>OW386287.2:107335330-107935330 GCA_936432065.2 Rutpela maculata | reverse complement strand
TAAACACTTTATTTCTATATTTCCAACATTACGGAACCCCTTTACGTATACATTGCTACAGAGGAGGAGAATTTGATAATCACCTATTAAGAGACTTTTGCACATTGTACGACATAAAATTAACTTATTTTTCAGTAAATTACCCCCAATCAAACGGATCACTCGAAACATTCCACGCAATCCTATTAGAAATAATAAGAGCGACATTAACAGACAATACTAGAGATCACCCATTGACATTGTTTACCTTATAGTACAGTAACTAGAGGTTTGAACTTCGGAATAATGTCATATTGAACTGATTTTGTTCATTTTTGGCAGTATTATAGTAAATGCTTCACAGAAAAGTTTCTATATTGCACGGGGGCTTGCTAATTTATAGGGGGCGCATGCCACCTCTTCTCAGGGGGGGGTGGCACTTAAAAAATATATATATTTATTGGAGCTGAAAAATAATCAAATTTTAAAAAGAAAAGGTTTTATGCAATTTTTCACATAAATTGATATTTTTTAAGTTATAACGCCTTCGAAATTGCGATTTTAAAAAGAAAGGTATTTCCAAACGGCTTTCGGCAAGTATCTCGAAAAGTATTGCTTTATCGAAAAAATGTTACAGACCAATTACAGAAAGTACAAACTGGGAATTAATTATATTATTGTTTATTGATGTAGGATTAATAATTTCGGAGATATTTAAGTTTATATTTGGCATCCAAGTGTTCATAAGATAATTACTTAGAGTTAGAGTTAAATATCTCAGAAACTGTGACACCTACATCAAGAATGCTAATAGGTAGAATAATAGGTTATTAATTAAGCTTTCAACTGTTTTTTAATTTGTTTCTGTAGCATACAAAACGAAGAAGTTATGACCGAAGCAATGTCCGTCTTCACATTTTTTTAATAACAAAGTCGATATTTTGTTACAGAAATTAGCCAGTAAATACAAAAAATAGGAATTTCAAACACTGTTTCTCATTAATATATAGCATGACGTAGATGCTCAATTTTTTTCGTTTGTACACAGCACTTGCTTTAGAAAAAAATACAGTTTAAGCTATAAATATATTTTCGATAAAACGTAATTTTTCTTTATTTTTCCAAATATCTCAGTAAATATTAGTTTTATTGAAAAATGGGTAGAGGCCAAAAATAAAGCTCATAAACTGAAAATTAATTTCTGTTTTTTATTTATTTACATGAATTTAATAGTTTCGGAGATATGAAAGTTTACAAATGGCCTCCGAAAGTTCATGAGACGAAAAATGCGGTTTAAATGTTAAATATCTCAGAAATTGTGACAACCTATATCACGCATGCTAAGAAATGAAATTGAAGACAATTGCTCTTTCAAATTATTTTTTACTCGTTTCTGTAGCATAAGATATAAATAAGTTATGGCGGAAAAATATGCGTATTTCTATTTTTTATATGAAAAGGTCGCCATTTTGTTACTCTAATTAGCTAGTAATTTAAAAAAAAATAATCTCAAATACAGTTTTTCGTTAAAATGTAGCATTACCTAGATGCTCAAATTTTTTTGCTCATTTAAAGCACTTGCTTTAAAAAAATGCATTTTAAACTTTAAAGGTAATTTCGATACACTTGGATGCCAAATATAAATTTAAATAGCTCCGAAATGATTAATCCTACATCAATAAACAAAAAACATAATTAATTATCAGTTTGTACTTTCTGTAATTGGTCTGTAACATTTTTTCGATAAAGTAATACTTTTCGAGATACTTGACGAAAGCTGTTTGGAAATACCTTTTTTTAAGCTAAAATCACAATTTTGAAGTCGTTATAACTTGAAAACTATCAATTTATGTGAAAAATTTTCTTCTTAAAATTTGATTCTTTTTCAGCTCCAATAAATATATATATATATATATATATATATATATATATATATATATATATATATATATATATATATATATATATATATTATTATGTTTCCCACTATTTTTGTGGGGGAAAGCGATAATAAATTTTTATTTTTATTTGTTTAGCATGAGTGTCTGTTCTTGCAGACTCACTCCTCTCAGGGTTAAAGTAGGTTCAAAAAAACAAATCAGGAATTTTACGATCAATAAAACACTGTAGTTGAGAATAGATTTGATTTTATTAAATTTACTGGAATATGGTTGTTTTGCAAGAATTTTTTTACAGTGTTAAATTATACAAAAATGAATGTTGGGCGCCGTTAAAAACATATAATTATTTAAAATCTGACAATGAAATTAGTTTACAAAATGAAAAAGGAAAACTCTGATGTGGTTTTTATTCTTTCGTACTAGTGAGACTTTTTACCTTAACATCCGATCGGTAGCTACCGCGCGACCGCAAATACCAAGATTGTGGAGAGAAATCCGCTTCTAGTTGTCGTTGCTAACTTGGCTGCAGTGTTGACAATCGACGGTACAGCTGATGTGATATGGACGATCCTTCTGTTTCGTTCTTGTTTTGTTGCAAATTAAAACTTCTCTGGATACTGGATTATTGTTGAAACGATGCACTATTTCGTTGCACTTTACTTTGTGCCGAGGTGAGTACCAAAATATATTTTCGAAGACGACTTTTACATATAGGGAAACTGCCCTTGTTTACAAATTACAATTTTACAAAATTTGAGATTTATTTTCTTAATTCTCGTTTTCATATAACCAAGGAAACTATTTTTGAGTCATTACACTACTCTTACTTTGATTTGAATACTTAATACATTTACTTTACTTCAAAATTTCAATTTTCTTCTTTTAAATATTTTTAGGTTATGTCTTCCGCTAAAATTTTACGTGCGGTTAGTTTCGTTGTTGAGTAATGACTGAATTGTAAATTCTGGCTTTCTATTGGGCCAAAATGAAGTATTTGATAGGATTTTACGTCTTGATTTTTGAAAGAAAATTTTAATTTATGAATTTACTTTTTTTTTAGCTTTGTGTTTTATTAAATGTTTATTTTACTACTTGAGTTTTATTTCTCATGCTTTTCTGAGTATTTTGATATGCAGTACATATTGATTTGTGCCTCAATTGCAATTTTTCATGGTTATGTGAACTCGGACATATTTTAACACTTTCTAGCCTTAATACCTAATTTTAGCTACCAAACCATATTCCTGCTTATAGTTTAAGATACATTTAACATTTATTAACACAATTTCAACACCTTACTCTATTATTCTTACTAATACTGAACTATGCATTTTAGCATGTCGTTTGAGGAGAAACTTGTCACCCCCTACAAAATACTACATGATGTGTTGGACAAAACTACACTAAATCTATGGACCTGGCCAAACTCTATAACAGCAAAGTGAAATACTCTAAGAAAAAACCTTTTTACAAACTATTTTACACAATTTTAAGAAAAGTTCATCTGACAGCTATGTGATTTTCTCACTGTGGGCCCCATTTGAAGTTTAATTAAAGGGAACTTACGTCGTAGAGTAAGTATACACCATATTGTTTCTGTTTTGACACATTTTATCCTATTACGATAGGTATTTTTATGAAAAACTTGTGAAGTTTGGTTTCAAACGTAACCTGCCGATTAAACTTTTTGTTATTTTCTACCCTGCTTATGTAGTCCTTTTATTATAAGTTTGTGCTTGTTTAAGCTTACAAATTATCACCTTTTTAATTGTTTATTGTTAAATTTATGATTACACTTTTTATTTATTGATAAATTTTTATTATTTTTAGGTTCAAACCACCCTCTCATGTGTGTCAAGAGTTCCTGTTGGTTTGCCACCATTTGGCTTTGTGGAAAAGTTTATTTAAGCATCGTTGCACTTTATCGATACCTTGTTTTGGTGTTATTCACAAATAAAGTCTTCCAATGTACAGGTATGCACTATTTTCTTACTGCTAGATATATTAATAAATTTATTTACAATTCAAACACTTATTACTAAAATCAACTGCAGTGCTTTATTCTAACGACATAAACCTGCCTTCAGCATGTGATTGGAGTGCCTCTGCATCTCACAAGCACTCGTGCATAAAGTAACCACCATCAGTGGCGTTTCTGAGTTTAATTTGATATAGATTACTAATTTTATTTGAAATGAATTGTTCCAATCTATTATATTGTTTGGGGAGAATATTGCGACATTTCCCCCTTAAATAATAAATTTTGACACGTGTGAAAAATTTATTAGTTCTGTCAAAGTTGCGATATTCGAACCAAACAGACACACGTGCTTTTTCGTACTTTATATGACTTATTTACCCAGGGTCATATGGGTAGAGCAATCCTATGTGGAATTTCCCCCTTATTGAATTGTTGTGAATGTTTCGTAATGTGTCAGTGTTTTTTCTTTCAATTAAACGTCTAATAATATTAAATTTACCTTTTCTTACAAAACTAATATTAATGATTTTACTTGCCATTACGGCTTTAACATTTATTTTATACCCTTTTGAACATATTTTCTTTTTTGTTTCAGGAACTGATTCGTCTCCTTCCCCTTTGGACATCAATTTGTGGATCTTCTCTGATACCTTATCTTGTGATTTTTTAAATTTTACCTTTTTAGTATTTATTTTTGATTTAGTCAATTTACCTTTTTCTTTATTTATCTAGTGATTTTATACAATTTGTTCTAGCACTTTCAATTATGTTTGATTTTATCATATTTGTAATTTCATCTTGTACTTGACTACGATGTTTAAATGGAATGGGATAAGTTTTACTTTTAAAAGGCTTATTTTCATCTACTTCTAACTTGTGTACATACCCTTGAGCTACCCTTGGCTCATAATTGATTAGTGAAATATATTTTTGTAACAGTTTTTGTACTATATTATCATACTTGGAGAGACAGTTTATCAGGAGTTCTTCGGACTTTACAAAACTTGTATTAACAACATATGTGGTACCTTCCACCATATGCTTACCGCAATTATTTATTAATTCATTGGCCTTTTCGCCTATATTTAAATCGGGATCATTGCCCATTACCGCATTTACTTTGGGAACTTTGCCCATTACCGCATTTACTTTGGGAACTTTGCCCTTTACCGCATTTATTTTGGGATCTTTGCCCATTAATTCATTCATATTAAAGATGGGTATTCTTTCACCCTCTATTAACAATATTTTTTCTCCCAAGTCTATTTTAGCCCTGATCTCCGATAAAACGTCCTCTCCTAAAACTATATCATAATTCATGTTCGTCACAATAATAAAATCCCCCTTAAATTCTTGATTATGAAACTTGAAAGTAGTGCTCAAAACTTTATTTGATTTCATGAACTTTTTCCCATTTAAACTTACCAATTTGATTTTTGCTATGTTTATACAATTATTTATGTTATTATTAAAATGTTTATTAAATACCTTTTCATCAATTAAACTTATTTCAGACCCTGTGTCAACTAGCGTTTTTAACATAATATTATTTATTTTAATGTTTACTATAGGCAATTGACTAACCTTAATGTTTTTTATTTCATTTTCCGTCTCAGTTCCGATGTACTCTCGCGGGTGTTCATAATTATGCGTGTTTAAAAACTTCCTATCTAAAAATCCTGGTCCTGTGACCTGGTATTAATTTGCGCAACAGTCTCTATTCTATTTACATCTTTCTGCGCGTTTTCAACTATTGTACTTCCCCTTTGAATGTTTGTGTTTGCCACTTGTGCATATGTTCGACTTCCCCCTTTTGACTCATCATAATTTGGTCTCCTATCTTCCCACTGTACCTGTTTCCTTGGCATTTGTTGATTATTATTTTCCCTGCTATTTACATTGTTACCTTGTTCCCTGTAAATTTGATTTTCATTGTAACCTCGTCTTTGATTATTGTCATATCTATTAGTGTTTCCCTCATATCTACCATAATTGCCATTATACCTCTCTTGATAATTCCTGTTTTGATACCCCCCTTGATTGTTAAAATTTGACCTATTTTGATTCGCTCCTTGACTATTAAAATTATACCTATTTTGATTTCCCCCTTGATCATTATAGCTTTTATTTTGGTAAAATTCACCCCCTCTGTTAAATCTGTTCCCATTATCATACCTATTATTTTGATTATCGTTTCTACTTATATTCTGATAGACATTCTGATTATTATTATCGTCTATTTCCCTCAAGTACTCAATTAAGTTATCTAACGTGTTAATTCTTTGTGTAATTATTACATTTTGAATGATTGACGAAAAATGTCTCGCAATATATTTAACTATTTCGCCCTCCGTAAATTTCGGTTCTAAATGGATCACGTTATAAATCTTTCTTAAAACATAATTTTCCCTTGATAAACCTTGTCTTTCATTATACTTCCCACTAAACAAATTTTGCCTGACCTTTTGCTGGGTAAAATCACTCCAATATTGTTTCATTAATAGCTCTTCAAATTCATCTATGCTCTGAAATCTACTTTCAATCATGGAATACCAATATTCGCTTTCTCCCTTTAACATGGTCTGTATGTTTGATTTTAAATTTGCTCCCCTTGGTAACGTGTTCATGTGTTGTCTGAGTCTTGTAATAAATACTTTGGGATGGATACGATTATCCCCGTTGAAAAAGAATGTTGTCTTATTGCATATGTTTGTGTATGTGGGTGTATGTGTTTGTGTTTGTGTTCCCTCTCTTAATAGCCGCGTATTCTGTAAAACTAAACTCTCCTGTTCTTTTATTTTATTAGCCAAATTTTCCCCTTGTTTTTTGATTTTGTTTTCCAATTCAATAACCGAATCATCTACCCTATTTTCTACCTGTCTTGAAATCTCTGCCCTTAATTCCGACCTTACCTCGCTTACCTTATCGTTTACCTCACAACTAATAGTTTCTCCAATTCTTTCCCATCTGTTTTCCCAGCTTTCTACTTGACTCCTTAGTTCTGCCGTGGTCTCTTCTATTTTCCTTAATTTTTCATCCATTTTCTTGTTTAAATTTTCCTCAAACATGTTGATTCTCTCTCCAATACTCTGTACCATTTCTTCTCTGTTTTGTTGTATTTGCTCGTTTATTTGTCCCATGTTTTGTTGCATCTGTACATTCATGCCTGCTACCATGTCCATCAATTTTTGTAACATGTTAGGGTCTTGTTGTGTGGCCCCAACTTGTTCTGTGTCCCCAATTTGTTCTTCTTGCTGTGAAGATGAACCAGCTTCTTGTTCTTGACCTGACATATTTGCTTTCTTACCTGACCTTAATTTCATATGTGTTTATGTGAATTTCTCGCAACTATTGCCAGAACTATTAAACTTTTAAATGAATTTCTTATTAAACCTTTTATATAATATTTGGAACTTTAAAATTTGCAAATGTTTTAAATTGATCGTTTCCTGATTGTTAAAAAAAATTTTTTAGTAATCTTATTTTCGCCCCACGTTGGGCGCCATATATTTATTATGTTTCCCACTATTTTTGTGGGGGAAAGCGATAATAAATTTTTATTTTTATTTGTTTAGCATGAGTGTCTGTTCTTGCAGACTCACTCCTCTCAGGGTTAAAGTAGGTTCAAAAAAACAAATCAGGAATTTTACGGTCAATAAAACACTGTAGTTGAGAATAGATTTGATTTTATTAAATTTACTGGAATATGGTTGTTTTGCAAGAATTTTTTTACAGTGTTAAATTATACAAAAATGAATGTTGGGCGCCGTTAAAAACATATAATTATTTAAAATCTGACAATGAAATTAGTTTACAAAATGAAAAAGGAAAACTCTGATGTGATTTTTATTCTTTCGTACTAGTGAGACTTTTTACCTTAACATCCGATCGGTAGCTACCGCGCGACCGCAAATACCAAGATTGTGGAGAGAAATCCGCTTCTAGTTGTCGTTGCTAACTTGGCTGCAGTGTTGACAATCGACGGTACAGCTGATGTGATATGGACGATCCTTCTGTTTCGTTCTTGTTTTGTTGCAAATTAAAACTTCTCTGGATACTGGATTATTGTTGAAACGATGCACTATTTCGTTGCACTTTACTTTGTGCCGAGGTGAGTACCAAAATATATTTTCGAAGACGACTTTTACATATAGGGAAACTGCCCTTGTTTACAAATTACAATTTTACAAAATTTAAGATTTATTTTCTTAATTCTCGTTTTCATATAACCAAGGAAACTATTTTTGAGTCATTACACTACTCTTACTTTGATTTGAATACTTAATACATTTACTTTACTTCAAAATTTCAATTTTCTTCTTTTAAATATTTTTAGGTTATGTCTTCCGCTAAAATTTTACGTGCGGTTAGTTTCGTTGTTGAGTAATGACTGAATTGTAAATTCTGGCTTTCTATTGGGCCAAAATGAAGTATTTGACAGGATTTTACGTCTTGATTTTTGAAAGAAAATTTTAATTTATGAATTTACTTTTTTTTAGCTTTGTGTTTTATTAAATGTTTATTTTACTACTTGAGTTTTATTTCTCATGCTTTTCTGAGTATTTTGATATGCAGTACATATTGATTTGTGCCTCAATTGCAATTTTTCATGGTTATGTGAACTCGGACATATTTTAACACTTTCTAGCCTTAATACCTAATTTTAGCTACCAAACCATATTCCTGCTTATAGTTTAAGATACATTTAACATTTATTAACACAATTTCAACACCTTACTCTATTATTCTTACTAATACTGAACTATGCATTTTAGCATGTCGTTTGAGGAGAAACTTGTCACCCCCTACAAAATACTACATGATGTGTTGGACAAAACTACACTAAATCTATGGACCTGGCCAAACTCTATAACAACAAAGTAAAATACTCTAAGAAAAAACCTTTTTACAAACTATTTTACACAATTTTAAGAAAAGTTCATCTGACAGCTATGTGATTTTCTCACTGTGGGCCCCATTTGAAGTTTAATTAAAGGGAACTTACGTCGTAGAGTAAGTATACACCATATTGTTTCTGTTTTGACACATTTTATCCTATTACGATAGGTATTTTTATGAAAAACTTGTGAAGTTTGGTTTCAAACGTAACCTGCCGATTAAACTTTTTGTTATTTTCTACCCTGCTTATGTAGTCCTTTTATTATAAGTTTGTGCTTGTTTAAGGTTACAAATTATCACCTTTTTAATTGTTTATTGTTAAATTTATGATTACACTTTTTATTTATTGATAAATTTTTATTATTTTTAGGTTCAAACCACCCTCTCATGTGTGTCAAGAGTTCCTGTTGGTTTGCCACCATTTGGCTTTGTGGAAAAGTTTATTTAAGCATCGTTGCACTTTATCGATACCTTGTTTTGGTGTTATTCACAAATAAAGTCTTCCAATGTACAGGTATGCACTATTTTCTTACTGCTAGATATATTAATAAATTTATTTACAATTCAAACACTTATTACTAAAATCAACTGCAGTGCTTTATTCTAACGACATAAACCTGCCTTCAGCATGTGATTGGAGTGCCTCTGCATCTCACAAGCACTCGTGCATAAAGTAACCACCATCAGTGGCGTTTCTGAGTTTAATTTGATATAGATTACTAATTTTATTTGAAATGAATTGTTCCAATCTATTATATTGTTTGGGGAGAATATTGCGACAATATATATATATATATATATATATATATATATATATATATATATATATATATATATATATATATATATATATATATTTGACTTATTTTCGCCTGTGTGTGACGTCTAGAAAAATCTGCAAAAGTTTCAAACCCGCACATAAACAATTGCAAAAGTTATAAACTAATAAAGATTGGAAAAATAACAGTTCCGTTTTTTGCAAATAACTCGAGAACTATTAATATTTAAGAAATTTTAAAGAGAGATTCTTAAAAAGGAAGAAATTTCCAATAAAAAAGTCCTGACTCCGAAACTCTACATCTATTATTAATAATTTTAATTTAATGTTGAAAATAGAGTTCCGCGCAGCGAGCACTAAGCCGTTACGATGCTCTGAAACCATCCGTAACAAGTAAAAAGATTTTATGTTATTATATATTAATTTAAAAATTTATAAAAATTAAAGGAACAATATCCCGCTGGAGAACAAAATTTTTCACCAATTACTTCCACATCCAGTGGAAGTATAGTAACGAAAAAATTTTTATTCTTCAAATAGGCTTAGAATGTCACGAAACGTCGAGATTTTAAGTTTGAGCGAAAAAAAATTTCTGTCTGTCTGTCGGTCTGTCTGTAACTTTTTTTGTGTGCACGTTTACTCTGGAACCGTCTGAGATATTGACTTGAAATTTGGTACACATATGTACTTTAACGAGATCTAGAACTAGATTATATTTTCATCTTGTTCCGTCGAATGGTGGGGGGTAAATTTGGGGTAAATAGGTAAATCAAGCAGGTAAGAGCCCATAAAATTGGTATTTAGTATATACAAAAGAAGCTAAGGTCTCAAAAGAAATGTTGGCATTAGCCACCCTCATTAAAGGGGATGAAAAAAATGTGATTTAGTGTGTGTACAAGAACCAGAAACCTCAAAATATTTTTTACTTCATCCACCCCCACTACCACCCTCTATCACCACGCCCACCCCACTACCGATGTGGGGTATCGTTTTATGGGTTTTTGGAGTAGAGGATTTCAAATATTATATTATTAAAGTTCCATAAACAATTATTTCCACATACAAAATTTTTTCATTGTGAGTGACTTGGATAGAAAATCTGGATGTGGAAGTAGGGATTCCTTGGGCAGCGGTTTTTTTCATAAAATGAGCCTATTGTTAACAAATTTTTTTTTTAGAGTTTGCGTTTATATTTTAAGTCGGATAATTATTAAACAAAAGTCACTAAAATTATTTCGCTTCGTGGCGACCCTATGTCAACTACACTTTATGGGATTATGACATTGCGATGTTTTAATTGTTATAGTCTATTAGTTATTAATTATTTAACCTAACAAAAAGTAAAAAATAAAATAGAGAAGTCGAAATTTTTTTTATTTATTATTACTGTTTTTATATTCAAAAATACTATTAGTCCAGTCAATGAAAGAGTTGTAAAGAACATTGAGGAGGCGAGAATTTTTCTCTTCAGGAATGTGTTGGGGGTAGTTAGGAGGTAAACATACTGAAAGTCCTCGCCCCCTAGCCCCGTCGCTTCAGGGGGAGAGGGGGGTGGAAAGGTTCCTTTTTTCCATTCTTCGCTTATAACTCGGAAAAGATGCGTCGTATGGAAAAAGGTGATCTATGCAAAATTAAACGTAATTAAATTTCCCACAAGAATGTTTATATCAATTTTCTTCCTATCTGTTATGGTGTATGAGATATTCGCCAGCGAAAATCGATAATTAATAAAAAAAAAATCAATTACGTACTTTGAATATTTCTATCAAAGCGGTTTACCGTGGTCTGCTAATAAATCACAGTCACAAATCAATTTTTATTTTACAACACTGGACATATTTACTAACGTAATATTTTGTCGAAATCTATACATTTCCTTAAATATACAGTGTGACTCACTTAAAATGAAGAGACCCTTATAACTTTATCATTTTGTTTTCGATTTGAATCAAATTTTACTCAAGTATAGAACAAATTAGGATCTACTTGTGGAAAATAAAATTCCGTTTAATTTTGCATAGATTACTTTTTTCCCTACGCAACGTCCCTCCAAAATGTTCTCTACAATCCCCCTTTGGGCATTCGTTGATTGGACTATAGATTACATAAACTTTAAATTTTATTGCTATTTGTTTAAACAAATTTTATAAACAAATAGATAAATTATGTATTTTTGAAAAATATTTTTTTGCCATTTTATTTGTTATAAAATATTATGATTAAAAAAAATTTCTTAAAAATTGTTTTTAATTGTTTATAATCACTTTTTTCTTTTTCCATTATTTAAACAAATGATTAAAAAAAAAATTATTCTTAAATTTATTATTTGCAATTCTCCACAAGGTGGAAAACAGATTTTTTTTGTTGTTAATTTATTTGTTTATTTAATAAACAATTTGTTATTAACAATCGCCGAATATGTTTATATTTTTTTAGATAAAAAAAAAACAAAAACAACTGTAGGTATACATAAGCATGAAAATTATTTTGTAAATAATAATTTAAAAATCGAGAAAACACTCTTATCGAGTATGCCGTGGAAATTGACAAAAGCTAGATTCAAAACATTAATTTTGTCTGCATAACCAAAGCGTTCTGTCCGAAATGTCCATTTTATTTAATACAAGTTAGAATCAAAACATGGACTACTGCTATTCTTGTTTTATTATATGTAGGCAAATATACCTACATATTTAGATAAAAAAGGTATATTTAATCACAGTTAGAAAAAACTAACGCAAATATTAGTGGTAAAAGAGCAGAGCGTTTGCCCTAAACAACATTATGACAGCATCAAGAAAGGTGATTATGGAATTCTTTCTGCCGCGATTTTATTATTTTAATTGGTTTGGGTGTGGTAACAAGTGCAATGAGAAGTCCTGAACTAAATCTAAGCATTGCTTAAAAAATATAAACAATGTATGTGTCAATATTAGAATTTTCTGCTATTTTTCTTATTAACTCCGGTCTTAGTAATCGCAAAAAATAAAAAGACAAATTTTGAATAAAAAAAACTTTCTGATAATTTGTTAACTTGCAAGAAAATAAAATTTTTTTTAAATATTATTATCTATATATAATTTAAGAAATATAGTGTAATAATGCATAAATCTATAACGAAAGTGAGTGAAACTATATCTTTTATTGCTTTATTTTTCGAGTTGTTTATAAAATAATAAAGTTAAAAATATCACGTCTGTCTATTCAAAAAATAAAAAAATTTCGTGAAGTATACGTCATTACCTCTAGGACTGCAGTTTTAGCCATGTATTTTTACGGAACTGAAAATTATTTGTTCTGTACAAAAGCACTTCATATAAACAATGACTTTCATTTCATTTTAAATTTCCAATTGCTCAGTTAATTTGTTGTAATGTATTCTAATGTTTTAATCATTTAATTTTAACAAATTCTAAAATAATTTTGTATGCTCTATTTATACATTTAATTTTCGTCATAGTAATATAGGACTAGTAGTTTTTTAGTTAGATTTATGGCTAAATACTGTAATATAACTCTATCTTGCTTTAAACAGGCGTTGTGTTGCTTTGTACACCATTGGCAACAGTTCCAACAGTTCTTTTGGAATTTGAGACGCTTTAATTGTTTTATTGCTCTGTGCAAGAAAGCAACATGTCACCAAATTTATCAGTGAATGTAGGTAGAAGAATGTAAGAAAAAAGGTACTCTCAACGAGGCATAATGCAACACCACAGGAGGGAGGGAGAAAGAAAGATCACGCGTTTGCCGAAATATAAAGTGTTCTAACAATGTTTAACATAATTGTAATAATTTTTCATGTGTAAATAAAAATTCAACCAATTCAAATTTCATGTCAAAAGGTCTATTTGTTAACTAACAAATGCACAAATTTCTCAGCTAGTAAATTCGCAGAATTTTGATTGGAATATTTATAATTTTACGTAGTAAAACTTTTTATTTTTATGTTTCTATAAGATCATAAAATTATCTAAGACCCGAAAATCGCAAAATGCGGTGACAATACGAAGAAATCAATTTTTATTTAAATGGAAACAACATGAAGTTAAAAATCCGTTGTGTCTTGAAAAGTGTTTTCTGGCATCTACAGATGACGTAAGCTTTTTCAGATATTTAATTGCATTTTAAATGACCTACAAAAAAATTTAAAAAATGACGACAGACAAGCGTTTCGTTACCTCATTTTTGATAGTTTGGTGACCGGTACAAATTTAATTAAGTAAAATAAATAAATAATAAGCGTTCATTGTGCACAAAAGAGTTTAGACACAAAAGGAGCCTAAACTAGCCATATACATTAAGAAAACATATTATGACTGTACACAGTATTAGTCCACAGTACATCGCCCTTTTTTTTAATGATTGGTAACAGGCTGAATTTTCGTGAGTGGCTTCGTTTTGACCAGACGCCCAACTTTTCTCTCTGCGAAAATTCTCGGTAGTGGTAGCTAACAGTGAATATTATTAACAGGCAGCAAATTTAAAATTTTGGAAAGACTTTAAAAAAGGGAAATAACTTCACAACCATAGAAAAAATAGTACGCACCCCGTGCGGCAAAGAATTTGCCACACGCCTTGATTATATCTTCACATACCGGAATAAAATAGTGCGTATACCACATGAATTGCAATTACAAAGTCAAATTTTCTAACTTCAGAATGACTACGGAAAATGTCACTTTAAATAAAATCTGATCGCAGAGAGAAAAGTTGGGCGTCTCGTCAAAATGAAGCTATTCACGAAAATTCAGCCTGTTACTAATCATTAAAAAAAAAGGGCGATGTACTGTGGACTATATTACATTAAATTGAGAATTTAAACTAAATTTTCATATAATTATAAATAATTATATAAAATAAAATATAAATATTATATTACTTTTAATAACGATAACTTAACTATCAATATACCATTTTTTATTATAACCATTATACTAGAGAATTTTACGCTCTACCGAAAAGGTATGTATAGTCTTTTGCCCTATCTTGCTTAATTTTCAAAATATTGGGGAAAAAGCACATTTTGTTGCAATTATTGTTAGTAACTTTTGAACCCGAAAAAAAAGAAAAGAAAAGAATACCACACAAATTTCTTTTTAAGAGTGTAACTTGCGAAGACTAATTAATGTCGGGCACAAATATTTTATATGATTGCACTAATAATAATAATAATTATTATTTTTATTAGTGCAAGCATATAAAATATAATCAATAAAAGAAAATATTAAATTTTTGCTTGCCATACTTAAAAGGAAACTTTGTGCTTTATAGTACGTCGGGTACATGACTATATAAGCCAAAAAGCTGCATTTTTTGATTGGGATGTGCCACTTTCTGTGGTCATAGTTGATGCCAAAAGGTAACTTTCCCTATATGGAGCCACTTTAAAATCCGTGCAGAACACCAAAATTGTGGCCATTAAAGATGTCCGCCATTAGCCACACTAAATGTTTTTGTATCTCAGCTCCTAATGGTTCGATTTCTATTTCCTTTTTTTTTTGTTTGAAAGCTGTTGTAAAGAGGACACTTTTGTTCCTATACATTTATCTCTACACCTTAAGGGTTCCGCGCAACTTAAAATAATATATATTTTTTAATTTTTAAAGAAGTATCCGTCTTTGCACAGTGGGACAAACTGAATCTGAAAACTTATTTCATATAATGCAACTTTCAATTGATGTTAACTTGGGACAGCCGGTACGTAGTAGAGGTCATTGTAATAACTTTTTTAAAATTAAGCCTATAAGTATAGTGACAGTGAAATCAAATTAAATAAAAAAGTTATAAATACTTCAAAGAGAATTTCATGCTTTGTTGTTATTCGATGGCAATCAATTTTTGCTCATATTTGACCCTTATACTCGGAAACACAAACTTGCTGTCTCAAAATAAGTACAGTTTCAAAAAAAAATTGCATCAAGGGATTATTTTACTATTATACCTAATGTTACTGGAAAACAAAAAATGAGGACAAATTCAAAATATTTAAATACTTATAGGCCTACCAGGGAGTAATTACATTATCAGTTATTAATAATTAATGTCTATTTGCATAAAAAAAATAACCTAATATTTTATTAGGTTCTTTTAATATATCTTCAAATTCATAATAATGAATAATAAAAACGTAACTGTTATATTATTTTGGAGTTCAAAGAACGAATATATTTCCTTTATTAGCTGGCCCTCCAATAGCGTCTCTACTGTAAACAGTAATGATAGTGGCGCAGTATAGCAAGTACTCCTAACCATATAATATTGTGCTTCGTGACGATGCACGCATTAAAGAAATATATATTATAAAAATATAACCCACTGAGGCCCTATTATATTGGCAACATCGCTGGGACGGAGAACGAACGCTAACTATATTCTTATATACAACGGGCTTTGAAACGATCAGTAAATATATCCGGGCTCTGAAATATGCCATGTTTATATAATTAAAAGAAAAATAATAATTAGCTACCTCTAGTGGCTTCCTTTTAGAAAAGATGCATAACAATCGCCATATTTAATATATTTGTTAATTTATACACTCGGGAAATGCCGGGCTTATGAACGACCTATCGATATATCGGGCCACACAATGTACCGTCTATACATATATATATATATATATATATATATATATATATATATATATATATATATATATATATATATATATATATTGGAGCTGAAAAAGAATCAAATTTTAAGAAGAAAATTTTTCACATAAATTGATAGTTTTCAAGTTATAACGACTTCAAATTGTGATTTTAGCTTAAAAAAAGGTATTTCCAAACAGCTTTCGTCAAGTATCTCGAAAAGTATTACTTTATCGAAAAAATGTTACAGACCAATTACAGAAAGTACAAACTGATAATTAATTATGTTTTTTGTTTATTGATGTAGGATTAATCATTTCGGAGATATTTAAATTTATATTTGGCATCCAAGTGTATCGAAATTACCTTTAAAGTTTAAAATGCATTTTTTTAAAGCAAGTGCTTTAAATGAGCAAAAAAATTTGAGCATTTAGGTAATGCTACATTTTAACGAAAAACTGTATTTGAGATTATTTTTTTTTTAAATTACTAGCTAATTAGAGTAACAAAATGGCGACCTTTTCATATAAAAAATAGAAATAGGCATATTTTTCCGCCATAACTTATTTATATCTTATGCTACAGAAACGAGTAAAAAATAATTTGAAAGAGCAATTGTCTTCAATTTCATTTCTTAGCATGCGTGATATAGGTTGTCACAATTTCTGAGATATTTAACATTTAAACCGCATTTTTCGTCTCATAAACTTTCGGAGGCCATTTGTAAACTTTCATATCTCCGAAACTATTAAATTCATGTAAGTAAATAAAAAACAGAAATTCATTTTCAGTTTATGATCTTTATTTTATAAAACTAATATTTTACTGAGATATTTGGAAAAATAAAGAAAAATTACGTTTTATCGAAAATATATTTATAGTTTAAACTGTAATTTTTTCTAAAGCAAGTGCTGTGTACAAACGAAAAAAATTGAGCATCTACGTCATGCTATATATTAATGAGAAACAGTGTTTGAAATTCCTATTTTTTGTATTTACTGGCTAATTTCTGTAACAAAATATCGACTTTGTTATTAAAAAAATGTGAAGACGGACATTGCTTCGGTCATAACTTCTTCGTTTTGTATGCTACAGAAACAAATTAAAAAACAGTTGAAAGCTTAATTAATAACCTATTATTCTCTATCTATTAGCATTCTTGATGTAGGTTGTCACAGTTTCTGAGATATTTAACTCTAACTCTAAGTAATTATCTTATGAACACTTGGATGCCAAATATAAACTTAAATATCTCCGAAATTATTAATCCTACATCAATAAACAATAATATAATTAATTCCCAGTTTGTACTTTCTGTAATTGGTCTGTAACATTTTTTCGATAAAGCAATACTTTTCGAGATACTTGCCGAAACCCGTTTGGAAATACCTTTCTTTTTAAAATCGCAATTTCGAAGGCGTTATAATTTAAAAAATATCAATTTATGTGAAAAATTGCATAAAACCTTTTCTTTTTAAAATTAGATTATTTTTCAGCTCCAATAAATATATATATTTTTTAAGTGCCACCCCCCCCTGAGAAGAGGTGGCATGCACCCCCTATAAATTAGCAAGCCTCCGCACAATATAGAAACTTTTCTGTGAAGCATTTACTATTATACTGCCAAAAATGAACGAAATCTGTTCAATATGACATTATTCCGAAGTTTTGCATATTTTTTACCTCTAGGTACTGTACTATTACGCGATAATATGTTACAACAACTCAAAAAATCAAACACATAGATTCACCCTGTATGAATTAATATTCGGACATACAAACTCGAAAGAAGAACTCATTTCAAAATACGTACGCGATATAAACAACAAAATTTCGTGTTTCTATGAAATAACGCTAGAAAGAACATTTGTTAAAAAAGCAAAAGCAAGATATAACTGGAATTTTCAATCAAAAGAAAAACAACTTGATATTAGAGAATACGTTTTTATTAAAGAATCTAAAAGAAAATCAAAATTATCAAATAAATCAGACCCTCAAACAAACAGATAATTTATTATTAACTCAGACACGATAAGTTCGAAACTAGAATAAAACACTTTCTTTAATTTCAGGTTATCATTCGCGATAACAAGAGCAAGTACACATACAATGAACTATATGACTTAAAACTATTAAACAATACCATCGGAATTTATTATCATCCTGAAACTGAAATGAAAATTGCAAACGACAAATGGACAATACTAACTTACAAAAATATATCTTTATTAAAAGAGGTTTACAATGAAAACGTTGATTTAATAAACAACATAAACACGAGACTATTTTATGAAAACTCTTCAAGATTACAATTCTTTTACACAGTAGTACAATCCCACGTAAGTTTAATTAATAAACAATTAAAATCCATTGAAAACAAATTAACGGAAGTTAAATATAATACCCCAAATCATCGTTACAAAAGAGGATCAGATAGCGAATATTACACAGATTGTATTAACAAATTAATAGAGGACGAACATTTAAAAATAAAATTTCAGTAACCAGATCAAAAATTTTAATTACACAATAAGAAAACTACTAATTAACGAGGAGACATTTAACGAAGATATTGTAAAAATTCAAAATACTTTGTTAGATATCTCGAATAACGAAAATTATTAGGAAGCGAGATTTCAATTTATCGAAAGGGCATAGCAGGATAAGCATGTGTTAGGTGCTCCCGCACCAATCAGGTCGAAATTTTTAGCACCAGTTGATAGTAGTGTTAGATGAAATTTCCCAAAATATTATTTTTGGAAAACCATTTTTACGGGAGTTATGGGGGTAAAAAGAAAAATGGAAAAAATTTTTTTTCTCGAGAACGGATAAACCGATGTTCAAAAAAAAAATATATGTTATGGCTTTTGATGGTGCAAATGTAGGAAAAAATTATTGAGTCCATTTGTCGAAAAAAAGTGGTGAAAACATTTTTTCAAAATAAAAAAAAAAATTTTTTGGGGGATGTTCTAGAGGCACACCCACCATTTTCTTCCAAATAAATGCTTATATGCCCCTTTAAAACATATCCAGTTTTCATAGCGATCGGAAGGGTACAACATACTCAAAATTGATAATCATTGGCAGACTGCGGGCGGCGCGTAGTCTACGTAATGAAGCATTTATAAGACGACTTTTTTGTAAATATTTCGTGCAAAGACGAGATTACCTTTTCCCCCTCGTTTTCGAGGGTGCTCAACACGATGCAAGTGGTGGGAGAAGTTTTTGACCGCCGCAACCCCCTGCAACTTTTTTGAAAAATTTTTTCAAAATAATTTTTTTTTATGGGATGTTCTCGAAGAATGAAGACTAAGAGAAGTCTCATCAATATAGAGTAACCTGATTCGTGAGAGGCAAGAGGACTCACGCAAAAAAGTCAGCCCGAATTGTGAGAGGCAAGGGGACTCATAATAACCAAGCACCTCGACTAATGAGAGGCAAGGGAACTTAAAATAAACAAGCGCCCCGACTAGTTAGAGGCAAGGAGACTCACGATAAATAAACACCCCGACTCGTGAGAGGCAAGGGGACTCACAATAAACAGGCACCTTCACTAGTAAAAGGCACTGTAACCTCATAGTAGTGGACTTTGAAAACTAGTTCTTTCGTGGGCTGACTGCAGATGTCACCATTGCAAAATCTTCAGATTTTCAAACTAGATTTTATTTGACCCCACAGTTGAGGTCAGAGAATTTTTGCGCCACACTTCTTGAAGTTTGATACTGATTTAAATGCTAGGGTTGTAATGTCCGCCAGTGACCGTGGTAGTAAGATGTAGTAATGAACCGCTAGTCTTTGTAATAAAGGCAGAAATAGTGTAAATATTTCTTGCAAAGACGAGAATACCTTCCTCCGTCCTTTTTCGAGGATGTTGAACAGGATGCAAGTGGAGGGAGAAGTTTTTGACCGCCGCCGAAACCTCCTAAAACTCTCTTATGGATCCCTTTATGTTTTCTATACGAGTCTGGAGAATGATTTATCAACGGACTATACTTGAAATAACATGGAAGATGGTTATAGAGTAAGTTGAGTCCAGACAGCAGGCCAGGGGGTTAATTAAACCCTTCCGAGGAGTGAAAAATCATTTTTCATCAAATAATTCGAGTTCAAACGCGTTTCCCCCGTTTTTGGGGTCGCTGATCATGGGAAAAATATTCATTTTTAGCTCATTTGAACCGAATCATTTGAAAAAAGAAACTACACCCCTCGGGAGGGTTTAATCAACCCCCTAAGCCTGCTGTCTGGACTCCACTTACTCTATAACCCCCTTCCATATTATTTCAAGTATAACCCGTCGATAAATCACTCCCCAAACCCGTTTATATATGAAAAAATAAAGGGATCCATAAGAGGGATGGCCATTTCAGGAGGTTGCAGCGGTCAAAAACTTCCCCCACCACCTGCATCGTGTTCAGCACCCTCGAAAACGAGGGGTGAAGGTAATCTCGTCTTTGCACGAAATATTTACAAAGAAGTCGTCTTATAATGCTTCATTACATAAACTACGCGCCGCCCGCAGTCTGCCAATGATTATCAGTTTTGAGTATGTTGTACCCTTCCGATCGCTTTGAAAATTGGATATGTTTTAAAGGGGAATATAAGCATTTATTTGGAAGAAAATGGTGGGTGTGCCTCTAGAACATCCCCTAAAAAAATTTTTTTTTTATTTTGAAAAAATTTTTTCACCACTTTTTTTCGACAAATGGACTCAATAATTTTTTCCCACATTTGCACCATCAGAAGCCATAACATATATTTTTTTCATAAAAATCGGTTTATCCATTCTCGAGAAAAAATGTTTTTCCATTTTTCTTTTTACCCCCATAACTCCCGTAAAAATGGTTTTTCAAAAATAATATTTTGGGAAATTTCATCTAACACTACCATCAACTTGTGATAAAAATTTGGACCGGATTGGTGCGGGGGCACCTAGCACATGCTTATCCTGCTATGCCCTTTGTGAACAAATCTCATCAAACATATTTATTGAGAGTGAATTAGATGACATAATTGAAAGCGTAACTTTTGCAAGATTAAATACTTACATCCCTCAATTATTCAACCAAGTGAACTAGTAAACGAATTACAAAAAATTTCTAAAAAATTACAAAGAAGTCATTTACGTCTTTTGTTAGATAAGCCTCAAAGCATTTCAAACTCAAGGAGAAATCGTATTTCTATTAGGGCCAGTTGTATAGGATATGTTAAAACTTTAGTTTAAACCCAAGTTTAAACAAAAGTTTAATCAAAAGTGTAAACTAGATTAGTTTATAGTTAATTTAAGCGAACCAAAAGCTTTGGGGGTGGTCAATTGAGCAAAGTAACTATGAAATATCACTATATGACCGCCCCCAAAGCTGTTGGTTTCCATGTGTATGAATTAAAAAAAAATTATTTTTACTTTTTAGTAGTTTTTTCAGATAAAAGCTTTTTCTTAAAAATACTTTTTTTATATAATTTTATTACTATTACTGACAGTTGACACTCAAATTGTGTGCTAATTGGGTTATATTACGACATGTATTTTCTAGCATGCTGTGTTTTGTTGGTTGTAGATTGTTTAAGTGGTCGCTTGGCCCTGGGTTGGCCTTTCTTCATCTCGACCTAAAAGGTCTTTGTGAATTACCCTGCAACTAGTTGTTGCCCAGAATTCCAAGACTTTTTGCAAAGCTTGCGATTTTTCTGGGAGCTAATTTCCCTATGTCTTCAGGCGTTAATTCCGCCTGTTCCAGGTACTTTAGCCTAATGCGGATTAGCACCTTGCATTCACAAAGTATATGTTCCACAGTTTCAGTTGCAGTTTCACAGTATCTGCATTTGTCATCTTCTGCCATGCCCATGTTCTCGAGATGATATCTCATGGAGCAATGGCTAGTTAGAAGGCCTGTGGTCAGCCTTAGGTCGGACTTTTCAGGTTCGAGAAGCTTTGCGGTATTCTCTGTTGAATAGGTTAGAAACCTTTTCGCTTGTCTTTGGCCTGGAGTGTTCCTCCAGTGGGACTTCTTTTGTTCCTTTTCCCATTTTAGGACCTCCTCCGCAATGTGTCCCTTGGATAAGCCACAGAACGGTTCGGGTCCAAAAAACGGGGCTTTTCTTGAGAAGCTGTCAGCCAATTCGTTGCCTTCTATTCCCTCATACCCTGGCACCCACATCAAAGTAACCTTGTTGTTTTTTGCCAGTTGCTTGAGGGATTGTCTGCATTCCCAGGCAATTTTTGACTCGAAGGTATAGGAGCCTTCAATGCTGCCTGGCTATCTGAAAGTATATAGATCACATTGATTCATCCATCTTGGATCCATCTTGGATCCATCTTGGATCCATCTGTGTACCAGATGTGTGACTCTTTCTCCAACCGCAGTGCTTCGACCCTGCCCACCTGATGGCTTTCAATCAGCACATCAAACAGGCAGTCATTGGCACCGAGTCAGTGGGTTTGGTCATGGATTCGAATTGGATTAACTCCAGAATTCTTAAGTGACCAACCAGATCGCCTGGTCTGAATTTAAGCGCCTGATGCAGCCTTAAGGCATTAAGTGCTGCCTCCTTCCTTACATGCAAATGCAGAGGAGGTAAGTCCAGCATTGCCTCCATAGCCGCTGTAGGACACGAGCGCATTGCTCCTGTAGTCCCTAGGCAGGCAAGGCGTTTCAATTTCTGCAACTTTCCTTGTGCTATTTTTTCTTTTGTTTTTGGCCACCATACACATGATGCGTAGATAACCATGAGTCTCACAACCGAAAGTTCAGACCCCAAGTCTTACCAAACAGCCTACGGCACGTCCAAATAGCCGTCGTTGCTTTGGTAAGTGTTCTTTCTAAGTATGAGTACCAGGTAAGATTTTGGTCTAGGATTACTCCTAGATACTTGACTCCACTGGAAAAATTCAGTATCGTTCCATTTAACAGAGAAGCTCTCAAACTGAGTTTTCTCCTTTTGGTGAATGGAACAATAACTGTTTTGCTTGGATTGAGCACTATTTAGATATTATGTTTAAGGCGATTTGCATGCCTTTTTTTTGCGGAGGGGAAATCTTTTAAAAACACCTCACCTGATGGTGCGCGATGAGGTAGTGTGGGATTTCCACCCACTAAAATCCCTCCTCCTCTTGACTCTACACCACCAATCCCGGAACCGCTTTCGCATCACTTCAGGACGGGGTTGTCCTATTGTTCATGTTGTATATCCTCCTTGTTAAGCCACTTCTATACAACTTGCCTTGATTAGGGGATCAAGTTTCTGAGCTCACGCTCTTCAGTTTCTTTTATGTGCAGTATATTGTAGAACATCATCTTTATTATGTTCCACTTCTCTTCCCCTTCCAGCATTTGTGGTATCAGATTTTCAACGGTTAAGGTTCTATTTAACTCCTCGTTGCATCTAGTTCTTACAGGTGCCCACCTTGGGCAGTGGAAAATCGTGTGTTCTGCATTATCCCTCTCACCGCAATACAGGCATTCATCATCCTCTGCCCTTTCTCTGACGCACAGATACTCGCGAAAGCATCCGTGACCTGATACTGCTTGTGTAGTGTAATACTCCACGTTGCCATGGGGCCTGCCTATCCATGAATCTAAGTCGGTGATTAGGCGTCTAGTCCATGCTCCCTTTTCTGTTGTCCTCCAGCGTTCCTTCCACTTGTCATAAGATTTCTTCTGGCCTCTTCCCTAGTTGCTCCGTTGTAGACCTCTTTCCGCTCCGTAGCTAGCAAGTCTATTGATAGTATGCCGGCTATCACCAACGCCGCTTCCCCAGAAATCGTCCTATAGGCACTGCATGTTCTAATGGCCATCTTTATCTGTACGCTAGCCAGTTTTTGTCTTAGCTTTACCACCTTCATCGCACCTTCCCATACTGGTGCTGCATATAGCATGATGGATTGCGCCACAGCACACAGTGCTCGCCTGCTGTTGGCTTGTGGACCACTCACATTTGGCATGATCCTTCCCAAAGCATTCACAGTTCTTAGTGTCTTTTGCACTGTCTTCTCCAGGTGTCCGGCAAAAGTCATCCGCGTATCGAGCCACACCCCTAGGTATTTGATTGATGCGCTTGGATGAATTTCCACATCCTGTACCCTCAACGTAATGGGGCCTAGTCTCCGCTTTGTACTTAGGATAACCGCTTCCGTTTTCTCGGGTGCTAGCTTAAGGGACTTTGCTTGGAGCCATCTGGCCACATCTTCAATCGCCCAATTTCCCCATTCCATTATTTCTCCCTCGTCTTCTGCGACCAGGACTACTGCCAGATCATCCGCGAAGGCTATTAGCGTTACTCCTTCCGGTTGAGGTACCTGTAGCACTCCATCGTATAGTACATTCCACAAAGTGGGACCTAGTACTGAACCCCGTGGTACACCGCTCGATACGTTTTTGTCTATTACTGTCCCTTCCGTCTTTAATCTAATGCTCCTCTGGTGCAGGTAGCTTCTTATCAGGCGGAGGATAGATGGTGATATCTCTCTTTTTCGAAGTTCGTTGAGTATTTCCTGCCACGATGCAGTATTAAAAGTATTTCTTATGTCTAAGGTAACTACCGCACAGAGCTTCCTTCTGCGGTAGTGGCCCGTAGCCGCTTTCCTGGCTATATCCAGGACAGCATTTACTGCATCGACTGTTGACCGACCTTCTCGAAACCCATACTGTCTTTCGGACAACTCTCCACTCAACTCTATTTCTATTTTAAGCTTGCCTAGAACTAGGTGCTCCAGCAGTTTACA
Source organism: Rutpela maculata (assembly GCA_936432065.2). NCBI lineage: Eukaryota > Metazoa > Arthropoda > Insecta > Coleoptera > Cerambycidae > Rutpela > Rutpela maculata. The sequence continues at coordinate 107,910,486 of OW386287.2, read as the reverse complement.
TGCAGCATCCAATAGGCATAGCGGCCTGTAAGAGGAGGGCTCCTCCATAGGCTTGTCTCCCTTCCTCAGCAGGACCAATTTCGCGTACTTCCAGATAGTTGGGAAGTGTCCTGATCTCAGAATGTCATTCATGACTCCAAGGAAGGTGTCAGGTCGTTCTTCAATCGCTAGCTTAATTATCTCCGCTGGGATACCATCTGGACCAGGAGCTTTCTTATCCTTCAGGTGGTCGCATGCTGTTCGCAATTCATTGCCTGTGAAAGATTCTATCACCGTCACTTCAGGTTGGACCCATGTTACTTGCTCTCTATCCGGGAATAGAACATTAGCTGTTTCGGTCATTTGATTCATAGGCATAGTCAAATTAGGTGGACTAGCCCGTAGCCGTCTCGTGACAATACGAAATCCATCCCCCCCATAGGTCTCAGTCTATATCCTCACACAACTCTTTCCACTTTTCCGCCTTTGATCGCCTAATGACATCACGTGGCATGCCTGCCTCTCACAGTAACGACCAGGTCATCAGCGTAGCCCTGAACGTTGACGCCATAATTACTAAGCTTATGGAGAAGATCGTCGACCACCATTGACCACAGCAAGGGTGATAAGACTCCACCTTGTGGACAACCCCTAACTGCAGTCACGGCCCAGATAACACAAGATATTCTTCGATTAATCTGACAATCTTCTTAAAAAATATCTATAGATTAATTACAACAATTATCTTTAAGTAATTCTTAGCATAATCAAATAATTTATGATTACTTTTAGAATACGATCTGATAAATAATTTTAGAATTTTTGAAAATATATATATATATATATATATATATATATATATATATATATATATATATATATATATATATATATATATATATATATATATATATATATATATATATATATATATATATATATATATATATGTATATATATAGGATATATTTGGGCATTTATTTTAAGAATAATTTCATACATTATCTTTTGATTATTTTTTTGAAAATATTTTATTAAGAATATCATAATAATATATTTTTAAGAGAAATATAGAACTTTCAGCTGCTTCTGCCCTTTAGGTACATATCGCCTTTTCGTATTCTTCTGTGTTCTGTCAAAAAAGTAATCTTTGGGTGTAGTTCTTAGTTCTTATGTATAGTGTATGGTTATGTGTCACGCCGGTCATCTCGTGGTGACGCCGTATGTATTTAGTGATAAAAATTTGATAATTACTGTGTCCAGATCATTATAATTATAATAAATAAGGTAAGTAAATATAGCTACTTTATTCAGACCTTGATGGTACGTTCGTTATTCATATTAACAGCCGTGCTTTATCAAATATAACAGGCCTATTTCTGCAGTTTTTATTAAAGTGGTATGATGTAGTCGTTTTATAACATATAACGGACTGGTAACGAAAGAAATGTTATTTTCCTCCTGTTACTACACATCATTACATGGCATGCCCTTATAAAGATAACGTAGGTACACCGTTTACAACTTTGTTAGGTTAAATTTTCATCTTTTGGTCAAAAAATATTTCGAAATGGAATATCGCACTGCTGGAAGAGCTCCAAAATAAAATTGTAAAGTCTATGTACCTACTAAGTAGATATGTACCTATTAAGTAAATAGGTATGATTAAAGAACAATATGAAATATCGTTTACTTGTCACTGTGACACCAGATATCTTGATCAATTTGCAAAAGGTTTATTGTTTCTTTTTTTTTTCAGAGTCGAACATACGTATGTGTCCAAATAAGTTGTCTAAGTATGTCTCACGCTAATAAGAAAACTAAAACCACAACATGGTATAGACATCTAGAAGCAGCTAAAATCAGATCGGTGCAAACAGTGAAGGAGATTGAAGTGCAAGTGGGCTTATTAAAGCCAATGAAAGATTTGAGGGTAAAAGGGAAAGGAATATTTAATCAATGTGTCTTAATATGGGCAATGCAATATACTGAGAAATTATTTCTTTAATTTCATTTGAAGAATTTTTTTCAATTTGTTTAAAATTTTGGATTTTTTTTTGTAAACAAATTACAATATCTCTTTATTTTTTTGACTAAAGAGAAAAGGCCTCTGTTATTTAAAACTGATTTTTATTTCGTTATTTTATCTATAGGCCACGTAAATGAACTTGTTAATAAATGTTGGTATTTTTTAGTCTGCATAAGCCTTCGTATGGGTCCTATCAAGTAAATTTAAGTTTTCCCACCTTCTTCAAAACATATAAGTTATCGAAGCAACTCTAATAAAAAAAAACGATTTTTTGACAATTATTCATTTTATATTCGTGATGGAGTAAAAACAAAAACTTTGCTGTATGACGAACAGAAAAGCATTAATCGTTGCACCATTATCATTGCTCCATAAGTTCAAATTGGAGAAGAAGGGAATTTTGAAATTGACTTAACTAAACCCATATACATATATATAAATAACATTTATTTTTATTTTTCCCTGACAATAAAACATTTGCACAAAAAAATATACTTTGAATAATTTAATATTGTCTAAAAGTTATTTGTGGCATTTTCTGTGTTTTTTCTATTTTATTTTTGGATTTTATTATACGCCTTTTTATCTTCAAAATAGTCCAGAGATAATTCACAAAATAGTATATTATTGGAAATAATCTGTACGCCCGTGACTACATCAAAGGATGCAGTTACAGGTTATTTTTTTTGACAACTAGTATATAGATATAAAAATATCAAAAATAAATTATTCACTGACATTTCGAAAACTAAATCCGTTTTCTTTCTTAAAGTAAAAATAAAATCTTTTCTTTGGTCAAAGAGAAGATACGTCCTTTGAGAATGAAAGCTTCCGAAACTTCAGTGAATAATTATTTATTATCGATATTTTTATATCTATATATTAGTTGTCAAAAAAAGAACAATCTCTAACTGCATCCTTTGCCGTAAAGTCACAGGCGTAGAAGTTATTTCCAATAATAATTAATAATTTTGTAAATTGTAAATTATCTCGACTATAAAATAAAACAAAAAAAAAAAATTAATATCATGCACATATTATTCTGCATTAATATAAAGATAACCTGAAAATACGATCCATGATTAAACATAAAAATATCCTGAGAATAATTTAATATTATGCACATATATTTTGGCATTAGTATAGAGATAACTTGAAAACATAATATATGATTAACCATAAAAATATATTCTCAAAATATTCTAGATTCTCCAGAGAATAATGTGCGAATTATTCTGAAATTATTCTAAAGAGACATATAGTTGTACCGTTGGTTACTTCTAGGAATATTCTTAATAGATAATAATTATTTTCGTGTTATTCTAAGAATAATTAAATATTCTGTAGGAATATTTTAAGAATAACATAAGTTTATGTTTGTGCTATCTGGGGGTGGCCGACTCGTTCTCCACATTTGTGGTAATTATTCTGCTTCTTAGCATGGATTGTATCTATTTGATTGTTGGGGACTGTATTCCTCTTTTTCTGCGGCTCTTTGTATGGATTCATAGGAGGTGTTGTCAAAAGCACCCTCTATATCTATGAAAGCACACAGAGCCAGTTCCTTTGCTGTAAATGTCTTTTCGATGCCTTTGACCAGGCCATGTAGAGCATTTATTGTTGATTTTCTAGGTTAATAGGCAAATTGTTTCGAGTGAAGCGGTTTCTCTGTAATAATTTCGCTTCTAATCTGTTGATCTAGTATTTTCTCCATTGTTTTAAGGAGAAAAGAGGTTAAGCTAATGAGGCGATAAGATTTAGGCTCATCTGGTGGACGTCTGCCTATTTTTGAGATGAGCGCCACCTTAACTTCCCTTCAAGCTTGGGGAATATACCCAAGAGTATAACTTGCTACGAATATGCTTCTCAGGCATGGGATAAGCTCCTCAATTCCATGTTGAAGCAGGGCAGGAAAAATACCGTCCCTGCCCGGTGATTTAAAGGGCTCGAAGGTCGATACCGCCCATTTAATTCTGCTTGGGGTGAATATTTTTCCAGCTAGCCTTTTCCATTCCTTGGTAGGACATATGCATCCTTTTCCAGGCCTGTGAAAGTTCACCTTCGATTACATGGGAGCCAGGGAAGTGAGTACCTAAAAGTACTCTTACGTTTTCCTGCTGACTCTCTGCATGTTGACCATCAGGCTTTTTAAGTAGCCCTATTCCATTTGAGTGGTCTTTTGCAAGGACTTTTTGTAGACGGACTGCTGGGGCTAATTCATCTATTTCCTCGCAGAACCGTCTCCATGATCTTCTTTTCGACCTTCTCAATTCTTTGTTGTACTCCTTGAGGGCTTTTTTATAGTCCTCCCAGTTTCCAGAGTTCTTAGCTCTATTGAAAGTTTTCCTGATCACAGCCTTGAGGCGGCTGAGATCCCCATTCCATCAAGGCACGTCTCTTTGGACTACCTTTTGTTTAACAGGGCAACTTTTTTCATAACACGAGGTCATGAGGTTTTGTAATTGATATGAGGTTATATCTAAATCCTCTATTGTATCGATGGGGTGTGTGATACCTTCGACCTCCGATTTTAAGTATTCCTTGTAAACACTCCAGTCAGTCAGTCTAAGTATTCTACACTCCTCGAAGCTTGTTACAGATGCCTCTAAGTCGAACCGAATATGTCTGTGATCCGACATTGAGGGCTCATCTGTAACATACCAGTTTTTGATAGAGTCGGTTATAAATGGATCAGCAAGGGTTACGTCTAAAACCTCTTTTCTAATCGCATTTATAAAGGTGGGTTCATTACCTTTATTGATAATGTCGATATTATTTGCAGACAAATCTTAAAAAAAAGTACTCACCTCTGGTGTTTATATCTGTGCTACCCCACATAAGATGGTGCGCATTAGCATCGCTACCAATAATGTAATGTTTGTTTCTCCTTTTGCATCAGAACTAATGAGGCTTTTTACTTCCTCTGAAGGTGGGCTTCGTTCTTCGCAGGGAAAGTAGACAGAGGCAATTACAATTTGCCTTTTGCCTTTTTCCGTAGGTAAGTGCACAACTGCGGCAACTAAGTTCCTGGTTCGGAACTCTGAAAGGAGAACAAAATTAGTGTTTTTGTCGAGCATTAAGGCTGCTCTACTATTGTCATGCAAAGCAGAATAAAGTAACTTACATGACTGTGTGGGGAGTCCTTTGATGTGTCCTCTGTATACCCAGGTCTCTTGAATTAGCCCTATGTTTATTTTATCCCTAATAAATGTCCTGCTAAGCATGCTTGAAGCTGATTTTGCGTGGTGGAGATTTATCTGGAGGAATTTCAAGTTTTGGGTCATTTTGGCAGCTTGGGGCCTTTTTTGTTGCCCTTTTTTGCCTATACCCTTGCTCTTGTTTGGTCTCCATAGAGTCCCAAGAGTAGTGGAGGAAAAGCAAATTACCTGATGCAGTGCCCCGCATACCCCAGGCAGGCATAATTGAAACCAGGGTGCGCCAGGTGCCCTGGAGTTCACATAATAGAGACTAAGCTTCCCCTAAGTTACGCAGTCCTCGGCTTATGCTGTTCCACTTTGACTTGGGGGGAGTTTTATTGTGGCTCCCATCCACTTGGTTGGCCGATTAAGGTAGACCCCCATGTAGAGCAAGCCTGTCACGAACTTACTCTACATGGTTTATACCAGGCAGGTTTCCAAGGGTGAGAAAAGTCCCCCGCGCGCATGACACACTAGGTCCAAACCCGATGCACCAAGCACTCGAGCGACTGAGCTCCATCCTCCACGCTGTTGATCCTGATAAAGCTTCAGGACGTTGAGTTCGCTACCTCCCATCCTGTAAGTTGTACAGGCTTGAACGGAGCTGACTGCGTCATCTGATACCCGTTTACAAAAGTAAACGAACATCACACGACGTCAGTACCGGTACGTGAAACCCTAGCTCATGCCGTCATATACTTTCGTCAACACTTATGAGAAGAAGATAAGTACGTTATGGTACCGTTTTGTTGGTTAGAACATATAAAACATATATAAAATAATAATATATAGGTATGCTTTTTCTGGGTTGGGAATATTAGTTCTTAAAAATGGATCCAATTAAGCGATCCAACGACCTGTCAAAGTTTTTTTTCAATGTGGCGTGAGGGGCAAACACGAGTTTATTTTTATTAAATTCCGAATACATGACAACAAAAAAACACAAACGTTAAACGAATGAAAACGAATGTTTGCCCTCCGCGCCATAAAGGAAGTCACGTGGTTTGGTTTGCCTAATGAAAAGAAGTACTGCACAGTATTGAGGTTATAAAAACATCACACCACACATATTTTTCAATTTGCGCATGTATTTAACCGCAGCTTGGAGTTTAACCGGTACTCAATCCACCAGTTGATAGTTAAACTCTACCGTTACAGTCCGTTACATGCAGTTACTTATACAATGGACATTAGAGGCTTAACATAAGTTTAACTGTAGCTTGTAGTTTAAACTAAACCTATACAACTGGCCCTAGACATCCCAATCGTCGAAACTTACAATTTTAAGTTGTTTCATTTATACTCTATTCCAATCAAAGATACTTGAACACAACTTTTCCATCTATTTTTTACCAACTTCAAAATACATTGCACTTTCAGATGATAAGACCTTGTACATCCATCTGAATAATTTTGAAAATTGTAAACAAATTGAATTTAATTAATAATATTTATATAATTTAAATTGAATTTAAATTATGTAAATATTTATTACCAAACCCTGTAGATTTAAATGCAAACTGCAAAGCACAACTTCTATTACACCCATTGAAATTACCAGAAAACTGTGTAACAACATTACTCTACTCTGAAGACTATAAAGTACAATTAATTTCACAAAATACTTGGGTTGTAGCAATTACAAATTCAGTACCTTTTATAATAAATTGTTTAGGGCAATCTGGAACAAAAATTGTCGAACAAAATTTAAATTTGAACCCACATTGTACACTTGTACAGCATAATATAAGATAAACAAAAATATATGCAATTTATGAAAAAAAGACATCAATTGAAGAAAAAATTCAAATTCCTGAAATTAAATTTAATTGCTGTTCTCATTTACCAAAAGAAATACCAAAATTAAAACCATTAAAAATCTCAAAATTACACCTTGACGAATTAAATGTTGCTGAGCATAAATTAAATCAATATAGTAAAGATCTTGACAAGCTAATAAATGAACCTTTTATTCAGAAACATATTCCACTGTTCATAATAGCTTTGGTTATAATACTTATTATTTTAATTATTATACTATGTAAATGTAGAGAAAGGTATCGAAAAATAGGAATAAGCATAGGAAACACCTCAAGATCAGATTATCCTGACAATAACCCCAGAAATTTCTTAACGAAATTTAGAAGACATGTAACCCCATTAAGTAGACAGCCAATCAGAAGAAATTTTGGCGGCCCAACCGCCGAAGAGGAAATTGCATTAAATCCTAATTCACAAAACTTAGTTTCAAGACAAACTCTAATTTTTAATCTTCTCAGGGACGAATTGTTATATCGTATTTTATCAATATTAAGATTATTTAACCTTGACACTTGATTGTATTACATTAATTAAGATAAGAACTTCTTTATGCATTATCCATTCATTAAGCTAGACACTTACTAAGCTGTATCAGCACTAAAATTTCAAAACAATGTAATCTTCAATTTGAATACCCCATTTAGAAAAACTTATAAGTAGGTCTAGAATTGTATCGAGCCATCATTACAATTCAATTAACATATCATTCTTATTCTTATTCAAATCGTATACCATTATACAAAGTGTAAAAGTAAAACCAAAAATAATTAAAAAATCATTTTTTTAAAAGTTCTCGTTCTTGTTACGACTATGACAACCATACATCATTATTATTTTAATAGAGATGAGAATTAATATAAAGCTTTGACTAAAACGATATCATTTAACGACTTAACTGATATTTAATGAATCATTTATTGCCCAATGTCTACAAACAATAAACGGTATTTCCACAGAATAGATGAGACTGATTCAACAAGTCTAGAGAATGCCATATTCGTGAACATGCCAATCCTATTTAGGTTGCCGTTCTACTCTTCTTTAAATGTATTTATGTTATGTTATAACACAAGAAAGCAGTCTTGCATCCTTCGACATTTAATTTTTAAAAATTCACAATTTTGTGCATTGTGAAGGGATATACCGGGTGGCCATGAGTCAATATACGCCCCTAATTTATTGGTTGTTTGTAAATTTAAAAATTTTGTTTTTGGTACACATAAATTATACAAATGTGGCCTACTTCTAGAGTAACGGGAATGAAAATAACATCAACTTTTCTTTCTTACCAAAAATTAAGTAAGATACGACCAATTTTTTATTTCTTTCAAAATGGCCGCATCAGATGAACGCGACGTAAGAAAATTACTAAGTAGGCTATGGAAATTATTGGTAAGGTTGTAGAGTTGTCTGTAAACACACATTGTTATTTGAATTGCTGATGTGTACTACTAACTATTTTTACGTTTTCCCAAAAGACAGAATTTAATTTTCATTTCCATAGGTCCTATGGAAAATTTCTTAATGGGACCGTGCTATTTTCTTTTATTAATCAGAAATAATGATTCGTAAGGTGCCTATATACAATTAATTTCAAAATTGCATACAGCCATGAAAATAAGAAACATTTGTAACAATTGAATTATTCTTGATATTACACACGTACTATTTGAAGTAAGAGTATTGAATTAAAGTAAATTAATATAAAATGACTGAAAAATATTCAAGAGATGAAAAAGGTGACTTATGGAGAGACTCGACGTAATGCAACTAGAGCACATACTCTGTATGGACAGAAATATCCAGAAAGAAGACAACCTCCAAGAAACTATTTCGCCCGGTTGGAGCATTGATTTAGAACTGAACCTGATATAGAAATTGAAAAAAGATTTATTGTGGATGAAGAAACGGAAATTAATTTAGTGCATGTTGATTGACCCAACTATTTCGATAAGACAAACTGAACATGAATTACCAGTTTCCAAAGAATCGGCCAGGAAAATTTTAAATATACACGGCTATCGTTCTTATAAATATGCACCAATTTTTGTACGAGAACGATTATTATCAACCAAGAATAAACTTTTGTAATTGGTTAAAGTTCCGCCAACTAAGAAATGAGAATTTTATCAAAAACATTTTGTTCTATGATGAATCGAGAGTTACAAACCTTGAGTTATTTAAGCGGAACAACGTTCGATATTGGGCAATTGAAAATCCTCATATTATAGGACAGGGGCGGTTATGTTTGGTTAGGTGTACTGAATTATATGTCCAATAATATTTGTCGAAAATCTAAATGGACTAAGATATTTAGAATTCCTCAAAAATATAATAATTCCACAGATTATTCAAATTCCCAATACCAATATTGTCGAGGTCTACTTTCAACAAGACTGAGCTGGACCACACAATGCTATCATCGTTAGGGATTACCTAAATGAATTATTTCCAGATCATTAGATTGGGTCCATTCAGATGGCCTACAAGGTCTCCTGACTTAACCCCAGTCAATTTTGTATTCGGGCTCATTTGAAAAATTGATCCTATGCGACTACTCCAACCACAAGGCAAGACCTGGAAGAGAGAGTTAGGCACGAAATTGCACAAATAACACCTCAATAACTACATAATGTTAGACGTGCAACAATAAGTCGCACTACTCTCTGTGTATTAATCAAAACGGCGAACAATTTGAACAATTCTTATGATGGTTTATTTTAATTTAGGTTTTAAATAATTTTGTAATTCATGGTTGTTATGTTTTATTAAAATTATTTCCTCTTTAATTTTTGTTTGCCTTTTACAAATACTTTTATTATTACGAAGGATATCGTTAAGAAATGATTAATGGCCAAAAAATTAAAGTGTATGAGTCATTATTTCTGATTAATAAAAGAAAATAGCACGGTCCATTAAAAAATTATTCATGAAAATAAAAATGAAATTCCATTTTTTTGGGAAAAATCTAAAAATAGTCGTACCTATCAGTAATTCGAATAACTATTTCGTTCTTTACAGACAAATCTACAACCTTATTAATAATTACCATAGCCTACTTAGTAATTTTCTTACGTCGCATTCATTTGACGCGGCCATTTTGAATAAAAAACCGCTGCCCAAGGAATCACTACTTCCACATCCAGATTTTCTATCCAAGTCACTCACAACGAAAAAATTTTGTATGTGGAAATAATTGTTTATAGAACTTTAATAATATAATATTTGAAATCCTCTACCCCAAAAACCCATAAAACGTTACCCCACATCGGTAGTGGGGTGGGGGGTGGTGATAGGGGGTGGTAGTGAAGGTGGATGAAGTAAAAAAATATTTTGAGGTTTCTGGTTCTTGTACACACACTAAATCACAATTTTTTTCACCCCCTTTAATAATGGGGTGGGGTGGGTAACGGGGTGCCTAATGCCAAAATTTTTTTTGAGACCTTAGCTTCTCTTGTATATACTAAATACCAATTTTATGGACTCTTACATGCTTGATTTACCTATTTACCCCAAATTTACTCCAATTTAGCCCCCAACCCTTCGACAGAACAAGATGAAAATATAATGTAGTCCTAGACCTCGTTAAAGTACATATGTGTACCAAATTTCAAGTCAATATCTCAAACGGTTCCAGAGTAAACGTGCCCACAAAAAAAGTTACAGACAGACCGACAGAAAATTTTTTTTCGCTCGAACTTAAAATCTCGACGTTTCATGACATTCTAAGCCTATTTGAACAATAAAAGGTTTTAATTTTTTTTTGTCGTTACTATACTTCCACTGGATGTGGGAGTAATAAAAATTATCCGTATCTCACTAATTTTTTTGGATTTTTTAAATCGAAAAAAACTGTTGTACTTAGAATTTTATGATTGATAAGAAACCATAAAAAATATAGTCATTCTATTTAAGAAAAAAGTTAACGTCACTTCCGGTTCAACCGGAAGTGATATTTTCGTTCCCGTTTGTCTAAAAGTAGCTGACTTTTATTTAATTTATGTGTATCAAAAACGCAATTTTTAAATTAAAAAAAAGCAATAAAAAAATTGGGGGCGTACATTGACTCGTGGCCACTCGGTATATGTACTTCATAAAAAGTCTTTGGACAAAGTCAGAATTTCGAAATAACATGGTGATTTAAAAATAAAGAATCGTGAAATTGTGCCAAGAGTTAAGTATGACTTTTTAAGACGGGATAAAGAATGTTTCAGAAAATAAATGTTCCTAATGACAATTGAAGTTCAGATACAAAGTTTGAACAATGCATTTTAAAGTTGAATATAATTCAAGATCGTTACCCACATTTACGCGGTCCCATTTTTCTTGGACTTGGATCAATAGTAAATGAAAAGAATAAATGATTTCTTTGAGTGTAAATACCCAAAATAATGTTTTTACTTCCACATCCAGTGGAAGTGTAGTAACGACAAAAAAATGTTTAAAAATTTTTATTGTTCAAATAGGCTTAGAATGTCATGAAACGCCGAGATTTTAAGTTTGAGCGAAAAAAATTTTCTGTCTGTCGGTCTGTCTGTAACTTTTTTGTGTGCACATTTACTCTGGAACTGTTTGAGATATTGACTTGAATTTTGTACACATATGTACTTTAACGAGATCTAGAACTAAATTATATTTTCATCTTGTTCCGTAGAAGGGTTGGGGGGGTAAATTGGGGTAAATTTGGGGTAAATAGGTAAATCAAGCACCATAAAATTGGTATTTAATATATACAAGAGAAGCTAAAGTGTCAAAAAAAATTTTGGCATTAGCCACCGCCATTACCACCCCTACCCCATTATTAAAGGGGATGAAAAAAAATTGTGATTTAGTCTGTGTACAAGAACCAGAAACCTCAAAATATTTTTTTACTTCATCCATCCCCACTACCACCCCCTATCACCACCCACTACCTATGTGGGGTATCGTTTTATGGGTTTTTGGGGTAGAGGATTTCAAATATTATATTATTAAAGTTCCATAAACAATTATTTCCACATACAAATTTTTTTCATTGTGAGTGACTTGGATAGAAATCTGGATGTGGAAGTAGTGATTCTTTAGGAAGCGGTTTTTTAAATTGAAGAAATATTCACAATTTACCAAAGGAGGTCACAAAACAGTATTGATAGCTATTTTTAAATCTTCATCAACTTTTGTTTCCAATTTTATAATTACTACATCTGCTAATTTGGTTTCCGATACATCTACGGCTCATTTTTTATGGATTTCGGTGGATGATGTAGAAAAAAAGGCCTTCGGTTCTTGTACACACACTATATCACAATGTTATTTTTTACCCTATTTAATAAAGGGCCGAAGTAGGTGATTCTAAAATAATTTCTGAGACCTTAACCTCTCGTGCATATACTAAATCCCAATTATATATTGGGTGCCACAGGCTAGTGGCTCCCCTATATTTCCTTATATTTCCTTTATTTTTTAACTTATCCATTTGAAATTTGGAGTGCATAAACTACCTGTAAAATGGATTTCTGAACATAAAAAACGGTATGAGGCCATTTCCGGTTTACCCGGAAATGACCACAATTTTCGATTTTCAAATGGAACACCCTGTATATTTTTACATATTTGGATGCAAGACAACTAAGTATTTTAAGACATTCGTCTAGAGTGCTTTGGAATACCAAAATTTATTCTACGGCAGCTAAAGACTGAGGGAAGAGTACAATGTTTCATTTAATTTCATTAATAACTATTTACGAATTCTCCAAAATTGAACAAATTACTTTTTTATCGAAAACTTTTTTTTTCAAATGTGAAGGTGGCGGCTCATACTGTTCAATAAATTATACAAAATCGGAAAGTTTTACTTTTGGGATTGCATAGTTTCAACGACTTAACCGACCGCCCACAATAAAGGCGTCTACCAGTACCCTAGCAGAGGCAAAGTGTGACACGCCCCTTAATGTACATCATTGCTTGCTTCGCTCTCGCTTGCTCTTATTGCTGTACCAAATCAAACACTTTCCGATACTGTAGATTTTTTCTGAATTCATTGATATCCATTTCAAATCTATGCTATTTGTTTTTCTATTTTATTGAATTTATTTAAAAATAATAAACCACTTTCAATATAATTTTTCCTGAACTATAACGTAGTTGCCTTTGCTAAAATAATATGTCTAATAATGAAATGTGAATAACTACTAATAGACTGGCTTTACATGACCAGTCAGGTGCAACGTTTTTAAAATGCATGCCAATCATATTAGTGGGGTCGGATAGCTGAAAATTATACCAAAATATTTCACATCTGGCAACCAATGCGCCCCTTTGGATTCAGATAGTACATGGGTAAACGAGTCTAAAAAGCCCGGGACACAAATTTTCCTGGCCCTCTAGCGGTGTTGATGACGTAATCAATATGGCCGCCAAAGTTTTGTGGCACGCTTCTACATTTCCCTATATAACTCGGGTTTGTATTTTGATATTAACCTATATTATTAGTGATTATTAATCAGGAGAAAACGTGCTTTCCAACGGTATATTTGACATCACTGTTTAGGTTCATAATACCAGAAATATTTGTAGTCCAGTGTTTGACTGTTTTTCGTTCAGAATTCTTTCGTAAAAAACCGATTGACGCAAAATTTGGACAGGGAATGGTACAAGGAACAAAAGTTATATAGTGCCGATGTGTGCTTCTACACTGGGGGTGGATGCCACCCCTTCTCTTTACATTCAAAATAACTGCAGAAATCGATAGGGGAATAAATTTTAAGCAAAAAATGTCCCATAAAGTTTTTTCGATGAGTCAATACTTTTTGAGTTATTCGTGATTGAAAATATTGATTTTCTATCTAAAATATTCATGTTTTAGAACGATTTTCCGCGAATAACTCGAATACCTTACGTTTTATCAAAAAAATTATTATAAGCAAAAATAAAGTTTATAAAATAATAAATTGATTGGCTTTTTTTTATTTCTGTAGATGTAATACGAACCGAGTTATGGCTCGTAGAACGTACTTTTTGTTCGCCGAAAACTGAATTCGAACTTTTCAACGTTAAATAACGGAAAAACGGAAAATTTTTGGAGGAAAACATGTAAGACATTTTTAAAAGTACGTGAGGAGGCCTTTAAAATGAGCTTTGGTAAAAGTCGTTAGCATAAAAACTAACGGAGTTATGGTGAAAATAAAATGGTTGTCTCGTTTTCCGGAGAAAAAATCAGCAATAAAACCAATGGCTTCACCACAAGAATTGAAATTGAATGTAATCCATTTACAATTTACTTTATTTAAGTACTAACAATATGTTCTAGGAGTTCAACTGGTTTGAAATGGCTAGATTTGAAAAAGTTTGAACTGATTTTTGAAATTTCTTAAAAAATTTTCATTCTTTCACAATAACTCCAAAACTGAAGAAGATACGTAAAAATGCTACAGTACAAAAATTAAGTTTTTCTTTTGCTGAAAATGTTTTTTTTTTAATTTCTCTGGAATAAAAATTAATTAATATGACACCGTTAAAAATTTGCATTTGAGTACGAGGACCATCTTCCCCGAGCCCTTTAAACTTAAAAATCTCAAATACGAAGGGTTCAAGAAAGTTCATGCTACATGCTTTGTAGCCCTTAAAATTCTCTGCAAAATGATTTTTGGAGCGATTGAGTTAGCTTAAAAATGAAGGAAGTTATTGTTGAAAAACTAATCGCCCTTTTTCGGTGAAATTTTCGGAGCATGTAAATTGTTTTATACTTGACAATTTTGGAGCATTTATAAATACATGTAAACACATATGCCTGTATCTATATATGTATAAGAAATTTTAGAAGCCGGTAGGTACTGCACAATATTACTGTAGCGTTTCTCGAGCAGATGCGCTGACTCTTGTATTAAGGCTACCACTAAAAACAGTGCTGTGCTTTTGTTTTTATTTTGATTTTTTCGAAACATTTTGCTAAATAACTTGGAATCCATTACATCTAGTGAAAACGTCCTATATGTTTTTGTTCGTCAAAAAATTACCTTTCGAACGGTATATATGACTTTTATCACAAATAGTAATTTTATGACGAACAAAAAAGTATGGGACACATTTTCAGCTACATGTAATGGATTCCAAATTATCTAGCAAAATGTTTCGAAAAAATCAAAATAAAAACAAAAATTTTAATAAAGCTACAAATATTTCTGGTATTATGAACTTAAACAATGTCAAATATAACTTTGGAAAGCGCGTTTTCCCTTGATTAATAATCACTAATAATATAGGTTGATATTAAAATACAAACCCGAGTTATATAAGGAAATGTAGAAGTGTGTCACAAAACTTTGGCGGCCATATTGATTACGTCATCAACACCGCTAGAGGGCCAGGAAAATTTGTGTCCCGAGCTTTTTAGACTCGTCTACCCATGTACTATCTGAATCCAAAGGGGCGCATTGTTTGCCAGATGTGAAGTTTCTTTCAGCTACCCGACCCCACTATATATGTGAATGAAATTACCATGAATATGCCAGAAACGCAAATTTTAGGCAGTCGTCGCGTGCAGAAGGGTGTGCAAATCGATTTTTTTTGTGTTTTTTTTTTTTAATTTTAAAATGGATGCCAATAGTGCCAAACGAAAAGCTGTGAAAAAGAATCCAGCGGAAATTCATTGGCATACAGTTTGCGCGCGCAAAACAAATTTTGATGCGCACATTAAATCGTAAAATTTTTGGTATTCTTGATCTTGGATGTTTTTTATTTTGGATTTTTTTTCACGGCTTTTCGTTTGGCACTATTTGCATCCATTTTAAAATAAAAAAAAAACAAAAAAAATCGCCCTTCTGCACGCGACGACTGCCTAAAATTTGCGTTTCTGGCATATTCATGGTAATTTCATTCATATATATGATTGGCATGCATTTTAAAAACGTTGCACCTGACTGATCATGTACCGCCAGTCTATAATACCATCTAATAATAGCCGTTTGGTTCTTTCTTTTGTTTCTTAATGGGTATAAGTACTAGTGCAAAGTATAAGGACCAATAAAAAATATTTTGAAAGGAATTTTTTATTTTTAAAAAAATTTAACAAAATAAAAAAACAAATAGCATAGATTTGAAATGGATATCAATGAATTCAGAAAAAAATCTATAATTTATTGACTAGGGGCCACCACCTTCTCATTTGAAAAAAAAGTTGAATTAATAAAAGCTGAATGAAATAAGAAAAAATGCAAAATATGACCTCAGCCGCTGGCACCGCCATATTGAAAAAATGGCGCACAAAAACAGTTCCTTTGAATTATCTCGCTTCGGGTGCCTCATACGGCAAAGAATGTTCTTATGAAAATAAAAGAGCATTAAATTTTCTGCAAAATATATCCTATACCTACATTTTTTCAATAAACTGAATAATTTCAGTGCAGCAGCCGATCGAAGTCAAGCATTCTTGACAAAATTACGATTTCTTGCAATTACTCGATTTAGTGCGACTTTTATGAAGGAGTACCTATTTTTGTGTAGAGACAAAATTTGTTTTCATACCTGAAAATCTTCAAATATAGTTGATTTTACTTATCTGCTACGCATAGCTTAATGTTCAATACTCGTTTCCACACCACCTTGACGTAGAGTATATGGCGCATTTTTTTTACGTGGTTGTCCCCTAAAATCCATATAGGTACTTGGTATCGAAGGTCCAGGTTCGTTGTAGTCTTCAACAATACTTTCTTCGGAAATTGTTTCCACTGATTCTACGTATTGATTGTTCTCCATGCTTGCGAGAAATGTTCCAACTGGAGAGTCGATTTCCTCTTCGTCATGAAGCTCGTCGACTGTTGCTGGTGTATTGTCGCAACTTTGTCCATTACAAAATTTGCAAATTACAGAACATTTTAACCCTGCCATTCTACAACCACATGCTGCACTGCACCCTTTCTTGCATTTACAGAAAAGAAATTTAAGTAGCTTTTCAGAAGCAAGATCTTTCAACATTGTTATTGGTGTAAGCCCAGCTTTGCTTTGTTTCCAGCCCCGTTCTTCAACATTTTTACAAATCCCCTGCCACTCCTGGAACTTGATAATATGTCCTGAATGATTGCTGCCGTGCCGCTGCAGCTGTAGGTGATAGAGACGCGATGCCAAACTTGGTTTTTGTGGTTGTAGAAAGGCAGGGTTAAAATGTTCTGTAATTTGCAAATTTTGTAACGGACAAAGCTGCGACAATGCACCGGCAAACGTCGACGAGCTTCATGACGACGACTCTCCAGTCGAAACATTTCTCGCAAGCACACAGTTTTTCATCTGAACAATGTAGGTGGACAAAAGTCATTTCCAGATACCCGGCAATGGGTGATTAACTAATGTAAACAACACCTGCAAATA
Source organism: Rutpela maculata (assembly GCA_936432065.2). NCBI lineage: Eukaryota > Metazoa > Arthropoda > Insecta > Coleoptera > Cerambycidae > Rutpela > Rutpela maculata. The sequence continues at coordinate 107,893,119 of OW386287.2, read as the reverse complement.
TCCGATTCCAAGAATTGTTTATGTCTAGTATTCCACAGTGAAGAGTAATAAGGATTAAAAGTTAAAGAAAGGTTTAAGTGCAATCGGAATAATTAGTCAGTTACATTTTAACGACACTTTCGACAATATCTAACTGTGGCAGTTCGTAATTGAGTGGAAATTTTTAATGATGGATCTTATTTCTGAGGGTAAGTACAACATTTTTTAATTAATATAAATCTGTATGTTACTCAAACAATATAAAAGAACGTTTTGAAAATATATGAAAAATGCATGTTATTTTTTTGTTTACTTAATAACTTTCAATGTCTGTAAATAACTTGTACACACATGTATCCAGGCTAAATTTTTTATATATCATAGCTGGATCATTTCTATTTGTAATAATATGTATTTTAGTCAGCACACTCGAGTACAACTATTTTTTTTCAGAGCACTTTTACTTTATTTCAAAAATTGACTTTCTTGAAAAATGGCTCAAACGCGGAAAAAATGAAAGAAACGTTCGAGTTTTCGAGTTTTTTTCGACTAAATTTCATTTTGTTACTGAGGACTCTCAAAGATAAATCAAAATGAAGTTGGCCAGCTATTCGTCGAAATTTGCTGCTAAATGGGTTGCTGCAGGAAAGTCAAAGGAGCATTTCTTGACTAAGAATAAAAGCTGGTTGGAAGATGAAGACATCCAATTCCACGTGCGTACTACCGTACCGCGACCTTCTACTTCATCTCAAGATGCTACTCCTGCAGGAAAACCTCGAAAAGATTTCAATGCATTATCATTCAAAACAAAGAAACGTCGTCATAGTGGGCCATTTGCAACTTCCAGATGGACAAAATTCTACAAATTTCTAAATGAGCTTAAAATAGTTGCTAGAAGACCGGAAAAATAGTGAAAAAATTCTAGGCATTAAGGGAGTGGTTTTTGAAAAATAAATTTGCTTCTAGAATGCAGAAACTCTGTAAGTATAATAATATGATATCTGTAAATATATTAAAAAATAGTTAAAAAATATAAATAGTAGAGGGGTTGTTTAACAATAACATCAGATCAAACTTGCATTAAAAAATGAGTAGAATTTATTCGAAGTATGAATTTCATTTCAATACTTTTTTACATTTTTGTACGTTATGTTTTTCATTTTATTTTATTATTTAATTCTTATAGCTTTTATGTATGTAACATTTATGAAAGCGGCCAGTTGTGCTTTAAAGAGATATTTGTGTTTCTACGGGGATACTTCTTACTGTGTCTAAAGCAGAACTTAAGGAAAAATTAAAAGATGAAGATGATAACCCTGGAACAGCCAGAGTCAAAAAATTATGTGTGATGTGATGTGAAGTGATGTTGTGTGACGTATACTTTCCGGTGAGGCCGGAAAGCGGTCACTTTTGGCACCTTAGCAACGGTTCGGTTGCCTCGGGCGCCGCCTTTACAATTTTTACGTGGGGCAAAGGTCCCACACTAGCCTCTTAATACAGCCTGTTACAGTAGGGCTGGGATAGCTACAGTGGAGAAAACAGTAACTTCCAGTGGGTCAATTGGGAAAATTGGACTTTTACACGAACAGCAGTAAAACACAGAATTTCGAATTATCAGTTGTTTTATTTCCTATAAGCTACAATGCTAAATAAACTATTTACAGCCTAACTAGTTTAATATGTACAGTACATTCATAATACACAAAAGAGCAAACCCAGGCTGTGACGTGCTGATGATTATGGTAAGTGCTACCATGCGATACGGTGACGTTACTAAGGTAGGCAGGAGTGAAGCAGCAGTATGACGGAAAAAATGGCGGTGACGTACAGTTTGACAGCAGGCAGTGATAGGCAGAGGTATGACGATAAAAATGGCGGTGACGTACGGTTGATGGCAGACAATGACAGGTTAAAGGAGCAATCTTCGAGGATCGGTCTTTGCACGGTTGTTTACTTACAGCTGGGTACGTCTTGAGTCGTGGAACGGCCGACCACGACTGTTTGATATCACGAGTTTTAATAAAGACTTTCCTCTTTCAACAAGCCGGTAGAGTGGGAGAATGTGCAGACACGGTGCGTAGCGGTAAATGAATACTTGTATTATTTTCAGGTGAAACGGTTAAATGAAAAATATTTTACAAGTCAGAAATCGCGGACTTTACCATTATTTTCTGTCTCCAGGTCTTAGAAAAATTTCACTTACTTTTATTTCCGGAGCTGGCTACAGTGGGCACGTCTGGTCGCTGTTGGAGCTCGTGAGGAACTGAACTCTCTGCTCTCAGCGCGTCAGGTATCTAGTCCACTATCCCCTCTATTCGCAGTAATGACGGGGGAACAGTGCGCGTGGATATTGATTGACATAGGCGTAACTTAGTACAGTGTCGCGGAAATATAATTCAAATATTGTAACTTACGTCTGCTGCCGGGTTCCCTGGAGAAGGCACTTCTGCTCGCTGTCGTTCACTGGTAGCAACTGAACGCTTTTTGCCGAGATTACGGTTTAGTATACACTTTCAGAACGGTTGGGCCTAGTGGAGGCCTATTAGTTTATGCGGTGATATAATTGTTTTTCACAGCCTGGTAGTTTTTATTAAATAATTCAACAGAAATATATTTATTTTTGGAAAATATATATGGTTTATTCGGGTTGAAAATACGCTTCATTACAGTTGAAAAATTAAAACATTGACAACATTTTTTTGAAACTTTCTTACATAGTTTTTAAAGTTTTATTTTTCAATCCTCTCAAATCCAACCACTTATTGCTTAGATTTTTGTTGCTATTTTCAGCGAATTCGCGGATATAATATTATCATGTCCACAAATTTCAGAATTAAAATAATATTTATTTTTCAACCCCCTCAAAAACAACCCCTCTACTATTTATAATTCTTTAAATATTTTTTGATATATTCACAGATATCATATTATCATACTCACAGAGTTTCGGCACTCTAGAAGCAAATTTATTTTTTAACCCTCAAAACCCACCCCCATAATGCCTAGAATTTTTTCACTATTTTTCCGGTCTTCTAACAACTATCTTAAGCTCATTTAGAAATTTGTAGAATTTTGTCCACCTAGAAGTTGCAAATGGCACACTGTGAAGCATGGAGAATAACCAATATGTAGAATCAATGGAGAGCGCAACGGAAGCAATGTCCGAAGTATTGTTGAAAACTACAACGAACCTGGACCTTCGACATCAAGCATCTAAAATGCCTCAAGAAGCAGGCTAGTCGTGGATTAAGCCTATAGGGGACGACCACGTAAAAAAATGCGCCACATACTCTATCTCAAGGTGGTGTGGAAACGAGTATTGAACATTGAGCTATACGTAGCAGACAAGTAAAATCAACTATATTTGAGGATTTTCAGGCATGAAAACAAATTTTGTCTCAACACAAAAATACTCCTTCATGAAAGTCGCACTAAATTGGGAAATTACAAGAAATCATAATTTTGTCAAGAATGTTTGACTTCGATCGATTGCTGCACCGAAACTGTTCAGTTTAACGAAAAAATATATAGGACATATTTCGTAGAAAATTTAATGCTCCTTTATTTTCATAACAACATTTTTTTCCGTATGAGATACCCGAAGCGAGATATTTCAAAGAAACTGTTTTTATGCGCCATTTTTTCAATATAGTGGCACCGGCGCCGGCGCCGGCGGCTGAGCTCACATTTTGCATTTTATCTTATGTCATTCAGGGCATCGAAATCTACAAATTCCCAAAGTTTCAAAACTCCTGCACTTATTCGGACTAAACCCCATATTTTATGCTCTCACCGCTGTATTAATATTCTTATTTGTTGGCTTTACTTAGTTACCCCCAACCTTTCAATGGAATAAAATCAAAATATAATCTAACTCCAGATCTTGTTATAAAACATACACGTACCAAATTTCATAAACCGTTCCAGAGTAATCGTGCGCACAAAAAAAGTTAAATATACCGACAGACAGACAGAAATTTTATTTTTGCTCAAACTTAAAATCTCGACGTTTCATAACATTCTAAAATAAGCCTATTTGAACAGAAAAAAAATTATTTTTTTTTATCGTTACTATACTTCCACTCCACTACGTGAATATGAAAGTAAAACTAAATTGATAACTATTAACGTTTTCGAAAAATTCGTTCTAGGTACCCAGTTTTGCTCATAATTTATTTATAAACATTTTGATTTTTTGTTTGGCCTGATCCGATGAACGGAGCCCGAGATATTAAAAAGAAAACAACGAGATAAAAACATGTATTTTAAAATTAAAATTTAATTTCCAAGAAACGCTCATCTTCCAGATTTAATAAAACTTTACGCAATTTCCTGATAACATACAAATCCCATTTCTGAGAAAATTGCGTCCCCCCTCAAACAATCGTTGAAATCGTATTTATAGTGTATAGTTTTATTCGACTAATATTCCAATTTTAGCTCTCCTTTGGCTACGACCCTGACAACTTAATTTTTTTATTATACTTCTCTCATAGAAGACATTTTCTTCAATCAATTTCGGATAAGGAGTAAGAACAACCTACAAAATCTTATGGAGTGTAACGTTAAATTAGGTTCCGATCTTATTTTTGTATATGCGAATGTAAGTTTCAAAAGGAGCGAGGCTACGTTTGGTTTTTTAAATGTTTGTAGTTGATACCTGAGGAAAAGGGTATTTATATTTGCTTCTTTACTTTTGTTGATAGCAAAGGGGATAGAGAAGGTAACTTGTTTGTATATCGTTAGTTAAATAAAAATACTCTGGAAACCTTCTTGTTTACTATGGGTTTTATTTCATAAAATCATTATAATTTAGGTTCATGTATTTGTCATGTCTGGAGGGTTATAACAGTTTTTATTTTATGTAATTTTCCTTTGATACTGGAGGGAGGGATTTTGGCTGTCTAACCTAAAACGATAAATAAAACGGAAGTTAGTAATAGCTACCAGGGAGAGTTTATATTGCATGACTTACTGTTGGGTTGAGCTAATCCTGTTATTTTCCTTGCTATTTTCTCCGGACTTCGGTTCCAACAAAGTGTGTAAACATCTTTGGGAATATCTGTAATTGTAGATAAATATACACATTTCAGGGTGTATAGGCTGGAAAAAGGATTTAGTTACACTTCTACTAGTTACAACAAAACCATACTCTCTTACCTGTAGTTAAGAAGTTCTTATTTATTTATTTAAATAAATAAGCCTGGTAGACCCATTCATTATTCCTTTTTGTCAGCTGTCATATTTCAGTTTGAGGGAAAGTGTTACCAACATTGGTTTTGGAGGAAAATTTATGGCATTTAAATTATTAATCCTAGTTTTATTTATTTTTAATGTAAATATGGTTCATTAATGGATTTTGCGCTTATTGGTATTTATTTTGAGGATTTGCTTTAATCATTCTATGGTTGGGACTATTTTTCTGTGTACTATAGGATTATGGGTAAATTTTCTAATTGAATGTCAATCTGTGATTGGTTGATTGGAGAACAGATGGTTAAAAAAATCGGTGGGTTTTCAAAAGACGCCATTCTTTAACGAGTCGTTTAGCCGTTTAGACGGGATTTTTATAATAGCTTGAAAAGCAACCCAATATTACTTTTGGGGTTATACTATAAGAATCTCAAGTTTAGAAGTGCCTAATTGGTATGTGAGCTGTTTGAAGCCGAATATTGCTATATTGTTGACGAGTAATTTCTGAATAGGCGAGGAATACGACGTTAATGAATCAATTCTTTTTTTTTGTGTGCCCATGCCGATTTTGGTGAGGTAAGAATCTTTTTTGCACATTCTTGGAAAACCGAATCCTAATTCACCTTATTCTTTTTATGTAGGCAAGTTGTGAACTCGTAAAGTCTTCAAGTTGTGGAGGAGTTTTGAATGTCCTATAACTTTATTTGGAGGTTGTGAATTTGTTTAATAGGAGGCCACGTGCCGCCATTTCATGGAGTTGCAGTTTTTTTTTGGTTAAAGTCACGAGGTTGCCAGAAATGTACGTTTTAATGGAATACGGTCTACTGGAGTACTAGAATTGTAGCGGATATAAGGATGCTGTTGGTGTTTGAACGTAATATTTCGTCTATAAAGTCTAGAGCTTCTACAAGGCATGGGAGAATGGATAAGTACTATCCTCTTATTTCGCTACAGTGAAAGCTGATTAAAGATTTATATGATTTTTTGTTTAAATAATATTCTTTTATGATGTTTTTTTTAAACTCACATTTTATATGCCTAAATAATTTTTCTCGTTATTTAGTTAGATCCATTTTGTTATAAATAAGGCATGTGAATAACTGCGCAGTTATATACTTATTTACAGGTATTTGTTGTGAATATTTTTGCATATTAGGTAATTTTTCTCATATTATTATGTTTGGTTCAACGCAACGATTGCTCAATTCAATCCAATTTATCCATTTTACTTTTAACTTGAAATTATAGAGCGTTTTGACAGTAAATCTATCGACTGATTTTCTTTTAAACAATAAACGATTTGTAATTATATTAAATTCCTAGTAATCAACTATTTGTTAAAAGAATAAACAATTTGTTTTACCTTTTTCTAACGTTAATCTATTTATTTATATTTGCATTTAAAATGACTGTAATGTTGTAAAGGTACTTATTCTAATATATACTTATATATTTTAAATTGATCCTTTTTCTGTTTTGACTTAAAATATTTGAACAAACACGGTGTTTGGTAGTTTTTGGAATCAGTGTGTCTATCGTAACTAAAGGGGGTTGGAATTTTAAAGTAAATTACCTGGCGCTCGACCTAACTATTGGCAAAATTTCAAAATCGTTAAAAAATAAACGGACCTCACCTCTGAGGCTTCCTTACTAGAGCTAGCCGACCTTAAGATTTAAGAGCATTTCATTATTTTTAGTCTACTTCTCAATTCTTGTTTCGTAAATTCAATTTAACCCGCAACAGGAGACTGGAAAATATTATATTTTGGTTCAGGATATGAGAGTGAAAGTATATGGTGGTCTTGGTAAAATTAACCAAAAATAAAAGTATAATTTCTGATCAAAGAAAAATAAACCATATGTTGAACAATCTATACGCTATCTAGTGTGGTTGCTAAGAAAAGGGAAAAACAATATATAAAATAATAACAAGAACGGCTAATGACCACAGCAGTCGATGCCGTAAAAAATGAAAGAAAAAATTGAGAGAAGTTTCACATTGGAAAAAAGGCACTTTATTGTAGACTGGCTGTATCCATTTATTAAACACTGTATGTAAAAGTATTCATCTTCATAAATAGTAATTAAATAACCGTATTAATACCTGGAGCACCAGGATCAACAAGAAAATATATACCATATTGCCCAACCACAAGCAGAGCGTGGAGGCAAGCTTAAACATTATTCATGGTCCTTTGAGTAGGAATATCCGCCAGTGATAATAATATCAGGTCAGAAAGTGCAAAATTATAAGATCAAAATCAATTCCAATCAACAATCCAATTTTGAGTCATATTCAAGTGACAGAAGTTCCCCGCAATAGCATATGACAAGCAAGAGCGGTGGAAAACAATAATCAGCCATATTGAAGGTCGGTGCATATAGTTATTACATTGTAGTTAACCAACGTCAGCCACTTGTTAGTTTACTAATCATATTTTTTATAAAAACCCAAATATTATCGCGTAATTTTGGCGATTAATATTTACGGCTACTTCAATAACATTTTGAGGTGGTGCTTATTAGTTGGGCACCATTCAGATTTGTAATCAAACAAATCAATTATCATTTTGACATTTCACAAAAATAGATTCAGAAAACTTACTTCAACTCATATTTAGTTTTATAATACGTATAAAACGCCATTCAATAGTCAAAGCATTGACATTTCTTTCACATTAATTGTTGGTTTCTAGCATATTTGGTCCCCAAATATTTATTTGCATAGTTTTTCCTTTTGCAATATTTGTGACCTCAAGATGGCAGAAAAGGAGGTCTTGAAAAGTTGCATATGCGACGAGGTTATTTAAAGGGACAGTTAACCTGATTTATCAACTTTTTAAGTACATGTGAAGAAATCGCAGATGCTTTAATTCAGCTACAGACACGCCTTGACACACTGAAGCATACATTTAATGAGTTTAGCAACATTCAAATAGAAATTGAGTACTCAGATGTAACTTCTGATACAGAAACCACTGAACTCTACTATATAAATGGAAGGTCAATATCCATACCAATTTTTACGTGAAATTGAACCTCGCGCAAGTATGGCGACCCTAAAGCGGAGCGTAATCGCACTACAAAATACGCCAGAGCCGGTCTTATTGTTACTGCAACTGTTTAAAACCCGGGACTGCAACGATTCTTGCAACACAGTACCATACAAGATTGCACCATATTGTCTCAATTAACTGTTTATAACAGTTACAAAATATATTTCACAAAATAATCAATTTATAACAACTTTACATAAATGACAGAAATAAACAAAGAATAAAATGAATGACACCGACTCTGGAAATTTCATCTAATCCAAGACTTACGCTACGGAATCTATGGGAAACGAATAAAACACAGAATCGCGTCAGCGCATAACTTCCGTAGACAGCCGTTTGGTTCAAGCACAGACATCAATTTCTCTACTGCGTCGACGCGTGGCTTTATATTTTGAGTTTTAATCTGTGGCGTAATTGCCTTATTTTGTTCACGCGCATGTACCAATATTGGCCTTCCATTTATAATAGTAGAGTTCAGTGACAGAAACTCACACAAGTGAGAAGTTTGAATTGAAATATTTTGAAATAGTAGGTCTCGCATCGAAGATTTTGCAAAAGCAAGCTGATAAGGTAAGTCGGCATGGTGTTCCTTCGCTTATTTAACCGCTCATCAGATGTTAATACCTTTAATATTAAATTGCTACAAGTTAAGTTACCAGAATTTTCAGGTTCGTATGACAAGTGGACTAAATTTTATGACACATTTAATACATTATTAATGATAATCCCGCCTTAAGATTCAAAAATATTATTACTTACAAGCGTCGTTAAAGAATGAGGTGGCTCAAGTTATGACGTCATTAGCTGTATCTGAAGCAAATTACGATATTGCGTGGAAGTTGTTAACTGAACGATTTCAGAATAAAAGGGTAATTGTTTCTTCTCATATTAGTGGTATTGTCGAACTGCACGTTACTAGTAAAGATTCGCATGTTGCACTCCGCTCATTTTTGGATAATTTCTTGAAACATTATCGTGCTTTAGATACATTGGATGAGAGCGTAAAACATTGAGATACCATATTAATTCATTTATTGACTGAAGTTAAGCTCGATGTTACATCTAGAAAGGAATGAGAACGTTACATAAAATATGTTCAATTACAAAAAATAAGCGATATTACAATATTTCTGAAAGAAAGTTGTCATTTATTGGAGGTATTGGACCCCAAAACAGATCACAAAACAAATTATAGCAATACAGTCGGTAAAAAGCACGAATTTAAGTATCATGCACATCTAACAACCAATAAGGCTTCTTGTATTTTATGCCGGGGCACACATTACATCTTTTCATGTAAGAAATTTCTAGATATGCCGGTTCAGACAAGACATTCAGAAGCAAAGCGTCTTTGTACTAATTGTTTATATCCTGGCCATTCAAATTCAGAATGTATTTCCAGTACATGCGGAACTTGTCACATGATCAGTCACAAATTAGCCAATCTAATACGCCTAACCAAATAACTTCAAATCATCACAATAATAATCTGACCAATCAATCAGGTAGTAACACAGATGCACCATTATCAAGCATGTCAGTCAATGACTGTAAAATAAGTTCACACTACAATCAACAAAAACCTGGTTCTTTCGTGTTACTGTCCACAGCTCTAGTATATATTTGTGACATAGATAATCAACTGATTCAATGCCGGGCTCTTCTCGATAATGGGTCTCAGTCAAATTTCGCAACATCAGAATTGATTCAGCGCCTAAATTTACATACATCTAAAATAGATTTATCTGTTTCCGGAATAAGTCAAGCAGTAAACCAGATTAAAACACAGGCAAGTGTAAAATAAAGTCCATGCACAACGAATTCAGCACAAAACTATCGTGCCTCATAGTCGAAAAAATTACTGATTTTATGCCGTAGTGAACCTTTAGCACAAATAATTTTAAATTACCCGATACCACCAAATTAGCAGACCCAAACTTTAATCAGTCCTCTCAAATAGATTTGCTGATAGGAGCAGGGGGTATTCTTTGACTTGCTTTGTATTGGTCAAATTAAATTGGGTAGTGGTAAATCCACTCTAAATAAAACAAAATTGGGATGGGTCGTATCAGGACATATATTTAATCCTCAACCTCAAAACAAGCAAACGAGTTTTGTCACAACCGATTTAGAACTACACGATCAACTAGAGCGATTTTGGCAATTAGAGGAGCATAACAGCAATAGTGCATAATCCCCAAATAGAATGCGAAAATCATTTCGCGGAGAACTTTCAACGGGATAATACGGGTAGATTTACCTCCAAATTACCATTATGAGGTAATTATACAAATTTAGGTGACTCGCAAGTGAGTACCATTCAGCGCTTTTATGTAACTGAACGTAAATTGACAAGAAATCCAAAACTTAAAGATGAGTATTGTAAATTTATGGGTGAATACGAGTCTCTGGGTCATATGAGCCGTAAAACACACACACAATGTGATCTATTACATGCCCCACCATGGCGTAGAAAATCATTCAAGTTTAACCACTAAGCTTAGAGTAGTTTTTAATGTGTCGGATAAAATTTCCACAGGACTATCATTGAATGATACTAGGTCCAACAATACAGAATGATCTGTTTTTCATAATTAATCGGTTCCGGCAACATAACATTGTACTAATTGGTGACATCGCAAAGATGTACAGGCAAATAAATATAGAGCATATATAAGGAACCGCACAACACGGACGGCATCAGTTCACTCCAAGCAACGAGGAGCAGCAAAAGACAGCGTTCAGCGAGAACCTGAAGATGGTAGATGTGATTCTGTCGAAACGTCGTTTAGACAACCGTGGCTCCGGTAGGAGCCTACCAACTAAGCGAGAAAATACCCGGAAGGACAACAAAACTTCATTCAACATTCGTGAAAATCTAAGAAACAACATAATATGAAGAAGGCCACTTGTCGGGTTAGCTCACGCGCCTGCTACGCCTCCCACAGACAGCCAGCCGCGCAGACGCGCTCTAGGCCCCAGCATATATAAGGAACCGCACAACATGGACGACATCAGTTCACTCCAAGCAACGAGGAGCAGCGGAAGACAGCTTTCAGCGAGAACCTGAAGATGGCAGATGTGATTCTGTCGAAACGTCGTTTGGACAACAGTGGCTCCGGCAAGAGCCTACCAACTACGAGGGAAAATACCCGGAAGGACAACAAAACTTCATTCAACACCCGTGAAAATCTAGGAAACAACATAGTATATCTCTACGGGGAGAAGACATTCCACCAGGACCTCTATTCTGTAATTATGGGGAGAGTGAGCATTCATCGTGCGAAGCGAGAGCTCCCATCACACGCATCTCACCCGACCGTCCTAGATTGCATTCCGTGAGTGAAGTGAATAGGTGATAAACGTGAAGCGATTCATCGAGAATAGCCGAATTTACAACCAATTAGGTTGACACAAAAGCATCAGCTGTTCAGTGGTCGATTAATGATGCAAAGATTTCCTAATGCCCTCATTTTCTCCATTTTTTTTCACGCCTCTGAGACATGGGCCGTTATGGACGTAGACATACGGCGTACTGATGCTTTCGTGAATAACTTTAAAACCGAAGGGTCTGAAATTGGTTATTACAACGTTGAAAGGTAATTCAATTTAATACATTCCGGTTCTTCTACAATAAAAATTGTCAAAGTTATGGCTATTTGTTAAAAGATTACTTTTTTTATGAAAATCGAAATTGGAGTATTACTCTCAATTGAGTTGTGATATTGCGTGGAAGTTGTTAACTGAACGATTTCAGAATAAAAGGGTAATTGTTTCTTCTCATATTAGTGGTATTGTCGAACTGCACGTTACTAGTAAAGATTCGCATGTTGCACTCCGCTCATTTTTGGATAATTTCTTGAAACATTATCGTGCTTTAGATACATTGGATGAGAGCGTAAAACATTGAGATACCATATTAATTCATTTATTGACTGAAGTTAAGCTCGATGTTACATCTAGAAAGGAATGAGAACGTTACATAAAATATGTTCAATTACAAAAAATAAGCGATATTACAATATTTCTGAAAGAAAGTTGTCATTTATTGGAGGTATTGGACCCCAAAACAGATCACAAAACAAATTATAGCAATACAGTCGGTAAAAAGCACGAATTTAAGTATCATGCACATCTAACAACCAATAAGGCTTCTTGTATTTTATGCCGGGGCACACATTACATCTTTTCATGTAAGAAATTTCTAGATATGCCGGTTCAGACAAGACATTCAGAAGCAAAGCGTCTTTGTACTAATTGTTTATATCCTGGCCATTCAAATTCAGAATGTATTTCCAGTACATGCGGAACTTGTCACATGATCAGTCACAAATTAGCCAATCTAATACGCCTAACCAAATAACTTCAAATCATCACAATAATAATCTGACCAATCAATCAGGTAGTAACACAGATGCACCATTATCAAGCATGTCAGTCAATGACTGTAAAATAAGTTCACACTACAATCAACAAAAACCTGGTTCTTTCGTGTTACTGTCCACAGCTCTAGTATATATTTGTGACATAGATAATCAACTGATTCAATGCCGGGCTCTTCTCGATAATGGGTCTCAGTCAAATTTCGCAACATCAGAATTGATTCAGCGCCTAAATTTACATACATCTAAAATAGATTTATCTGTTTCCGGAATAAGTCAAGCAGTAAACCAGATTAAAACACAGGCAAGTGTAAAATAAAGTCCATGCACAACGAATTCAGCACAAAACTATCGTGCCTCATAGTCGAAAAAATTACTGATTTTATGCCGTAGTGAACCTTTAGCACAAATAATTTTAAATTACCCGATACCACCAAATTAGCAGACCCAAACTTTAATCAGTCCTCTCAAATAGATTTGCTGATAGGAGCAGGGGGTATTCTTTGACTTGCTTTGTATTGGTCAAATTAAATTGGGTAGTGGTAAATCCACTCTAAATAAAACAAAATTGGGATGGGTCGTATCAGGACATATATTTAATCCTCAACCTCAAAACAAGCAAACGAGTTTTGTCACAACCGATTTAGAACTACACGATCAACTAGAGCGATTTTGGCAATTAGAGGAGCATAACAGCAATAGTGCATAATCCCCAAATAGAATGCGAAAATCATTTCGCGGAGAACTTTCAACGGGATAATACGGGTAGATTTACCTCCAAATTACCATTATGAGGTAATTATACAAATTTAGGTGACTCGCAAGTGAGTACCATTCAGCGCTTTTATGTAACTGAACGTAAATTGACAAGAAATCCAAAACTTAAAGATGAGTATTGTAAATTTATGGGTGAATACGAGTCTCTGGGTCATATGAGCCGTAAAACACACACACAATGTGATCTATTACATGCCCCACCATGGCGTAGAAAATCATTCAAGTTTAACCACTAAGCTTAGAGTAGTTTTTAATGTGTCGGATAAAATTTCCACAGGACTATCATTGAATGATACTAGGTCCAACAATACAGAATGATCTGTTTTTCATAATTAATCGGTTCCGGCAACATAACATTGTACTAATTGGTGACATCGCAAAGATGTACAGGCAAATAAATATAGAGCATATATAAGGAACCGCACAACACGGACGGCATCAGTTCACTCCAAGCAACGAGGAGCAGCAAAAGACAGCGTTCAGCGAGAACCTGAAGATGGTAGATGTGATTCTGTCGAAACGTCGTTTAGACAACCGTGGCTCCGGTAGGAGCCTACCAACTAAGCGAGAAAATACCCGGAAGGACAACAAAACTTCATTCAACATTCGTGAAAATCTAAGAAACAACATAATATGAAGAAGGCCACTTGTCGGGTTAGCTCACGCGCCTGCTACGCCTCCCACAGACAGCCAGCCGCGCAGACGCGCTCTAGGCCCCAGCATATATAAGGAACCGCACAACATGGACGACATCAGTTCACTCCAAGCAACGAGGAGCAGCGGAAGACAGCTTTCAGCGAGAACCTGAAGATGGCAGATGTGATTCTGTCGAAACGTCGTTTGGACAACAGTGGCTCCGGCAAGAGCCTACCAACTACGAGGGAAAATACCCGGAAGGACAACAAAACTTCATTCAACACCCGTGAAAATCTAGGAAACAACATAGTATATCTCTACGGGGAGAAGACATTCCACCAGGACCTCTATTCTGTAATTATGGGGAGAGTGAGCATTCATCGTGCGAAGCGAGAGCTCCCATCACACGCATCTCACCCGACCGTCCTAGATTGCATTCCGTGAGTGAAGTGAATAGGTGATAAACGTGAAGCGATTCATCGAGAATAGCCGAATTTACAACCAATTAGGTTGACACAAAAGCATCAGCTGTTCAGTGGTCGATTAATGATGCAAAGATTTCCTAATGCCCTCATTTTCTCCATTTTTTTTCACGCCTCTGAGACATGGGCCGTTATGGACGTAGACATACGGCGTACTGATGCTTTCGGAATGTGGGTTTAGAGAGCTCGATTCTCTAAGACTAAGATATACGTTCTCAATAGCGACTTTCCAGCATCGTATTCTCCCGAATATTTTCATTTTTTGTCCAAGACCTTTTATTGTTTTAAAATATATTTAAATATAAATTTCGATCATCTTTACAAAATTTGGCATTTGACTTATCTACAAAGGAAGTTGAGTTTATGTAACATTTCTTATATTTTTGGAATTATGTACTTTAATTTTGCTTTTTATTATGTGAATCCTATTTTTTCTATAAGCAAATTTCTATTCCTCTAGTTGGTCTCTCTCTAATAAAGTTTGTTTCTAAAACGTAATATGACAATTTTCCTTCTCCGTTACACGAATCCAGAACATACTGTGTATTCAAATTTAATTTGATATATTCCTTTTTTTTCTTCAAATTATTGTAAAAAAAGAAAGAGCTTACCTAGATGAAATGCAGTAAATAAAAGAATAAATAAATAATATCAATAATATTTGATTTAAAAAAAGGTCCGTTTATACAAATAAAACATAATCTTATTTCATTTATAATACTGTTCTATTAATAATAGTACGACCTACTAAATGCTCACCTACAAATTCAATAAAACTGTTAGGGCCACATAAAAGACATATTTAACACACATCTTGAATACACACGAAGAAATGGAAATAATAGCAGTATAATATATATTTCCGCTGGGGGCAGCACTGTACAAGGCCACACAATTTGGTGAAATTTCTGAGATTATACACACCAAATTTTTACTATACTTGTGTGGCCATTTCCAGAAAACGACAGATATAGGGTGGGGAGACCACGTAGATGCTGTAAAAATAGGTTTTAAATTGTGTGGCCATGTGTATGGCCACACAATTAGCGAAGGCCACATAAGTATGGTTATAGAGTGGTGTGTGTCCACACAATTATTGCAAGACCTACGCACACACACACACACACACACACACACACACACACACACACACACACACACATACAGGTGCGGCAATAATTGTGTGGACACTGAACATTTCGCCAAAAAATGGGGTCTTTCAAGTTATTGCGTAATCAATACTCACCATTTCAAGGGCTTTCTAACTCTGTTTTCAAAATTTTCTTACACTCAAAATTAACGTTACTTTTTGCAAAAATATAATTGTGTGGCCGAGCCCCACAATTTTGTGTATATTGTGTGGACAATAATACACACCTTGTAATTTATTGCAAAAAGAAGTTCTGATGATTTATTTCAGATACATGTTTTTTCATGTTAATAATAATAATAATTATTAATTTTTCAACATATTTTACTTAAGATGGCGGGTAATAACAATAAAACCCAATGGAAAAAAATTGGTATGGCGTATCGTAAGGGTTTTTTTGGTTCTATAGGTCAAGAGGTAGAGAAAAATCAATCGATGAACGGGTAAATTTTCTAATATTGTCTAATTAAAATATAATTCTTTAAAAATATTTATACAAAACTCCCTTCCTTATTTGGCAACTTTTATTTATCAATTAATTTTCCCTTTTCGGTAATCATCAATCACCCTGTATAATTTTCATTAAAGCTATAGCAGGTTTGTGCCTAGGCAATTGTATTAACTACATGCCATGTATTGCCCTGTGCAACATTTTTTCCATTAATTACTTTTTTAGAGCGTTTACCTTGAATTTTGTTTATTAAAAGTAAAGCCGGCTTCTTTCTTGGCAATGCCGTCAACTATCCGCGAAATATTAATTTTCTCAGTCAAATAGTCTTTTAGTTACATCGCCAACAAGCAGACAAACACGCGACGGACAGACTTGCGGAATTGAAATACTTTCATTTTCGAAATCTTCGTTGGTCCTATATTTCAAATTTGATCTCTTCGTCATATAGCTCACTAAAAATGAAATACATTATTTAATGGCTAAAATGTTTCGTTTAGAAATTTTTATGTTCTTCAATTTAATACCTCGTACAGAGAATTATATGTATACTAGCTGACCCAACAAACGTTGTTTTGCCATATAAATTATAAATTTTTGATCCAAAAAATAAAAAGGAAATTTCTGAATAGGGCCACCCTTATCACCTAGGGGTATAAAAAATAGCCTACGACCTATTCTCAGACCTACCAAATATACATAAAAAATTTCATAAAAATCGGTCAAGCCGTTTCGGAGGAGTTCGATAGATAACAAACACTGTGACACGAGATTTTTATATATTAGATTTAGTTCATGGTATGTATGAAAAAAACAAATGTAAAGTTGGCGAAGGCGTCACCCAGGGCTACGTTAAGTCACAAATCCTCTATAGTAAACATGTGATGCGACGGATGTTGGGGTAACAGAATGGTGTGGCTCTAGGCGGAACCAAGATTTCTAGCTTGAGAACTGTAGATGACACAATTTAGTTGCAGCAAGCAAGGATTATCTCATACATCTGCTGACCAGTCTCAAACATAAGCTCTGATTATGGTTTAAGTGTAGGTAAATTACAACAAAACGAAAATTATGATTCTAAACCAAGCAAATGATAACCACAGACATTTTACGTATTACTCTGTGGTAATAAATAAAATGATATACTTTGGAGCCCTTGTCGACAATACTGGCAACTGCGAGTATGAGATTCCGTGAGGAATACAGATGGAAAAATCGGTAACGTGTCAGTTGAGCAAAATTTGGTATAACAGAAATATCATGAAAAGTACTAAAATCAGATTACCTAATTTTCTAATTTTCTCCAACTTTTTTCACGCCTCTGAGACATGGACGTAGCCATACGGTGTACTGATGCTTTCGGGATGTGGGTTTAGAGAGCTCGATTCTCTAAGATTAAGATATACGTTCTCAAAAGCGACTTTTCAGCATCGTATTTTCCCGAATCCTTTCATTTTTTTGTCCAAGACCTTTTATTGTTTTAAAATATATTTAAATAAAAATTTCGATCATCTTTACAAAATTTGGCATTTGACTTATCTACAAAGGAAGTTGAGTTTATGTAACACTTTTTATATTTTTAGAATTATGTACTTTAAATTTTGCTTTTTATTATGTGAATTTTTGCTATAAGCAAATTTCTATTCCTCTAGTTGGTCTCCCTCTAACAAAGTTTATTTCTAAAACGTAATATGACAATTTTCCCTCTCCGTTACACAAATCATGAACATACTGTGTATTCAAATTT
Organism: Rutpela maculata; assembly: GCA_936432065.2. Classification (NCBI taxonomy): domain Eukaryota; kingdom Metazoa; phylum Arthropoda; class Insecta; order Coleoptera; family Cerambycidae; genus Rutpela; species Rutpela maculata. The sequence continues at coordinate 107,875,266 of OW386287.2, read as the reverse complement.
AATTTGATATATTCCTTTTTTTTTCGTCAAATTATTATATAAAAAAAAGAGCTTACCTAGATGAAACGCAGTAAATAAAAGAATAAATAAATAATATCAATAATATTTGATTTAAAAAAGGTCCGTTTATACAAATAAAACATGATCTCATTTCATTTATAATACTGTTCTATTAATAATAGTACGACCTACTAAATACTCACCTACAAATTCAATAAAACTGTTAGGGCCACATAAAAGACATATTTAACACACATCTTGAATACACACGAAGAAATGGAAATAATAGCAGTATAATATATATTTCCGCTGGGGGCAGCACTGTACAAGGCCACACAATTTGGTGAAATTTCTGAGAATATACACACCAAATTTTTACTATACTTGTGTGGCCATATCCAGAAAACGACAGATATAGGGTGGGGAGACCACGTAGATGCTGTCAAAATAGGTTTTAAATTGTGTGGCCATGTGTATGGCCACACAATTAGTGAAGGCCACATAAGTATGGTTATAGAGTGGTGTGTGTCCACACAATTATTGCAAGACCTACGCACACATACACACACACATACACACATATATATATATATATATATATATATATATATATATATATATATATATATATATATATATATATATATATATATATATATATATATATATATATATATATATATATATATATATTTATATAAGGTTAGTTGGCATCTCACAATGTAAAATTTTAGGTTCAGTTGGCATCCACGAGTCAGATGGCATCCGGTATTCGGATGCCATCTGACCTGCTAGAGATATTAACGCAGGGGCATCGTAGATGTCGTATTATGCCATTAAAACTTATTTTAAGTTGGAGGTCAAGTGACCCATTTTAACACCCTAGTGAATATTTTAGTTCAGCGGTTTGTTACTAGCTGCCGTGCCTGTCGCTCGAAAAATATTCATTTTGAATACCTGCTGACCACAGAAGCGGTTTAGATGGCATCTAGTCAGCTGGCAACACCGTGGAAGTAGGTTATTATATACCACATGTTGATCCAGATGTTTTAGTTTGCTCGAATATATTACTACTAGGAAAAGTAAACTTAGTGGAGACAATTCGTGTAACTGTTAAAATGAGGACGGAATTTGTACCTCTTGATTGTAAACAACTATTGTTAAGGATGGTTCAGCAAGGCTATAAGTAAAATAGTGTTCTGTAGTTTAATTAAACTACAGAAGTAAGAGAAAAGTTATTAGCAAAAATATTTTAGATACGTGATAAACTACAAAATTATGTTAATGTAAAAGAATCTTATTTAGTCTAATTCACAAGTTCAAACACGTGTTAATTCTTGAAAAAGCTTGTAAAAATATAAGTGAGGGCTCATTGGATTCGGAATGACGTCTAGAAAAATGTGCAAAAGTTATAAACAAATTAAGATTGAAAAAAATGACGAGTTTCGTTTTTTGCAAATAACTCGAAAACTATTAATAATTGAGAAATTAAAAAAAAGAGGTTCTTAAAGAGGAAGAAATTTCCAATAAAAAAGTCTGGACTTCTGGAACTCTATCTCTACTATTAATAACTTTAATTTAATGTTGAAAATGGGGCTTCGCACGGCGAACGCTAAACCGTTACGATACTCTGAAACCGATCGTAAGAAGCAAAACAATTTTTTTATATTTTCAAGTATTAATATAATTTTTTTTTAAATTGCGTTATTATTTAGACACTTAAAGGAACAATATCCCGTTGGAAAAATTTTTTTTACCGATTTTTCATAAAATGAGCTCGTTGTTAATTAACAATTTTTTTTTTGAGTTTACGTTTATGTTTCAAGTCGGAAAATTGTTAAACAAAAGCCACTAAAATTATTTCGCTTCGTGAGGACCTTATGTCAACTATATTTTATTTGATTATGACATTGCGATGTTTTTAATTGTTACAGTCTATTAGTTATTAATTATTTAAGCTAACAAGAAACCAAGAAATTAAATAGAGGTTGAAAATTTTTTTTTATTAATTTTAAAATTATTATTATTACTGTTTTTATATTCAAAAATACTATAAAATTATATAAACTTTAAATTTTTAGTGCTATTTGTTTAAACAAATTTTATAAAGAAATAGATGAATTACGTATTTTTGAAAAAAAAAATTTTTCTTAAAACATTTTTTTAATTGTTTATAATTATTTTTTCCCGTTTTTCTTCATTTAAACAAATTATTAAGAAAAAAAATATTCCTAAAATTTTTTATTTGCAATTCTCTACAAGGTGGAATTTTTGTTATTAATTAATTTGTTTATTTAATAAACAATTTCTAATTAACAATCGCCGAATGTGTTTATACTTTTTTAGATAGAAAAAAATAACCAGAACAACCGTATACATAAATATGTCAAAAAACATTTTTAATATTTAAAATTTAAAATTCTATAAGAAATATTAACATTTTTTTTTTTATGTGTTTATGTATACGGTTGTTTTTTTTTAATTTTTTTTCTATCTAAAAAAATATAAACACATTCGGAGGTTGTTAATAACAAATTATTTATTAAATAAACAAATAAATTAACAACAAAAAAAATTCCACCTTGTAGAGAATTGCAAATAATAGGTTTTAAGACTAAAATTTTTACTTAATAACTTGTTTAAATAATGAAGAAAGGAAAAAAATTATTATAAACAATTAAAAAATGTTTTTAAGAAAAAATTTTTTTTTAATTCATAATATTTTATAACAAATAAAATGGCAAAAAACGTTTTTCAAAAATAAGTAATTTATCTATTTGTTTATAAAATTTGTTTAAACAAATAACACTAAAAATTTAAAGTTTATGTAATCTTATGTTATTTTTGAATATAAAACCAGTAATAATAATTAAAATTAATAAAAAAAATGTCAACCTTTTTTTTAAATTTTTTAGTTTTTTGTTATCTTAAATAATTAATAACTAATAGACTATAACAATTAAAAATATCGCCATGTCATAATCTCGTAGAGTATAGTTGATATAAGGTCTAAAGGAAACGTAATAATTTTAGTGGCTTTTGCTTAACAATTATCCGACTTGAAATATAAACGTAAGCACTAAAAAAAATTGTTAATTAACAATAGGCTCATTTTATGAAAAATCTGGATTTTTTTTTCTTTAAATGTCTGAATAATACCATAGTTTTTTAAAATTTTTAAATTAATATTTAATACATAAAAAAATATTTTTACTTATTACGGCCGGTTTCGTAACGGCTTAGCGTTTGCCGCACGAAGCCTTATTTTCAACATAAATTAAAATTATTAATAATAGAGATAGAATACCGGGAGCTCTGACTTTTCTATTGGAAATTTCTTCCTCTTCAAGAATCTTTTTTTTAAATTTCTTAAATATTAATGGTTTTCGAGTTATTTTCAAAAAACGAAGCTCGTTATTTCTTCAATCTTAATTTGTTTATAACTTTTGCGGGTTTGAAAGTTTTGCACATTTTTCTAGACGTCATTCCGAATTCAATGTGCCCTCACTCACATTTTTACAAGCTTTATCAAGAATTAACACGTCTTTGAACTTGTGAACTAGTGTATGTTGGAGATTATTTTAATTCGTTTTGTTTAAATTTTTGGATTTCTTATTGGATTCTATTTAAGAAAAGTATAGTAGGTGACCCAAGAACAACCTCTTGTAGAGAAATGCATGGTTGAAAGAGTTGTAGAGTTACTAAGACACCGTTAAAGATAAAGCTGTCGAATTGAAACTAACAAGATGGAAAAAATTATACGATAAAGTTTGATAGCTTAAATTATAATATATTTTTTACTTTACACTTGCCACTGTGCTTCAAAATTAATCAGTTTGGAGCATCTACACCTCGTGATTTTAAATGTAAGTTCATAGATATCTGTAAAACTATAATTCATCTAAACTAACAAAGTTTTTTCCAAAGTATATATTTATATAAATAAAATTAAAATTTAATTGCAGTTTACTTTTACTTATTGTACATATTGCACGTAAAGTATATTTTAGTTTTAATTCGAGCTTGTTTTTTCGTTGATAGTGTTTAAGTAATTCAACAATTTTTACTTCTATTTCTCTCATGATATTAATTATTATAGGTCACTCAAACAACATGTTATAATTAGAATAATAAAGTTGATATAAAAGTCATACAATTTTGTTAATATTTCCGCGCAATTTGTATAGTTTGAATGTAAATGACCGTGATTTTTGATTCGTTGTATCTAGCAATTCGTTAAAAAATGGGTTTCTGGAAATATCTTGAAAATTACGAATTATGTCAAAAACTGTTATTTGTACGACTTGAAACATAAGAAATTAACTTTACCTTAAATTTCAGATTAGTCCCGTTCAAAGATTGTTCGAGATATTATTTTTTTAAGGTTTTGTGTTTTTTCGTCCCTTTCTAAATGTCAAATTTTTACACGTATTTTTCGTGAATAACTTTAAAACCGAAGGGTCTGAAATTGGTTATTACAACGTTGAAAGGTAATTCAATTTAATACATTCCGGTTCTTCTACAATAAAAATTGTCAAAGTTATGGCTATTTGTTAAAAGATTACTTTTTTTATGAAAATCGAAATTGGAGTATTACTCTCAATTGAGTTGTGATAAAATAAATCATTCAAAATTTGTTGTAGCTTTTGGAATAAAACCGCTGCCTAAGGAATCAATATTTCCACATCCAGATTTCCCATCCAAGTCTCTTTAAAGGAAAACATCTTGACCATATTTGCACTCTAGTATGTGGAAATAATTGGTCACAGAATTTTAATAAGAGGGCGTTGCCGAATGCTAGCCAAACCTCCACAACTTCCGGACGCTGCCGAATACGAAGGCAAATTCTGGGCGTTTCCGTATCCATATTAAGATAGTGCCAAATCCGTATCCGGGCGCGCATGAATACCAAGGTAATTTCTGGGCGCTGCCGAATCGATATTAGGATGCCGCTGAATCCATTTTTGGGCGCTGCCGAATTTCAAAGTAACTTCCAGGCGCTGCCAAATCCAAATTAGAACGCCGCCGAATCTATATTCGAGCGCTGCATAATCCATATTCGGGAACGGCTAAACACCAAGGTGACTTCCGGACCATGTCGAATACCAAGGCAATTTTCAGGCGCTGCCGAATCCATATTCGAATTTTTCCGGGCGCCGCCGAATCCACTATTAAACAATACCTCCAGGATCCATTTTGGTTGCACGATTTGACCCAAACATACTAACTACCGTACAAAGCTTTTAAAATGAAGTTAAATAGAAGATTTTAAAAATTAAGTTTCTGGACTGTTATTAGCTTGCTTTATTGTTTTTCCCTATTTACCCTATTTAACTCACAACCCTTCACCGGAATTAGCGCAAGACATAATCTAGTACCAGATCTCGTCATGGAACATATGTGTGCCAAATTTGAAGACAGTATCTTAGACGACCGTTGCGAAGAAAACGTGCGCACAAAAAAGTTACAGACCGGCACACAGACAGAATTTTTTTCTCTCTTAAATTTAAAATCTCGACGTTTCATGACATTTATTATTTCAGCAAAAAACATTTTGAAATTTTTTTTAAGATTACTATACAGGGTGCGCCACTTAAAACTCCCCAGGCTTGCAACTTTCTTATTTTTTAAACTACGACCATGTTGGGCATATCAAATTGTAGATAATTTTAAGGCATTTAAACATGTGTACAGAGTGATTTAAAAAAAAATTAAAATAATTGTTAAGAAAGAAAACTTAATTTCCTTGAATATTCGTTTACCTCATCCTGTACATGAACTGCGTCAATGTTTTCTTATAAAAGTTTTAATTAGCTTCAATTTATGTTATGTTTATTACGTCATATCCGAAATTCTTTTTGGTTTTAGAGAAAGAAATTAAAAACACTCCTTCCGACTCCTGATTTTTTTAAAATAACTGAAAAAATGTAAATAATAATTTTATGCTTTATTTGTAAAAGACATATCACAAAAAATCCTCAACGTAATAAAACAGCAACAAGAAACAAAAGAAATAAATATTTTTAAAAACAAACTCTATTAAAATGTACTAAATAATAGGAATTTTTATTCTTAAAACTTTTTTTTAACATAAATTGAAGCTAATTAAAACCTTTATAAGAAAACATTAACACATTTCATGTACAAGTTGAGGTAAAAAAATATACAAAGAAATTAAATTTCCTTTCTTAACAATTTTTTTTTAAATCACTCTGTATGCGTGTTTAAGGCTTTAAAAATGTCTACAATTTGATGTGCCCAACAAGGTCATCGCTTTAAAAATAAAAAAGTTACAAGTATGGGCAGTTTTAAGTGGCGCACCCTGTACATCTTTCCACTCCACTACGTGGATATGGAAGTAATAAATCAAATGGCATATATTTTCATTAAAAATAATGTATGTTTTTATCCGAATTTGTTATAAATAAAAACAAGAAATGAAATGTTTCATATTTCTATTGTGAAATATAGTTCATTTAGTTATCCTTAAAATAAAATCATGGAAAAAAACATTTTATATTTATTACAAAAAATGTTTTGTAAGACATACAAAGAAAAATGTTAGTGTAGTTTTGGTGAATAAGTATACCTACTAGAAGTCTCAGAATTTTTATAATATTTACACTACTATAAAGAAAACTACCTGTTGTTAAACTTGAGGCATGTTCAATTTTATTAACATTTAACATTACAAATTGTGTTTTTATAATAAGAAATGTTTCTTTTTATTTAAAATACACTTTCAGATGTATCAATAAACCCTCATGTCATAATATTTTAGCTTTATTAAATCAGTATTTATAATTACTTAATAATTTTCGCACAATTTGTATCCCAATTTGGGACATTGGATGATTTGAGTCGTAAGTTTTATTTCCACATCCAAATAGTGGATTGGAAGTATAGTAATCGTAAAAAAAAACTTCAATTTTTTTTTTGTTGAAATCGGTTTAGAATGTCATGAAATATCGAGATTTTAAATTTGAAGGCAAAAAAAAATTGTATCTATCGGTTTGTCTGTATTTTTTGTACGCACGTTTCCTGTGGGACGGTTTAAGATATTAACTTAATAGTTGTTACGTGTATGTATTATAAAAAGATCTGGAACACATTGCTATAAAATTACACAAAAAATAATCGTTTTAGAGATTCTAGCATTTTACTTAATCGCCAGAATGTATTTACAATAACGGTGTAAAAGCCGCTCGAAAAGTGGCTTATATTTGGTAATTTTTTAGTTTCGGAGTCTGTTATTCTAGTTTCGGTTAAACAGACAATAATGGGTTGTATCTGAAACTAACTGACTTGTCTTTTTGAAATGAAGGATTGCTAGTTCTGAAAGACAGTTTTATTGCGTCTTATTATGAACGCTTGTGGGGTAAGGCCTCTATTGTAAGAAACCATTTCCGAAATATATTTATTTCAACCATATGTTTTGTTTTTTAAATTCATAAATATTTTCTCTACAGATATTTTAAAGGATGTCTATTGTTCAAAATAAGTAGACTTCATCGACTTACAGTCCAATTTACGTCTTTCTATTTGAAAGGGTAAAGGTGGTTTAATATTTGCTTACGAGACTGCAGTAGAAATTTTTTCGTTCTTTCTTTTCTTCACAAATTAGATATTTTTCTATTAAATATATATAAATTAATTACAATTTTAGAGATTACATGGATTTTGTGTCATGAAAAAATTTAGATACATTTTGATAGTAAAAAACTGTTGAAAACTCGGAAAATATGTACGTCACAAAAAAATTAGAACAGAGCAAAATTGTAAAGAATATACGTTTGAATTTTTCCAGATTTTTAAATTTCATAGTTTACGATATTTTCCGTTTTCGGATAAGGGCCTTTTTTTCGGTTTTTTCCAGGAAACTTGGACAGAGTGCACTTTAGGAAAAAGTCATAAAGGAAAAAAAGTCTTGTAGTTTAATAATATATTCACTCGAATTTATGGATTTTTCTCGTCACTTTTTTTTCCACCTTCAACCCTTTTTGGAAAAATTCAACCGCTATATCTCGGAAAATACGCATTTTTCGAAAATTTTACGAGAGTAAAAAGTTGTTATTTTTCATAAAATTATCTAAAAAGACATTTTATTTTTTTAATTTACCTCAATTTTACTAGTTAACAAATTAGCAACAAGATCATTGTTTATAATAATTGCGAGGCAATATTAGCGGCCATTTTTTTTTTTTGGAGTTTGATCTAGACTTCAAAACGAACAGAATCCACAAAGTTTTGTGAAAATCCATTCATTCGATAAACTATTTAGTCAAAATGCTAATTTGCCTACACTATAATGTGTTAGAACTACAAAGTACACATAACATAATCCTGGGATTATATAGACAGAGAAAATAAATTTCCTTTTAAGAGTTGAACCAAAATAATACAATAATGGTAAAATGAAACAAAAACAGAACGTTTTTGTTTCATTTTACCATTATTGTATTATTTTGGTTTGAAATACGTATGTTTACATTTCCATAAATGCTAAATATTTGTGTTGTATTCATTTTTTTAAAAGCTTTTATTTAACTTGCAATGTGTTATGTATGAATGTATGTTTGTTTGGTGAAATCTTGCAAGCTGAATTTTGACTAGTTCTTATTATACTAGAGCTTTGAAATTTGGCACACGTGTATAAGTCCGGTGACAATGTAACATAGTATAGCCACTATCGGTCTAAATCCAATATGGCGGACGTCCCAAGATGGCGGACCGGCTTTTTAGTCACAACCCTATTGATATGGGTATCAAATGAAGGGGTTTTACGAGTAAAATACGATAGACAATGTGACATTCTAAATTCAATATGGCGGACGTCCCAAGCTGGCAGATCGCCTTTTTCTTCACAACCCCGTTGATATGGAATCAACTGAAAGGGTTTGACGAGTAAAATACGATGAACTATGTAACGCCATTATAAATCCAATATGGCGGACGCCCTAGGATGGCAAATTATCTTTCTTCACGACTCCCTTGCCATTTGTATCAAATGAAAGGGTTTTGTCTGTCTGTAAAATAAGTAGACTAAAAAGTAAAAAATAAAATTATATAAAAAAAATATTTTTAAGAAAAAGCCTTCATTTGAAAAAACTGTACTAAAAGGTTTAAATAATTTTTTAAAATTCATTCACATGGAAACCAAAAGCTTTGGGGGCGGTCAATTGAGCAAAGTAGCTATGCAATAGTGCTATATGACCGTCCGCAAAGTTTTTGGTTTCCAGGTGTATGAATTTTAAAAAATTATTTTTACTTTTTAGTACAGTTTTTTCAAATAAAAGCTTTTTCTTAAAAATACTTTTTTTTATATAATTTTATTTTCAATAAAAACGTTTTCAAATAAAGCTTGTCCTGCTACTTCCTTTTTAGATTTTAAAACTTAGTCATTTATATTTTTTTAAATTGGAATGTGGTTTAGGTTTTTGACTTTTTAAAAGTTTTTATGTAGAAATGAAACACCGTGGTCTCTTTGCCGATTTTCATTTTTTTTTTACGAAGTTGTTACTGGTCTATAAAATTGGGAGGTCTAGTTATATAGCAGGCAGTATGGGCGTATGAGTTTCGAATACATTTCGGACGCAGTTTATTTGTTGGAATCAGTTCTGGAGACACTACTGATTATGAGCATCCATGTTACCAGACGGTAACCCGGTCTGATATTGTTTAAAACAATTTTGTTTACAACAAAAGGAAATATTACATTTTTTCAATGAAACTATGTTTTTAAATATTTTTTTATCGATTTCCAACAAGAAATGTTCGATAATTTTTTTCATAAAGTTGATATTTTCAATGTTATTATGTTTTAAAAATTAAAAAATCTCCAATTTCTCGTTTCAGTAAGAGCCTTACATTTTCTAAGAAAGCATATACAGTGTGCCAGGGAGCGACGCATGATTAAATGAGCAATTCATATGTCTTGGAAATTTACCAAAAAAAAGTAATTTCTCTCATTTATAAAGTACTTTTTCTGAAAGCGATCGGCAATGTCTACATTTTCGGCGCGATTTCAGATCGAAAAATGCACAATTCCAGTATTTTAGTCCGTTGCTAAGAAACTATCAGAAAACAGACCGGAAAAGATCCGTTGCCAAGCAACGATCAACAAAACCGTACGGGAATGTTACTTTCAGTAGTAGTAACATACAGTAAGTAACATTCCCGTATGGTTTTTTATGTATATTTTTGACAGTAAATAAATACACGCAGACAAACAATCAAACTTACATTTACACTTACACATACATCAAAATTACATTTATTAGTAAGCAGTTAGATTGTAATGAAGAAATGTTAGATTATAATGAAGAAATGTTATTCATTAATGAAGAAATTTTATGCATTAATACAAATTCCTTAATTTATAATAATATTGATTGTGATTTCAGAAAAAATAGTATGCGTATTTCGGTGTGAAAGCACATTCCCGAACTTCGATGCATCGTCGTCCGGGAATGTACTGCTTTCACACCTAAATACACAATATACTATTTTCTGTAAGAGATAGGACAAAATCTTAGAAAGAATTATTCAGAATGAGATTTTTTTATACAAATAGTTTTGAATTAGTCAGATTTCAGTTTGTCTTAATATTTTAAGGTTTTTCAAATTGTTTAAACAATTTTAATTTACTTAAATAATTATAATTTATTTAAGCAATTACGTTTTGTTACAAATTTGTAGCATTTCCATCTTTTTTTAGTTTCACAATTTTGTTTATTAAGAGTTTGCTAATGAAACCTGCAAATTATTTAAGCAACTTATTCCTGTTTATTGCCAACTTTCTTCAGAATAGAGCTAGAGTTGTGCAGGTTTTAAGAAATTTTGAACTTTTCATCGACTTTCTGCTCATATTTAAAATAAAGAACATTCTTGAGACTAATTAAAAATAATTTCTGCAAAAAGAGTCGCAAATAAATAACAATAAATGCTAGAAATACATGATACTTTACTTTTGTCCTTATGGGGTCATTTTGAGGCCCAATAGTTCTCATGGGGGGTGTAATTGAAAAAATAATTATTAATTCGTATTCTTTGAACTATTGTGAAATTTAAAAAAAGTTGGAAATGTTACAAATTTATAGCAAAATATAATTTTTTGAATAAATTAATAAATTAATTGTGTAAAAGAGAACTCAAATAAATAATAATAAACGTTAAAAATACGTGATACTCCAACTTTACCCTTATAGGGTCACTTTGCAAGTGAGCAAAATTTTAACAAATTCAGTTTTATTTTTCTGAATAATATTTCTTTACAGCACACTGTCCTATCTCGTACAGAAAATTTGATAAATTGACAAATAGCAGAACAAAACTATCTGTGAGAACTAAAAAGAAAAACTATCTACAAAATTAATTTCCAATCTTTGCAGATAGATTTTCTTTTTAGTTCATACAGATTGTTTTTTCTACTGTTTGCCAAATCCCATAAAGAATATGTTTTATAACAATTATAAGCAAATAAAAAGTAATTCACTTTTACGCGAACTTAATGTTTCGAAACTTAAATTGTGACAAATTAGTATTCTCACAGGATGAGACTTCCTTATTTACTTATACGTCGACAGACTGCAGATTGTAATAATATTCTTCTAGGCAAATACGATAAAGCAGCATAGCATACATCTGACAACGCCGCCGGAAGTCAGTTAAACCTGTAATTTTTATATTCGGGTGTCATTTTACGCATCGATTAAAATATTCATAAGGACACCAATTAAACCGTAAAGTAGGTAGGATGCTAACTTAGCCTTTAAATAAATTTTGTGTATATCAGTGTGTATATTAGTGGATGCCAAGTGAGAACGTTATTAGGTAGGATGCCAACGGATACCTTATATAAATATATATATATATATATATATATATATATATATATATATATATATATATATATATATATATATATATATATATATATATATATATATATAATATATATATATATGAAAAATACTAGGTTCACGGTTGAACCGCGTCTGAGATTATTGGAGTCTCGACGTTTCGGCTCCCTCTTTGGAGCCATTTTCAAGAGAAAAAGGAAGAAGAATCGATAATATAGTGGTATATAGGAAGTCTAGGAAGGGTAAGGAATGGTTCGAGTCCGGGGCCCAATCCGCCTACTCCCCAGGTCGAACCTTGGTTCGTCTCTAAGATCTCAATCTCAGTTCTTAGAGAGAGCTGACGAGTTGTGGGTTGAGGTGAGGTATTTATAGTAGGATTGGTGGGTGTGGTGAGTACTGGTGCGGAACGGTCGCGCGTTGTAGGAGGGTCGCTGTGTGGTGTTAGTGAGGGTTGTGTAGTTAGTGGAGAAATTAGTGATTTCCAAGCAGTTGGAAGTCGAAGACTGTCGTCCCTTTTGTTTAAACAATTAGGACGCTTCTCGATTTCAATTGCTTCGCGGATCGTTCGTGTTTTTCGGGAATATACTATTGTTTTTGTGTTGTCAAAGTCTATGTTATGTCCAGTCTGGAGACGGTGTTGTGCTAGGATGAGGTAAGGTCAGTATTTCTGACTGCTAGGCGATGTTCGTATACCCTGTTGTTAATGCGTCTGTTGGTTTGTCCAATGTAAGTTTGGGGACAGTCGGAGCAAGGTATTTCGTACACGCCATGGGAGTCATTAGGGACTTGGTCTTTTGGGGACTTGATAAGGTTGGAAATAGTCTGTTGTGTTGTGAATATAGTTTTTATGTTGTTTGTTTTTAGGACTTTGGAGATTCGGTCTGTAACACCTTTGATGTAAGGTAGGAAGGCTTTGTGTTGTTCAGGTGGGGATGTATCCGGATGTTGTGTTTGGGGTGGGTACTGTGCTTTATTTATGGTCCGTCTTATATGGTTTCTGTCATAACCGTTTTGTACGAGTGCGTGTTCTAATGTGTGCAATTCCGCTTGTCTGTTGTGGCTGTCAGTTAGTCTGAGGGATCTTGTTATAAGAGTGTTGACGACCGAATTTATTTGTGAGGGATGGTGATGGGAGTTTACATTTAGGTAACGGTTTGTGTGGGTTGGTTTTCGGTAAACAGAGTAAGAGAATTGGTGTGTGTTATTTTTAGTGATAAGGACATCTAGGAAAGGTAGGGATGAATTATTCTCCACCTAGTATTTTTCATACAGACAACCGCAGAAACCTATCCGAGCATATATATATATATATATATATATATATATATATATATATATATATATATATATATATATATATATATATATAAATTGATGTGATATTTGAAGATATTGTTTGTAAATTTTCATAAAAATTGCAAAATAAAATTAAATGGGACAGAGAAACAAACTAAAAACTAGCATGAATCGAAATAGTGAACATTCTGCCAGTGCAACATTCACTAGTTTAAACTGAGGTCAAATAATAACAATAAACATTATATGATTGTGTAAATATAAAATAAGTAGATATAAGTAATTGTGAAAATCTTACTTTATCTTGAGAAGCTAGCCTTCTGAAATAGAAAGCTTAAGGTAACAAATTCATATAAGAAATTCATCGTTGCAAGGTTTCGGGTAACAAGTTGATCCCGGATATCTCGAACTGCAAGAACTTCCTGACTTCAGTATTCTAGTTCTTGTTAAAAGTTAGAAGGTTATCATCAGCTACCAAGTATTGTACTGTCACTGTTCAATTCAATATTTAAACTATAAAAACTTTATTTACCATTACAAAATGCAGGCAGTTGAAAGAGGATACTGTCGAGATAATTTCTATAATAATTTCAGTTCGATAAGTAAAGGAACGTGACTTCATCGAGTGAATGAACATTGCTTATGTTTTCTGAAACACAGAAAGTTAAATTTAGTATTTATTTACAATGGAAACTAATTTTGTTAGTAAAAGTAAGTAGGTTAATTAGTTTAAAACATAAGAAAGGTAAATCGTGCTTAAAATTTAGTCTATATCATAAGAAAATTGAAACTGTAAGAAATCTTGCAAAATTTATATCTATATTAATATAGAACGTAAAGAGAAAAGGAGGGTACTGAAAAAATCAGTGTTTGTCACAGAGTTTGTTTCAAACGGAAAATTAATTTTATGTCATAGTAAAATTCATTAAAATTTTGAAAACTAGTTATCCATTTCAGAGAAAAGTCAAATTTTAACAAAGCTTTTCATAAAACAAGGACCGTTTCCATGAAAAGGTTTGTTGAGAGTGCAATTTTTCAAGTCGAAAGACAAAGTTTATAATTTATTCTGCAAATTTAATTGAAACTAGTGGAAGCATTATACTCTTCGCCGATTTACTGAGCTTTTTATATAATTGTTACACATTCTATAGGATACTCTTCGCATTTTTCTTGTAAATAATGTTAATTTTTGGACATTCTAAATTTTGTTATACCAATTTTGTTGTGAAAAAAAATATATGAAAAAAAAAATCACGATGTGAGGATCGAACCCGGGGCCCTTGGATTGCAAGACGAAACTCTTGCCGCTACACCACCATTTCTTATTACTAAAATTGTTAATGAATGTAGTATATACCATTAGAAAATTTATTGTGATTATTAGGAAACACACATTAGTAAAATGTATTAAAAAAAAAATAGTGATAGGAAATAACATTTCGCAAGGTTTCTATTTATTACAAACCATAAAAAAATGTAAAAAATATTTTTTTAAATTTTAAATTACTAATGACTTTTTTATTTACCAATCTATTTTGTTAAAAAACAATAGGGTTCTTCCTCTAGCTAACACTAAGTTACTCTCCAAATTTCAATACAATCGGATTTTTCTTTCTTGAGTTATCGTGCTTACAAGAAACGTGACGGACGGACAGACGGACGGACAGACAGACGGACAGACAGACGGACATTTTGAAAGTTGTTCAGAATTCGTTCACTAACATAACGATATACAAATTTTTTCTCTACGAGCGATATTTACTGATTTAGAAATGTGCCGATCAAATACAATATACTTTTCGTTTTTGCGAAGAGTATAATAACTGGAAATAAGTTGATTAAAGTAAAGAAAAGTATATCAAATAGATATTAAACATCAAAGAAGAAAATAGTATAAAAGTTGTAAGAATTTAAGACAACGAAAATTTATCATCAATAAAAATTTTAAAAAACGTCAACAGATGTCAACTTGACTTACCAGGGATCAAGGAAGTATTTTGGTACTATTAATTCAGCTTTTAGCTTCGAAACTGATCAATACATACACTTATTCACAAAACTTCACTGACACTAGAGGAAATTTACAATATCCAGCATCAAGGCGTTGGAAAAGGTTAGCGGTACATAATCAAGCCAGGAATTTGAACATCAGTGTAGTGCGACATCTTTGTGCGCCATAACAGATCTGATAGTTTGGAATACATCGTAATAACAAATAAAAGTAAAAGCTTTTCATTTATTTAGTCTGTAGGAATCTGAAATTAAAATAAGAAACTATTTATTTGCAAACCAAAGGCCAAAGAAATTTGTAAATTTAGAACTTAAAACTTTCATCAGAGGTCAGCGATTTCCCTTATTACACAGCCACACAAAAAAAATAAAGTGTCTTGACCCCAGAGACTGACTAGGTAGACTTTATGTTTTTCGGATCGCTGAATCCGAATCCGGGGTCCATTTGATCCCATGTCATCAGGTTTAAGGTCATTTGAAGGTCAAATTGAGATATGACCGTGAAAAATTCCGTAAAAAATTTATGTTTATGTTTTTGAGGTTGCTGAATCTGAATCCGGGGTTTATTTGATACCACCATGTCAGAATAAAGGTCAAGTGAAGGTCAAACACATGAAATTCAATAATACAATCTTTTTTGACCACGGATTCTGAAAAAGCAGAAAATTTTACGTCCAAATACATCCTGAACGGTTTATGGAACCGATTTCTTAGGTCATTTGTTGGTTATCAAGCGGTCAACTGCTTATTTTCCATTTCTTAGCTGATATATCGATTGTAAATCGAAAACTTGCCTTTATGACTAGTGACCTTCAAGTTTTTGTGGTCGCTTATCACGATCCCAGTATCCATTTGATACCATGATGTATAAACTAAGGTCAAACGCTATAATTCGAATGATATAATTTTTTGGACCTTGAAAGATCATCTGCAGGTCAAATACAGATTTCTTTTGAATCTTTCAACTGAATTGTGAAACCGTCAGCATTAGCGTTACCCGATGTACACCACGAGGAGGTTGCGTGAACGGATTTTGTACATCATAACGGGCTTACTCCGTTGCCCGCCGTCACCGCGAAGAGGTGCCCTGGATGCAGACACAAGTGCTATGCTGATTTGGGTATAAAGGTTGTTCCATGAAAAGAAATTTCATGATAAGTTGCAGAGCGAGAAAATGAGTTCCATAATTACAGGAAGCTCAACAACTTTAATTATAAAGAACAGAATTTTTGCTATGAGGGACTAAGTAATAAAATTATGGGGTTACTCGGTTATGGGAATATTGAGCAATGTGGTTATTCGAGTAAACGGATTCATCAGCTTTCATCGTCTGTAATCCCCATTTTATAGCTACGGGATCAGGTTTTTAGAGCTATTAGGTTATTGGGTTATTGAATTTTGAGGCTATTGAATTCAGCAGATTTGGATTTAGGTCTTTGGACTTAAAAATGTAGTTTAAAACATCTCAAAATAGTTTAATACCTCCATATGAAACCCAAAGTTCGGTTCGACTCAGATCAAGACGTATTTGGACGTAAGATTTTTTGTTCTTTGAGAATACGGGGTTAAAAAATTTATATCATTCGAATTATGGCGTTTGACCTTCGATTAACCTTGGTTTATACGTCATGGTATCAAATGGATACCGGGATCGTGATAAGCGACCACAAAAACTTGAAGGTCACTAGTCATAGACGCAAGTTTTCGATTTACAATCGATATATCAGCTAAGAAATGAAAAATAAGCATTTGACCGCTTGATACCCAGGTAGCAAGGTGACGTCATTATGACGTTTTTAAAGGTGATTTTTCGTCGCCGACGTCATTGTCCCAATAAATGACGTACCAGAGACGTGATATTTATAACGTACTTCTGACGTCATCATGAAGACGTCAAATACACGTTTCTTTTAGGTCATTATTTTGACGTCATTAATAAATGACGTACCAGAGACGTGATATTTAATACGTACTACTGACGTCATCATGAAGACGTCAAATACACGTTTCTTTTAGGTCATTATTTTGACATCATTAAAATGAGTGAAATAAATCATTATAAAATAAAAATAAATAGAAGTATTTAGTGATTAGTTCAATTTTTGCCACATAGTAATAATAATTTTGTTTTACTATTTCTAACTAGGTATACAGCTTTTAAACATATATAAATAAAGATGTTCAATGGTTCAGTGAGTTAAGTGTTAGGTTGCAAGTGTTAGGTTTCGAGGCGTTGTCCTACAGTATCGACGTCGAGATATATTTTGTAGATTTCAAGCTATTTAAAGCCCCCAAGGGACGCAGAAATCCCCCTAAGAAGAGTGTATACCCATATAAGTGGAAACAGCCCTGGAAATAACTCCGGTGAGCTAATTTCTAAACCTTATCGTAAAAAGTGACATTTGCATTTTCCCAAACTAATTAATTTGACTTTTCTAAAACCTGCCAAAAATAAAAAGTGATTTAACCTAATAATTCAAAAAGTGACATCGACATCAAACCATCTTCGTTAATTCCATCAGTGACCTTTCCCCGACCGGTTTTTGGTTGAAACCGGTCGAGGCCCAAAAATTACATCTAATATAAATCATAAAGCGAATATGGACCAATTACCGTCGGCATCCAATAGAGATCGCATACAGCTGAGAGGCTGGCCAAAGAGCGATTGGCCGATACTCCCAACTAAACCGACCTCCGGAACTGACTCGGACGCCTCAATCGTCAGTTTGGACCGAAGGTCGATCATGAAAAGACTACACAAGAAGTTACCAATGAAACGACCAGCCCCAAAACCAGTACCAACGCAACCGGACAGCGGATCAGAAGGTTCGCAGGAAAGTGTAAAGGCGGCGCCGGCGCGCGCGATGCCAACTCAACCTCCAACACGGAACAACACCCCGGAACCCGAAGCGTCCTCAAATACAGAGATTGCCGCAATATTCAAGGTAAATTCACCAAAGAAAATGAAAATGACCGTGGTCGATTCAGGAAACCCGACATTCACCCATCCCGGTTCAACAAGAAAAGCGATGCCGCCGCCTCAGACGCCGCCCATCAAAATTCAAAATCGCCATGAAGGCAGTGTATCAATGGACGAAGACATGGACGTGGTGCCCCCACAGCCAATCGCTGAACCGGAGCTAGAAGCAGTCAAGTCTCAACCTACCAACAAGAAGCCGCCGCCCATTGACGGACCACAAACGAGTGAACACTTTTCTAAAGGGCAGGTTGAGAGGTGAGTATACTTGGAAACACTCAGCGAATTCTACTATGCTCCAGCTCACAAATAAAAGCGATTGGACGAAAATTAATGAGTACTTCAACGAGGGGCAGATAGAGTATCATACTTATACCCCGAGAGACGAAAAATCTCATGCCTTCGTTCTCCGGGGTATGTACCACGAAGTGGATACTAAAGATATAAAAGAAGAGTTGGAACAAGTACATAAAATCGCCGTCCGCGACATCTACACAATGAAGGGTACCAAAAACCCTTTATATATGATAGTGATGACCAACGAGGTCACGCTGAAAGATCTACAGGTTCGGGTCCGTTGCCTTGACCACACCAGCGTCCAGTGGGAAAGACAGATCAATTCGAAAGGAATTATTCAGTGCCACCGGTGCCAACAGTGGGGGCACGCAACTTCCAACTGCCATGCGGCCCCCCGCGGTGTTAAATGCGCCGGCGCCCACTTGACGAGGGAGTGTGTCAAGTCAAGGGACGAACCGGCCACATGTTGTAATTGCGGTGAGCCCCACACCGCAAATAGCGTGGCCTGTATCATATATAAGAGAAGGATACAGCAAATCGATCAGCGGACGGCGAGGGTTCCACCGCCCTCGAAGATGAAGTACGTGGCGGCACCACCACCACAAACAAACGCGTGGACTGAACGCGCGAGGATGCAGCAGTCTCAGCCCTCCCAACAACAGCTGCAATTCCAAGTCCAGCAGAGACCGATAACAAGACCGCCACCAGCATCGCAACAAGTGAGTCAGCGGAGCCAATCCACTACAATGGAATCAAATATGAACAAGCTCCGACTGGTTCACGAACAAATCGAGAGGATGAATAATCTCATCAATTTAGACATCATATTGGCACGGATGACTGAGCTCACCGATGAGCTCGAGAAATGCACCTCCTCCCTGGCTAAATTTCAGGTGGTGGTGAGTTTCTTCCAGGGTCTTCCTGTCGATGCCTTTTAGGTTTCGACTATCTTCCTGGAACGCTAATGGTATTGGTAATAAAATTCCTTCTTTAATAAATTATCTATCGAGGCACAAAATCGACATTATGCTTCTGAATGAAACAAAACTTGACCGACAGAACAAGCTACGCGTCCGGGGGTATACGACTATATGAAAAGATAGGGCTGACATTAACAGAGGAGTCGGAGTGGCCGTGCTCATAAAGTCAGACATTGCACACACACACCGTACTCTGCGGAACACGTCCGTGGAGAACGTGTGTGTGACGCTGGACGGCGGCATGAGCATCGTTGCCGCGTATAACCCGCCCTTGAACGGCTTCACGGCGGGTTGTCTTGAGAATTTGCTGAGCGCAAGCCCGCGCTGCTTGCTCATAGGCGACCTTAACGCACTGCATCGCGCATGGAACTGCCATCGCAACAACGCGAACGGCAACACTCTGTATGATTACATTAGTAATCGTAACGTCGTGCTGCAGTATCCGGACGATCCTACGCATTTTCCAGATAACGGTACAACACCTTCCACCCTCGACATAGTGATCAACGAGGGTGTGAGAAACTCCACGCTGCCAGTAGCGCTGGAATAGCTCACATCCGACCACAATCCCATCTTCCTAGAGTTGGAAGATATGTCGAGGGAAGACATTACACGCAAAATCACATCTTATAGAGACGCCAACTGGCATCTCTACAAGACACACGTTAATACACACTTAACACTTACAAACAACATCACTACAGCCGCCGAGCTGGAAAATGCTGTGGGTGAGTTCACAAGGGTACTGCAGGACGCCAAACAGAGTGTTGCTACAACGATAACGATAAATCCATACAAAGACCGACTCGACGCAGCGGTCATACAAGACATCCGAGAGAAAAACAGACTGAGACGGCTTTGGCAGCGAAATCGCGATGTCGGTGGTAAGGCCGAGATGGGTAGACACCAACGGCAGATCAGGACCGCCATTAACACCGCAATAAACTGGAAATGGCGGGATAGGCTGGAAGCGCTGAATCCTCGCTGTGGAAACTGTCGAAGGCAATGAAAAATACGCGGGAAGCCATATCCGCCTTAACAAAACCAAACGGACAGACGGCCATGACGGACTCGCAGAAGGCGAATGACTTCGCTGACCATTTTCAGGACATACACAACGTACTGATACCGAACAATGTTGAACACGACCTCATTGAAAATGACATTAACGAACTAATTGGCCATGACGTCCAATTGACACGACGAGAATTTCTAAAAGTCATGGCCAAGCCTTCGGAAGTAGCCAAGATCATACGAACTCTACCTAACAACAAAGCCCCGGGTTCAGACGGCATCGAATATAAGCTACTCAAATATCTCCCGAGGAAAGGTATTGTACAGTTGTCGTACATTGTCAACGCGATCCTGCGACTGCAACACTGGCCTAGCCAGTGGAAATGCGCCGTGGTCGTGCCAATCCTGAAGCCGAACAAGAACGCGAAGCTCGCCGGCAGTTATCGACCGATCTCGTTACTGTCGGCGATCTCCAAGTTGATTGAAAAGGTCATCCTGATCAGACTAGACTCTGCTCAGGATGAACTTCACATCGACGATGAGTGCCAGTTCGGCTTCAGGCGAGGCAGGGGCACTGTGCAGCAGGTCATCAGGATCGTGAATGACGTCAAGGTACAATGCAACCTCGGGAAGAGCACCGTCATGGTGCTCCTCGATGTTGAGAAAGCTTTCGATACCGTATGGATTTCGGGGCTGCTTCACAAACTAAACGCACTGGACTTTCCCATGTACATAACCAAACTTATTCACTCTTTTCTGACAGATAGATCGCTGCAGGTTAGGGTGAATAATAAACTATCAACTCGGAGGGACATTCGCGCGGGCGTCCCCCAGGGGTCGTGCCTTTCACCGAAACTGTACAACTTGTACGTCTCCGACTTCCCGGAGTTCCCGAATTCTAATCTTGCCAAGTACGCCGACGACACGGCCATGTATGTGCACTCACATAATGCTCAAGCGGCCAATATGCTGCTGAAGGCACACATGGCCCGTGCCACGGCGTATTACGACAAGTGGAAAATTCGGATCAACTCCGAGAAGTCCGAGTCGATTCTCTTCACGCGCCGATTTACCGAAAATCGGATTTTAACGCCACTTTCGATCGGGGGTAGACAAATTCCTATCAAACGGTGCGTGAAATATTTGGGGGTTAACTTAGACAAACGACTGACGTTTAACACCCATATTAATGAGACAGTACGTAAGGTCTACTCCATGTCCAGAAGTCTGTACCCGCTCCTGGCCAGGGGTAGCGGACTAAACAGACAAAATAAAAAAATGTTGTACACAATGGTGATTAGGCCGGCAATCACATACGCGGCGCCGGTAGGGTGCAGCATCCCGGCCACGACAATGAGAAAACTTCGAGTTCTTGAACATAAATTTATGCGCCTCATCTCTGGTTTGGACAGGTACACCTCCCTCAGAGATCTATACGCAAATTGCCACGACATAACCCCACTAGCGGACTACGTCCAAGAAATTTCACAAAAATTCTATCAATTCAAACTGGGCGATAGTCCGCTAACCCGTAACATAACTCGAATCAGACAGCATAATGCAATACTTTTCGATATCAGACACCCTCTACCATACCAGGCGTTGCCTATTTTCCGGCAACTCCCTTAGCCAAACTTTCCTCTACCATAACTTATCTCTACCCTACTCTTTACCTTTCCTCAACTGTATAACTTTACAACCCTCTCTTCTTATCTCTGTTCAGTTTTGTTCTTGCCCTTTTTGTCCTTTTTGTTCTTTTGTCCATTTTGTTTCTAAATTCCGTCTAGGCCGAAAAATTCCCTAGAAATCCAAATATTTTAAACCCCACCTTTTATCCACCACACTTTCCTGGCAGGAAGACCAGGGTGGAATTGCTTCGAACGGGTTTTTTCGTTGAGTTCTGTTTTCCCGTGTCAGCAATCAAAATTCCAAAGTGTTCGTCTGTGCGCGAAACCGCTAGTTTTTAAAGTGCTAATTTTAATTATTTTTTAAGTATTTTTGTGTACTATTATTGATCCAAATTGTTAATTTTAAGCTTTATTCTTAGGCAGGAGTTTTAACTTTTCACATTCAGCTTTAGCCAAGCCGGACCTGCCCCGTCCAGCCCAACACCCACCACGACGCTGCGCGTCGTGGTTGTCTGGCTGGCTCCGGGCCAGATTCCGGGGAGGCACATCCATGTACCTCCAATTTTAATAAACTTGTTATTGATTGATTGATTGTTAGGTTGCGAGGCAAAAGGTCCGCGGTTCGATCCCTGCACATTCCGGTTTTTTTTTCGTCAAAAACTTTATTTAATAATAGTGGAAAAATATTATAATGAGAGGTTTGCATCCCTTATCGCAAAATTCACTGATTACCAATACGTCATATTGGCGTCATATATATGACGTCATTGGGCTGACATTGTGCCGTCTTTTTCACGTCATTTTTACGTCATGCTGAAGGTGAAATTGACGTAATTAATGCCGAAAAAACGACGTTATAATGACGGCACTTTGCTGCCTGGGTAACCACCAAATCGGTTCCATGAACCGTTCAGGATGCATTTGGACGTAAAATTTTCTGCTTCTTCAGAATCCGGGGTCAAAAAAGATTGTATTATTGAATTTCATGTGTTTGACCTTCATTTGACCTTGATTCTGACATGATGGTATCAAATAAACCCCGGATTCGGATTCAGCAACCTCAAAAACATAAACATACATTTTTTGCGGAATTTTTCACGGTCCTATCTCAATTTGACCTTCAAATGACCTTAAAACTGATGACATGGGATCAAATGGACCCCGGATTCGGATTCAGTAACCTCAAAAACATAAACATAAATTTTTCACGGAATTTTTCACGGTCATATCTCAATTTGACCTTCAAATGACCTTGAACCTGATGACATGGGATCAAATAAACCCCGGATTCGGATTCAGCAACCTCAAAAACAAAAACATAAATTTTTTACGGAATTTTTCACGGTCATATCTCAATTTGACCTTCAAGTGACCTTAAACCTGATGCCATGGGATCAAATGGACCCCGGATTCGGATTCAGCGACCCGAAAAACATAAAGTCTACCTAGTCAGTCTCTGGGGTCAAGACACTTTATTTTTTTTGTGTGGCTGTGTTATCAATAAAATTGTTATATTTTGATCTCTGCTTATTTATTTGTTTTTTAAAATATAATTGAGCAATATAAGAATTCGCACTGGGACAGAGTCACTCCTATTGGAATCAGTCTATTGTATGTGACGTTCTTGGAAGGCTGAAAGTAGTGGCGCCATATAAATGTCTATTTTCAGGAGAGTAAACAAAATACATTAAGTACCTATCTTATCTTCAAATTTAAATATTTAAATTATTCATTCATACTCTTTTACATAAATCCAAAAAACGTCACAATATATTGTCGTGACATTTGCATAAACACATATTTTAGGGCAAAAGCCAGAGATAATAAACCATCGAAGCAACAGACAGTGGTACTTAACTCATTGCACGATATTGTTACCTTCGTGTATGAGAGACTGCACTTATCATCTTTCGACGATGCTAGGGGAGGTCAATGACCTCAAGTAAAACTTAATATATAATAGGGCAACTTAAGCAAAACAACTTATATTTAATAAAGCTCACATGCATTATGTTTAAACTAACAGACGTCCCTGGGATCCAGAATGTGCACTATTTTCTATATCCTCAGGATATCCCACAAAGGTATTTTTGGATATCCTCAGGATTAGTGTTGCCGCGAGACTCGCCTCGTCGAGAAAATGGCTTTTCTCGCCTCGTCTCGACATTGTCGGGACGAGATGTTTCAGCCATCTCGTCTCGACATATTCTCGTCTACCCAAAATCTCGTCTCGAGGTCGAGATCTCGTCTCGTCTCGACAAATGTGAAATTTCCCATTTTTTCCATTTATTTCACAAGTGAACTAACTCTCTATTTATTTAATTTATAAAGTTACATTTCAATTTATATGAATATTTGACTTTTGTTTAATTTTTAAACGTACCTCTAACTAAAAGAATTATTTGAAATATTGTGAATTTTAATTTTATCCATATTTTAAGATTTTTTTGCCGTATACCGTATACTTTAAGAAGATATAAGATTTAATAATTTAAATTAACTAAGTTCGTATTATACTGAAAATATATAAGTTGTTGCTAGTTTCTATAGTAAGTAAATATATAAGATTAATTACAAAAATTTCGAACAACCATTTCTAAGAAATACGGAAGTCGGCAACATTACACTTGCCTAAATTATATTCATTTCCAAGACGTAGCACCAGTAAAAAATGGCAGGGCGTAATACGATACACACGTGATTCAATATTCTCAATTTAATTCAAGTTTATATTATTCATTCATTCATTATTATTCATTCGAAGGTCAAATGTAGAACAATTTTACAATAAAAAAAAGTCGAGAAATTCTCGATCCGTCTCATCTCGGAGAGATCTCGACTTTAAAAATCTCGTCTCGTCTCGAATTTTCGAAACGAGAAAAAAATTTGGCTTCGCCTCGACAAGTCGAGACGAGACGAGGCAAGACCGAGAAATATCTCGTCTCGGCGGCATCACTACTCAGGATCAACCTGGGACAATTAGAAGATGTTTTATATTATCCTCAGGATATCCCACAAATGTATTTTTGGATATCCTCAGGATCAACCTGGGACCCTTAGAGGATCTATTTTATGCCATCCTTAGGATATCATTGTAAGCTTTCATAGGGCCGTAGTTTACCTAAATAGTCAGACTGCAAGTTGCTTTCAAACAATGTTAGCAACTTGTTACGCTATGCCATTCATTGCTTAAAAAACTGTTTGCATCTCATGCCAAAATAATATTTTTACTACTTGAAAGCATTATGTTAATATTGCTTACTTGAAACTATACCAAAACATTTAATAGTAGCAAAAATATTATTTTGGCATAAAATGCTTACAGTTTGCTATTCTTTGGAGCACACGATGATAGGGTACAAGCTGCCGACTTTGAAAGCAAATTTTCGATCAGTTTTTGCTATTTAGATTACTGAACAGTGATTTCTTGGGTATCGTCTGGCACCATTTATATCGAAGTTCTGAAACCTAATTCTACGATAATAAATGTGATGGTTTTGAATCGAGAATATTAACATTTACATCTTAAACTAGTCTATTGACAAATTTCGAAAAAATAGACATTGTCCCCGTGATTTTTCCAGTAGAGCCCCATTTCTTTAAGTTACGATCTAAATGTGTTGGCATTCATAAAGGCAGCCTTTCCAGATTATGACAAGAATGGTACAAAACAGCAATACTTAAGAAATCAATAACCTCTTACATATTAAAATGTATCAATTTTTCCATATCTAATTGATCAATTATAGATTAATTAGATAGACATCTTGTTTTATGGATAGTTGATATACAGACGATGATATTGTGGCAATAATGATCCCAACAGTACTTGTCTTCCCATATACTTATGTTCCATTTTGTATCCTTATTTGTGAACGACTTCATAAAAAAACCAAAAGCACAAGATGCAACTTAATTATTAATAGTCAGTAAGTAACCAACAAATTAAGTTCCTTTAAATAGCTATAAAAGTTAATTACAGTAGTAAACAAAAAATATACACGTCAATATTTTTATTTTAAAATAAACGAAACAAAATAAAACAAAAATATATATCAAGATATATTACCTTTCTGTTTCACAAAAATATGCTAGATACAGAGTGACACCCATTATGAAAGCGGGGCATCTCTCTAAAATTTTTATT
This sequence comes from Rutpela maculata, assembly GCA_936432065.2. Taxonomy (NCBI): domain Eukaryota; kingdom Metazoa; phylum Arthropoda; class Insecta; order Coleoptera; family Cerambycidae; genus Rutpela; species Rutpela maculata. Next base: position 107,849,056 of record OW386287.2, on the reverse strand, counting down.
TGTTGACCGATTGAAACTATTTTTTTCTAAATGACAGCCTCAATATAACTCTACTATGGTGTTAAGTTTAAGAATGAAATTTAAAATATCAAAGCTTACTTCGAATTTTTTTCAAAGTCAAAAATCCAAAAAAAGCATTAGAAATTTTTCTTATCTCTAATCTGACTATGCCACTACATTTTTAGGATACTTTCAAGCGGGTGTGACCGAAATTTTAAAAAAATATATCAGTTTATTATAGAAATATATTGCCCTGCTATGACAAGAAGTATCTGAGAAAATGTAATTTTAGAGAAATCAACTATTTTCTGAATTATGTTATGCCATCTACATTTCATAATTCATAATTTTCATTTTTGGCAAATAAATATGTGTCCCTTTTATCAGTGCAACCATATAACAAAACATTGTATATATGTTAAGTTACGACAAATAAATCTGGTAATGATCGGATATGATTTTTGAGCTTAGTGAATAGGTCTATTTTGTAGATACGACACATATTCGTTATGTATATTCACAGTTTTGCTTTAGATACTTCTTCTACATTTTGTACAGTGGTGAGGGTCACTAATACGGTGCAAATGCAATTAAAATCTCAAAAATTATTTTTTTGCAGTTACGACTTTTTGTCTTAGCAGGGCAGTATAGCATAATTAAATTTTATATTGTAGAATTTTTAATCAGTATGCTGTCGTGCTAAAATCAAACGCCTATCTACTGGTGACGAAGAATCGAGAAATTTAGCATCAAAGTTTTTTTGGTAGTTCTTGGTAAAATACAACGTATAATTAAGGTGATTTTCGATGTAAAATGACGTAAAAAATCGACTAAACATGTTGAATTTAAAAAAAAAGTTGTAAAAAATATATCTGTACATGCTAGAGCACAATGCGGTATCTACATTATATTAATTTAAAACGCAGATGCGGCATTCTAGCTTAGCATTCACAGGAAAATAATTTACAAAAAAAATGTCGTAATTGATTTTTTCTTGCCTATTGACTATGTTTTATTTAAAAGTGATTTAAAAACGCATCTTTAAATTTTATTCAGAAAGAAAAAAATATATACATACATATAAAAAAATAAACTCAACTACATTTCGTTATAAATTTTGTGTAATTAACGATAAAAAAAGAAAAATACAAGCAACTCCATCTAACCTCCACATTCTGGTAGGTTTTTCCAGAAAATTTTCCTGTTTTCTGGAAGAATTCCTCCAAGACTTTTTAACAACTCTTCTTTTTTGGATTTACGGAATCCGCGGGGTTTGATGCGGCTGGCGACATCTGCCGATAAAACTCTTTTCTTTTTTGCAGCTTTCTTACAAAGGAAATCTAACTTTACAAAATTATCAGTATATGAAGTTTTGTAGTGCAAGAAATAGTTTACACGGCTAGCTTTAATTTGGACCATATCGGAGAGATGCGGTCTACTTGCGTACTTCTTTAAGGCGACTTCAGATTTGAAGTCCTTCCACTGATAATAATCTTGACAATCCATTTTTTTTACTTGTACTTTCCCTTCATGCGCTTGCTGCACCGCATCAACAAAGTCATTAAAATCATAAGTCTTACCCTGTTTCTTAAGTGATAGTTCCACCTGATGGTAGAAACTATCTGATGACAGGGTGTCCCGGTTCAAAGTAGTTGAGAAATATGTCAGTAGCAGATATTTCATCAGAATTAAACAATCTCACTAAAAACGTTAGCAAACACCAATTTTTGTTCTGGCTAGAACAGTTGTCTAACCATATAGTGTTCGACAACTGTTCTAGCCAGAACAAAAATTGGTGTTATATATTGAAAAAAATTAGATTGAAGGTCATATATCTCGGGAACCAGTGATTTTTCGAAAATTTTTCGTATCATAAAAGTTGCTGAGGCCTTGGCTTCTAGTAGGTATATACAGAATATACCCCAAATCCCAAACTGAACTCTTACCAGCTTGCTTTACTCATTTTCCCCTATTTATCCCCATTTACACCCCCCCCCCCTGCCGGAATTAGTGCAAAATATAATCTAGTTCCAGATCTCGTCAATGTGTACCGAATTTCAAGTTAATATCTTAAACCGTTTCTGAGAAAATGTGCGCACAAAAAAAAAGTTACAGGCAGAAATTTTTTTTCGCTCAAATTTAAAATCTCGACGTTTTATGACATTCTAAGCCTATTTCAACAAAAAAAATTTTTGAATTTGTTTTACGATTACTATACTTCCACTCCACTACGTGGATAAGGATAACTAAATGAACTATATTTCACAATACACATTTTATTTCTTATAAATGATTTTTAATGAAAATATATGCCATTTGATTTATTACTTCCACATCCACGTAGTGGAGTGGAAGAATGTATATAGTAATCGTAAAAAAAAAACAATTTTTTTTGTTGAAATGTTGAAATTGGGGTAAATGAGGAAAAACAAGTAAAGCAAGCTAGTAACAGTCCAGAAACTTGATTTTGAAAAGCTTCTATTTAACTTCATTTTAAAAGCTTTGTATGGTAGTTAGTATGTTTGGGTCAAGTCTTGCAACCAAAATGGATCCTGGAAGATATTGTTCAATAGTGGATTCGGCGGCGCCCGGAGAGATTCGGCAGTGCCCGAACACAGATTCGGCAGCGCCTGAAATTTACTTTGCTATTCGGCAGCGCCCGAATGTAGATTCGGTAGCGCCTGAAAATTGCCTTGGTATTCGTCAGAGTCTGGAAGTCACCCCTCACCTTGGAGTTTAGCAGCGCCCGAATATGGATTATGGAGCGCTCGAATATAGTTTCGGCGGCGTCCTAATTTGAATTTGGCAGCGCCCGGAAGTTACTTTGGAATTCGGCAGCGCCCGAAAATGGATTCGGCAGCATCCTAATATCGATTCGGCAATGCCCGGAAATTGGAAATAGATGAATTACGTATTTCTAAAAAGCTTTTTTTGTCATTATACTTGTTATAAAATATTATGAATTAAAAAAAATGTCTTAAATTTTTTTTTAATTGTTTATAATCATTTTTTCCTTTTTTCATTATTGAAACAAATTATTAAGAAAAATTTTTAGTCCTAAAACCTAATATTTGCAATTCTCTACAGGGTGTTGTTGTTAATTTATTTGTTTATTTAATAAACAATTTGTTATTAACAATCGCCGAATGTGTTTATATTTTTTTTAGATAGAAAAAAAAATTAAAAAACCATATACATAAACATATCAAAAAAATTTTTTTATAGAATTTTAAATTTTAAATATTAAAAAAAAATTTTGACATATTTATGTACACGGTTGTTTTGGTTATTTTTATCCAAAAAAATATAAACACATTCGGCGATTGTTAATAAGAAATTGTTTATTAAATAAACAAATAAATTAACAAAAAAAATTTCCACCTTGTGGAGAATTGAAAATAAAAAATGTTAAGAATAAATATTTTTCTTAATAATTTGTTCAAATAATGAAAAAACCGCTGCCCAAGGAATCACTACTTCCACATCCAATTTTTTTTTCTAAGTCATTCACAACGAAAACATTTTGTATGTGAAAATAATTGTTTATGGAACTTTAATAATATAATATTTGAAATCCTCTACCCCAAAAATCCATAAAACGATACCCCACATCGGTAGCGGGGTGGGGGTGGTGATAGGGGTGGTAGTGGGGGTGGATGAAGTAAAAAAACATTTTGAGGTTTCTGGTTCTTGTACACACCCTAAATCACATTTTTTTTTCATCCCCTTTAATAATGGGGTGGGGGTGGTAATGGGGGTGGCTAATGCCAAATTTTTTTTTTGAGACCTCAGCTTCTCTTGTATATACTAAATACAAATTTTATGGACTCTTACCTGCTTGATTTACCTATTTTCCCCAAATTTACCCCAATTTACCCCCCAACCCTTCGACGGAACAAGACGAAAATATAATCTAGTTCTAGATCTCGTTAAAGTACATATGTGTACCAAATTTCAAGTCAATATCTCAACTCTCTTCCACTGGATGTGGAAGTAAAAGGGAAAAAAAATATTATAAACAATTAAAAAAATTTTTTTAGAAATTTTTTTTTCAAAAATACGTAATTTATCTATTTCTTTATAAAATTTGTTTAAGCAAATAGCACTAAAATTTTAGTTTATATAATCTTATAGTCTTTTTGAATATAAAAACAGTAATAGTAATTTTAAAATTTATAAAAAAAAATTTTCAACCTCTCTATTTCATTTTTTAGTTTTTTGTTAGCTTAAATAAATAATTAATAACTAATAGACTGTAACAATTAAAAACATCGCAATCTCGCATCTCATAAAGTATAGTTGACATAAGGTCCCCGAAGCGAAATAATTTTAGTGGCGTTTGTTTAACAATTATCCGACTTGAAATATAAACGCAAACTCTAAAAAAATATTGTTAATTAACAACAGGTTCATTTTATGAAAAATCGGTGAAAAATTTTTTTCCCAACGGGATATTGTTCCTTTAAGTGTCTAAATAATACCATACTTTTTATAAAAATTTAAATTAATATTTAATAACATAAAAAAATTGTTTTATTTCTTACGACCGGTTTCGGAGTATCGTAACGGTTTAGCATTCGCCGCCCGGAGCCCCATTTTCAACATTAAATTAAAGTTATTAATAATAGAGATGGAGTTCCGGAAGTTTAGACTTTTTTATTGGACATTTCTTCCTCTTTAAGAACCTTTTTCTTTTTAAGTTTCTTAAATATTAATATTTCGAGTTATTTGCAAAAAACGAAACTCGTTATTTTTTCAATCTTAATTTGTTTATAACTTTTGCAATTGTTTATGTGCGGGTTTGAAACTTTTGCCCATTTTTCTAGACATCATTCCGAATCCAATGAGCCCTCACTCATATTTTTACGAGCTTTATCAAGAATTAACACGTGTTTGAACTTGAGAATTAGACTAAATAGAACTCTTTAACATTAACATAATTTCGTAGTTTATTACGTATCGAAAACATTTTTGCTAATAACTTTTCCCTAACTTCTGTAGTTTAATTAAACTACAGAACACTATTTTACTTATAGCCTCGCTGAACCGTCCTTAACAAAAAACATTTACAATCAAGAAATACAAATTCCGTCCTCATTTTGAAGGTACACGAATTGTCTCCACTAAGTTTACTTTTCCTAGTAGTAATATTTTCAAGCAAACTAAAACATCTGGATCAAAATGTGGTATATAATTACACCAGGGTGTCAAAATGGGTCATTTGACCTCCAACGTAAAATAAGTTTTAATGACATAATACAACATCTACGAAGCCCCTGCGTTAATATTTCTAGCAGGTCAGATGGCATCCGAATACCGGTATATTGTGTAGCCCGATATATCGACAGGTCGCTCATAAGCCCGGCATTTCCCTAGTGTATAAATTAACAAATTTATTAAATATAGCGATTGTTGTGCACCTTTTTTAATAGGAAGCCACTAGAGGTAGGTAATTATTATTTTTCTTTTGATTATATAAACATGGCATATTTCAGAGCCCGGATATATTTACCGATCCTTTCAAAGCCCGCTGTATGTAAGAATATAGTTAGCATTCGTTCTCCGTCCCAGCGATGTTGCCAATCTAACTGGGCCTCAATAGGTTATATTTTTATAATACATATTTCTTTGATGCATAGATTGTCACGAAGCACAAAATTAAATGGCTAGGAGTACTTGCTATACTGCGCCACTATCATTACTCTTTACAGTAGAGACGCTATTGGAGAGCCACCTAATATAGGAAATATATTCATTCTTTGAACGCCAAAATAATATACCGTTTTTTATTATTTATTGTTATGGATTTGAGGATACATTAAAAGAACCTAATAAAATATTGGGTGGTTTTGTATGCAAATAAACATTAATTACACAGGTTTACAAAAAAAAAAGTTGTCTGGATCTGGGGTCAGACCATACGTTTCTTATAAATTTTTCGATGCTGAGTTCGAATCTATTTTTAGTATTGCTCTATCACGTCAGGATTTTGAGATATCCTAACCTAAAAGTGCAAAAAACACGGTTTTTTTGACATATTTGACGTTATGTAGCTTTGCGAATTTTTTTTTTTTGAAAACCATGTATGGGCTCTTAAAGAACAAGTCTTCCTCTTTAAAATGCCATTGAGTTTGCTCAAATATTTTTTTTCGCTAAGATATCGAATTTTTAAAATTGTCTGTTCATATCATATCTTTCCCAATACATTTAATTAGTACGGAAACCTTATGGTCATCATTTAAATTTCGATATCTCAGCGAAGAAAAAAAAATATATTTGAGCAAACTCAACGGCATTTTAAAGAGGAAGATTTGTACTTTAAGATCCCATACATGGTTTTTCGAGAAAAAAAATTTGAATATGTCAAAAAACCGTGTTTTTTGCACTTTTAGGTTAGGATATCTCAAAATTCTGAAGTGATAGAGCAAAACTAAAAATAGATTCGAATTCAGCTTCGAAAAATACATAAGAAACGTATGGTCTGTCCCCAGATCCAGACAACTTTTTTTTTGTAAACCTGTGTTATTAATAAATGATAATGTAGTAATGTTCGTGGTAGGCCTATAAGTATTTAAATATTTTGAATTTGTCCTCATTTTTTGTTTTCCACTTTCAAAGTATTGCCTCACTCGCATTGAAATAAAAAGATGCAAAGCGTTAGAAATTAAATTAAGTTTATTTACCTAACAGAGAAATATAAAACGAACTGTATTGATACTACAGTAAAATTAGGTATTAACAGCAAAAGAGTCCCTTGCTGCAGCAATTTTTCTTTGAAAACTGTGCTTATTTTCGATGAGATTACAGCAAGTGACTCTTGTGTTTCCGAGTCAAATATGACCAAAAATTGATTGACATCAAATAACAACAAAGCATGAAGTTCCCTTTTAAGTATTCGTAAGTTTTTTATTTAATTTTGTTTCAGTGTCACTATACTTATAGGCTCAATTTAAAAAAAATAATACAATGGCCTCTACTATGTACCAGCTGTCCCAAGTTAACATCAATAATTGAGAGTTGCAATCTATGAAATAAGTTTGCAGATTCATTTTATCCCACTGTGCAAAGACGGATACTTCTAGTAAATTCTTTTAATTTGCCCATCAGACAGTACTGTAATACTGTGAAGACGTAAGAAAGCAATTTGAACTTAAAAATAGACAGAGTGTATTATTAATATGCTTTTTGTGACTTCCGTGGAGGTTTCGTTGTTACAAGCCGAATTTTATATAAAATAAATAATTATATAAGTACTGACGTGTCAAAAGACCATCAAAAAATGTCATGTGCTCATGCTCTTTTAACCATTAAAGTTAAAAACGAGTTAAGCGTATGGTGAAAAAAAAAATGCGATTTTTTGATGTAAGTATCTATTTTTCATAAAATATTTTGTAGAGGAAATATTTTTTTATCGCTTTCAAATGTTATATTATTAAAGTTCCATAATCAATTATTTCCACATACAAATTCTTTTCGTTGTGAGAAACTTGGATAGAAAATCTGGGTGTGGAAGTAGTGATTCCTTGGTCAGCTGTTTTTTTCCTAATATATATGGGGAGGTGAAAGATAGTATAGACTAACCTCTTCCTTTTGTGTGTACACTCTTTTGTGCACAATAAATATTTATTTATTTATTAATTTTATTTATTTAAATTTGTTCTGGCTGCCAATGCATCAAAAATGAGGTACCGAAACACTTGTCTGTCGCCATTTTACTTCTACATTTAGTGTAAACTAATTTTTTTTAAAAATATTATTCTTCAAATAGGCTTAGAATGTCATGAAACGTCGAGATTTTAAGTTTGAGCGAAAAAAAAATTCTGTCTGTAACTTTTTTTGTGCGCACGTTTACTCTAGAAGCGTTTAAGATATTGACTTTAAATTTGGTACACATATGTACATTAACGAGATCTGGAACTAGATTATATTTTGATCTTGTTCCGTCGAAGGGTTGGGGGTAAATTGGGGTAAATTTGGGGTAAATAGGTAAATCAAGCAGGTAAGAGTCCATAAAATAGGTATTTAGTATATACAAGAAAAGCTAATGACTCAAAAAAAATTTTGGCATTAGCCACCCCCTTTACCACCCCCACCACATTATTAAAGGGGATGAAAAAAAAATTGTTATTTAGTGCGTGTACAATAACCAGAAACCTCAAAATATTTTTTATTTCATCTACCCCCACTACCACTCCCCTATCACCACCCCCACCCCACTACCGATGTGGGGTATCGTTTTATGAGTTTTTGGGGTAGAGGATTTCAAATATTATATTATTAAAGTTCCATAAACAATTATTTCCACATACAAAATTTTTTTGTTGTGAGTGACTTGGATACAAAATCTGGATGTGGAAGTAGTGATTTCTTGGGCGGCGGTTTTTTCATACTTTTCTGGGTCATTTAAAATGCAATTAAAAATCTGTAGATGATACTTTTTCCTGTGTTATTTGCATGATGTTTTTAACTTATTTTATTAAAAAAAGTCATTGTTATTTGAACATAACTCGAAAAATAAATCAATAAAAGGCATAGTTTCACCCACTTTCGTTATAGTCTAAGAGATAGCGTGCAAATTCGACGACGAGTGGTTATCGTCTGCCAGTCGGTAATCGAAGAGACCATATAAGTACAATTTTTTTTTCTCTCTGGAACTTTTTGGTATGGTGGGGGGATAGGGAGCGGGGGGGCATTTATTTTTAAATCGAATTATTTATCGATATCTGTCCGCATAGATAGTTAGTATATGTACTTCACATACCCCAATTACGCTGACAGACGAAACTTCCGATCGGCGCGCGCGTTAATCGAAAATAGAAAAAAAAAATTTAGTTTCTATTTTCGGTTAGCGCACGCGCCGACCGGAAGTTTCGTCTGCCAGCGTACCTGGGGTATGTGAAGTACATATACTAAATACCTATGCGGACAGATATCGATAATCATTCGATTTAAGAATAAATGCCCCCCTCCCTATCCCCCCACCATACCAAAAAGTTCCAGAGAAAAAAATTTTTTGTACTTATATGGTCTCTTCGATTACCGACTGGCAGACGGTAACCACTCGTCGTCGAATTTGCTCGCTATTTCCTAGGCTATTATAGATTTATGCATTATTACACTATGTTTCTTAAATTATACAAAGAAGGTCATTTTTAATGGTTTTTATTTTTTGCAAGTTAACAAATTATTACAAAGTTTTTTTTGTCTATTTATATTCAAAATTTGTATTTTCATTTTTTTTATGCGATTACCAAGACCGGAGATAAAAAAAATAGTGGAAAATTCTAATATTGCAACATACATTGTTTAAATCTTTATGAAGTTGGACTTCTCATTGCACTTGTTACCACACCGCAAATATATTTTAAAATAATAAAGCCGCGGCAGAAAAAATTTCTTAATCACCTTTTTTGATGCTGTCATAAATTTGTTTAGGTCAAACGCTCTCCTCTTTTCCCACTAATGTTTGCGTTGGTGTTTCCTAACTGTGACTAAAATATACCCTTTTTATTAAAATATGTAGGTATATTTACCCACATGAAATAATACAAGAGTAGCCGTAGTCTATGTTTTGGCTCTGACAGGTGTTAAATAAAATGGACATTTCGGACAGAACGCTTTTGTTATTTGCAGACGAAATAATTGATTTAAAAATAGTTTTTTCAATTTTCACGGCATACTTAATAAGGGCGTTTTCTCGATTTTTAAATTATCATTCACAAAAGAATTTGTGTATTTGGGTTAATAGCAAACCAATTTTCGATTTGAAGTTATCAACAGATTTGCCTTGAAAATTAGTATTTTTTATATTTATACACATATATTGTCATTTGGATAAGTTGTCTTAATTACAAATTAGTGTTTTCGGAGATTTTGTTTGGTCATAAGTACTAAACCAATTCTACAAATCCCACATTTACATTTTCCCCATATCGCTACATCCATATTACTAATAAAAATACTACATTTTTTATGTAGTAAAAATACTATTTAGGATCATCGGCCAACTTTAGGTTTTTTCTTACCGATCCAAGCCAAAATGTCGCCCCTGAATCGTGCCACTCTAGACCCAAAAACAATAATGGCCCTAAAAAAAATCAAGTTGTCTAAATTTGTTTTTTAAACTATGCAGTCATACTTGAAATCGCCTCCGAAATCAAAACATGTAAAAATAAACAGGGTGTTTTTTTTTCAAAGTTGGAATCATTTCCGGGGAAACCAGAAGTGAACGAAACTTCTCAAATAATGAAGAATTGGACATTTTTAGTTTATATTACCCCTGCCAAGTTTTAGTCTCATACTATGAAAACTCTGGAATCTATGGCTTTCCTAATGATTTCGTTGGTATGCTAATATTTTAACAATTTAATCTATTTTTTTCAAAGTTGGAATCATTTCGGGGGAAACCAGAAGTGAACTAAACTTCTCAAATAATGAAAAATTTGACATTTTTAGTTTATATTACCCCTGCCAAGTTTTAGTCTCATACTATGAAAACTCTGGAATCTATGGCTTTCCTAATGATTTCGTTGGTATGCTAATATTTTAACAATTTAATCTAACAGTAACATGTTATTACACAAATAATAAATAACTAATTTCCAACTTTTCCAATTTTCAAAAAAATTGCAAAGCTGCAAGTAATTTGTGTTAGGGGAATGGTAAATACAACCAATAAATATTATCTCCAGATATACTTTAATTTTAGTTTGTAAAACCCAATGGTTAAATTCCATATTTTCAATCATGTTACTTTCAGTTGTGTTGATTATATAAATTATTACATCTCCGGATGCGACTAAAAGAATTGTATACAAAATGTTTATAAAGTTATATGAAAATCTCACAATCTAAAATGTCTTTAGTTATTCTAGTTTCGTTTAAACAAACAGCAATGGGTTGTATTCTAGAACTGACCCTTTCGAAATGAATGGACAATTTTCAAATTCCTTTCTTACATTGTTATGTTCCTTATAATAGTTTTATGGCCGGATACTTCTGGAGTGCCTGTCAGTTTCTAATCTAATAAACTCTTTAGTAAACTGTTAACAAACTCTGGCCACATGTTTGAATTTTTTTGTTAATTTGATTTTCTGGTACAAAGGATGTCTATTGTCTAATTGTATATTGTTCATCGACTCATACTTCAGTTTGTTTCCTCATTTCTCATTGAGTGTTGTTACTTAAAACAGATAAAATATAACATTTAAAACTTATATTATCACGCCTGAACTCAATCGCCGCAATAAAAAATATAGAAAAAATAAAAGCCCTTCAAAAAATTTCTTTCTTCATTGAGAACTGTTAAAAAGAACGTACACTTCATGATTATTATGGTTTATTAAGTTGTAGTACCTAATGTGGATTCAAAAAAGGTACATCTCAAATCATTTTAATTTCCTTGCTTGATGATTTTTTTGATAAATATATATATATTGGAGGCTGTAACTTGCCGAGAACTTTACGCATTGGAAAAAATAAAATATCACTATTACGAAAAAAATGTGTGAGAGTGATACTTTTCGAATGTTCAAACACAAATTCGTTTACTTGTATGCATTTTTTCGAAAATACGATCAATCCCATCTTGATCAGGAATAGCGATTTTCACGATCTTATCCTTATAACTCTCTATAGTTTTGAATATAAATTCTGGAACTTTTCCAATACATTAACAAATGTATAAGGAATCCATTGGATATAGTCGAAATGTGGATAGGTGTAAAATTTACATTTTATTTTTATAATTTTTATTTAATTGGGGTGATTGAAAAATTAATAAAACTTTTTTTTATAAATACATTAATAAATACAATACAGTAAAGGCAGTTAAAAATTCGTGCGAGTAACGGCGCGACAGATCTGCTTCGTTACAGCGGCTATGTGTGGTGTCTGTGTATGCGTTCATAATTATATATTTTCTCTCCAGACTCACTATTTATCCTCCTATTCACTAAGAAAAATGTCAAAATTGTGTAATCAGAAAGTGTTAGAACTGCTAAGAATTTTTAGAGGTTCCATAGTATGCATTTAACCGTGCGTGTGCTTGGCCACGCAGGTGACAAAGTTACTTCACTTCGCTTTTTTTTCAGGAATGCCGTGGTTTTAGCGATAAATTTTATTAGGACATTTTTGTTCAGAAACAAGTGGTCTATCCAACAGTATTTTTTATTTTTTCATACCCTGATTTAATTTCAGAATTTTGAAAAAATGGGTACATTTTTTTTCACTTTTCTTTTATGTTCTGCATCCGAGCGGAATGTAAACTTTTCAAGATATTATTCTATACACTTTCACGGACTCATTAAAAAAAATTATTCATATTGCAAGTTTTTGGAGATTTCACTATAAAATTTTCTCTGTCGTCTGGACCAATAAAAAGATATGCTACACGGTAGTGGGAATTGTAGAGGGGGAAGCTAATGGCAAACATTTTTAGAGGCTCTTGTACACATAAATCATTATTTTATTTCTTTATTCCCTTTAATAATGTGGTGGAGGTGGTAGAGAGACAAAAAAAGTATTCAGGCCTTTTGTTCCTGTATACACATTAAATTACAATTTTATCCTTTTATCCTCTTAAATAATGGGGGGGGGGGGAAATTTTTGAGACCTAGGTTCTTGTATACACGCTAAATCAGAATTTTATTTTTTCACCTCCTTCAATTGTGGGGTGAGAGTAGTAGCGAGGGTGGCTAATGCCAAAAAAATGTTGAAACCTTGGCTTCTGGTATATACACTAAATCCCAGTTTCATGGATTCTTGCTTGCTTGCTTTACCTATTTAACCTCATTTTACCCAATTTACCCAATTTATCTCCAACCCTTCAACGGGATAAGATCAAAATACAATCTTGTTCCAAATCTCGTTATAGTACATGGGTGTACCAAATTTCAAGCCAATATCTTCAACTGTTCTAGGGTAATCGTGCGTATTTTTTTACGATTACTGTACTTCCACTTCGCTACCTGATGTCTAAGTAATAGGTATTCAGCAGTCATGGCGTTGTTCTCTTATACACGTCCAAATAGAATAAAACAATTCAAGTTAGCCATTCAAAATTTTATTTTTGTAGAGACCGTGTACTCTTAACAGGCAACCACGACAGATCACGCCATCCTGTTAGGTGCGCCATACAGCAGAGAGAACCCGACTAAAAATACCGCTGCCTAACGAATCACTACTTCCACATTCAAGTCTCTTACAACGAAAAAAAAAAAAAAAAAGGTTGATACTGTAAGTACAATCCATTATGTGGATTATAAAAACAGGGTGATAGTGGAAGTGGCTGATCTCAAAATTTTTTTGAGAACTTGGCTTCTCGTACATACATTAAATCCCAATTTTATCGATTCTTACTCGCTTGCTTTACCTATTTACCCCCCATTTACCCACCAACCCTCCAACGGAATAAGATCAAAACATAATTTATTTCAAGATCTCGTTTAATACACAGGGTGTACAATATTTTGAGTCAATATTATGAACGGTTCCAGAGTAATCGTGCGCACAAAAGAAATTACAGATAGAATTTATTTGCTGAAACTTAAAATAGCGACGTTTATGCCATTCTAAACCTATTTTAAAAAAAAAAACAATTTTTTTACCGTTAATATACGTCCACTCCACTACTAGTACAGGAAAATATTGAAACAAATGACCGTAACTCGAAAAAAATTTGTGCAGACTTTAAACTTTGGTTATAAGATAAGTTTAGAATAGGTCAAAGTTCACGAAACAAAAAAGTTTAGAAATTTAACGGATCCGCGGGAACCTACTACAGTAGGTAAAAAATGGGTATTTTTATTAAATAAAACCGATTTTTCTCTAATTTCTCGGGAAATATGGCATTTACAAAAAAATATTTCAAATAGAAGTTATTTCTGACAAAATTATCTTTAATTTGGTGTTTTTAAATTAATTTTATAGCAATAATTAACCGAAATACGGTCATTTTCCGATGGGGGGATGGCGGATGGAGTTTATTCTAAAAAAAGTGTTTTAAAGGAACAACATAAATTGAACATCTAGGTAATGCCATATATTAACGAAAAACAGGATTTTTTGAAGAAAAATTAATTACTGAGCAATTACAATAACAAAATGCCGACATTTTGTTAACAAAAATGTGAAGACGCACATTGAATCGGCCATAACTTCTTTATTTTTTGTGATGTAGAAACAAACAAAAATCATTTTAAAGATTAATTAATTACCTTTAATTATTTTAAATATTTCATCCTAAAAACGGTTGGATGCCATCTATAAAATTAAATATCTCCGAAACAATCAACCCTACACAAATAAAAATATAAACAAAACAAATTTATTCTCAGTTTATAAGCTTCATTTTTGATGTCCACCATATTTTCTCTTAAACTAATATTTATTGAAATATTTGCAGAGAAACAAGAATGTTACGTTTTTTCTAAAATCCCTTTACAGTTTATAATGCAATTTTTGTTTTCTAAAGCATCGGCTGTAAGTCAAAAAAAAAATTCGAGCGTGTAGGGTCACACTATACTATATTAACGAAAAATAGTATATAGGATTATATTTTTTTCATTACTGGCTACTTACATTAACAAAATTGCGACGTTTTTGTTAAAAAAAAAAAATGTGGAAAAGTACATTATTTTTGTCATAACTTCCTTGTTTTTACGCTATAAAAATAAGAAAAAAATCATTTGAAAGCTTAATTAATAATTTTTCATTTTGGTTTTTAGCGTTTTTGGCGTAAGTGCCATAGTTTCTGAGATATTTAACATTGAAACTAAACACTTCGTCTTATAAATGTTCGGATGCCACCTTTAGACTTTCAGATCTCTGAAACTATTAACTCTACAAAAATTAGAGAAAAAACGAAATTCATCCTTAATTTAGTAGCTTTCTTATTTGTCTGTAACATGTTTTGCTCAATGTAATACCTTTCGGGTTATTTAACGAAAAAGCATTTGAAATACCACTTCTTCAAGCTAAAATCACAAATTTTCTAGTAGTTATTAGGTTATATCAATTTAGAAAAGTTGCATGGATTCTTTTCTTCTTAAAATTTAATTCTCTATCATGTTTATCATATATAATGTTTTTGTTTTTTTTTTAGGTGCCACCCCCTATAAATTAGCAAGGCTTCGCATAATATCAAAACTTCTTTTTTTTTATGCATTTACTATTAAGCTGCCAAACATGAACGAGATCTAATTCATATCACATTATTCTGAAGTTAAAACCTCTAGTATTTCGGTTAATTATTGCTATAAAATTAAATTAAAAAACACCAAATTAAAGATGATTTTGTCAGAAATAACTGTATTTGAACTATTTTTTGTAAATTTCGAGAAAGTAAAGAAAAATCGATTTTTTAATTAAAAGTACCTCTTCATCCCTTTTCACCCCCCGCGGGTCCGTAAAACTCCTAAACTTGTTTGTTTAGTGAACTTTGGCCTATTTTGAACCTATAACCAAAGTTTAAGGTCTGCATAAATTTTTTTCGAGTTAAGGTAAAGTTTTCCTGTACTATATGTGGCTGTAGAAGTAATACCAACTTATAGTCATCATGGACAATGTCTATCTATCCTTATTATACGTAAATCATCATTCTGCATAATAATTGTTTAATATTTCTCCATGAAAATTTTAGCACCAAAATGAATACCAATTAAGTATATTATTATTGAATCCTGAATGCAAAAAATCACAAACCTAATTTAGGAACATGGAAGCATCAATTTAGTACAACAAAAGGAGAAACTCAATGTATTTTATATTTTGTTCTCATTGTAAATTCTCTCTCTTATGATATAAATGTGTATAAATGTGTTTATCGCTCTATTTTAAATTCTGTATTACAATTCAAAACACATTTTAAGATGCTAACAACTATTCTTCTTTCATAGCACTGTACCACATAATTTATGATTCTTAGTAGGTATATATAAATTTTTTAATTTAGAAAAAATGTTCTAATACTTGTGAGGTTAAAAATTGATTCGAATAAAGAGCTTTCATTCATTGATCGTGATTTCATAAAGTATTTAAGAGGAAATAAGAATCGAACGTTATCGAGCCATTGCAACGATGCCAAATATCGAGCTATGTAACGCGCGATGAATATCAGCTGTATAAGAGCCCTGGATATACAGGAACAGCGCCGCCTGACTCAGTAGTGCTGAACTAAAAGTGTATCTCGGAACATGAAAATATGACTTTTTGAAGCCCACCCCAAAATTTTGTAGGAAGGAAGCTAACATGCTTTCTGGCCATTTAGTGATGATATACACAGGGGTACGTTGATGAGCACGACCACGGGCTGCACAGCGTCAAATCGGGCTACACTACAACCGTTCAGTGTATGAAACGGGCCTGTATATGACCATGCATATCTATATATATATATATATATATATATATATATATATATATATATATATATATATATATATATATAAATATATATATATATATATAAATATATATATATATATATATATATATATATATATATATATATATAAATATATATATATGTATATATATATAGTTTCTTAGGTTTTCGCGGGTGTTAAATGAAGTGTTGGTGTACTTCCGGGTGTTTTCCCACGTAGTTGATAGGCTCCTGCTGGAGCCATTGTTGTCTAAACGACGTTTCGGCAGAATCCCATCTGCCATCTTCAGGTTCTCGCTGAAAGCTGCCTACTGCTGCTCCTCGTTGCTCGAACTGGACTGACGTTCTCCACGCTGTGTGGTTTCTTATATATGCTTGGACCTAGAACGCGCATGCGCGACTGGCTACGTGTTATCGGTCCTCGACCGTATGTGGGAGGCGTAGCGGGCGGCTGAGCTAACCCGGCCAGTGGCCTCGCTGAAACATCACGATTCACGTGACCTCTCATTGATGGTCGTGCATCCTCGTTTCTATTGGTCACCGGGGGTTGTCGTGTTTCTGTTTGGTTGCGCGACTGGCTATGTATTATTGGCCCTCTGCTGTGTATGGGAAGCGTAGTGGGCGCCTGAGCTGACTCGACAAGTGGCATCTCTGAAATGTCACGTTTCACATGACTTCTCATTGGTGGTCGTGCATTCTCATGCCTATTCGTTATCGAAGGTTGCCGTGTTTCTGTCTGATTGGTCTGCGCTTGGCTCCGGCTCCTCGTGATAGGTCCTCTTGTGGTAGGTTGTGGAGTCTCTTCGTGATTTGTCACTACTCGAACGTGCCAATTCGAGATTGGTTCGTTTGCCGTGGGTCGTCGTGTGTTTCCCGTTATATGTCTGCCTGAAAGTGCGGGCTTCCATGCAGTGGGTAATCTCTGGGTGTCATCTCGTTTGTTAAGATTCTGTGGTCTTTTTTCGATCTCTATGGCCTCTCTGGTAATTCTTGATGTACAATGCTCGATATTGGCTACTGTTCTGGTGTTGTCGAAGTCTATTTTGTGCCCTGTGATTTTTACGTGCTGTGCTAGGGACGATGTCGACATCGTGACTGTTGTTCAGGTGGTCTAAGAAGTCACGACAAAATCAAATTCACGATGGAGGTAGAAATAGAAGGTCAGCTTCCATTTCGACGTATTAGTGAAAAAGAAATCAGATGGAAAACTAGGTCACACAGTATACAGAAAACCCACTCACACGGACAGATATCTAAATGCGGAATCACATCACCATTCGGCACAACTAAATTCAGTAGTAAAAACTTTAATGACACGCTCCCGAAGGCTGGCAGACGGCGAACATATTAACGAAGAGATGTCATCACTTCAGAAAGCACTAATGAAAAACAGATTTTCAAAGTACACAATACAGAAGTCGCAAGAGCCATCCAGACCAAGCACCCAGGAAGAATCCGAGAAACCAATGGCAAAAGCATACCTACCATACGTGAGGGGACAACGGATAAAATAGGGAAACTTCTGCGTAGACACAACATAGATACATTATCAAAAATTGACCTAGAAAGCCAAGGAGTATATGAAGTCCCGTGCCAAGATTGCAATAAATCATACATAGGACAGACCAACAGACGTATAAGTGTAAGAAGGGAAGAACACAGGAATGCAGTGCAAAATGAGGAGAAAACATCGTCCCTAGCACAGCACGTAAAAATCACAGGACACAAAATAGACTTTGACAACACCAGAATAGTAGCCAATATCGAGCATTGTACAACAAGAATTACCAGAGAGGCTATAGAGATCGAAAAAAGTCCACAAAATCTTAACAAACGAGATGACACGCAGATATTATCCACTGCATGGAAGCCCGCACTATCTAGAGGGGTTGGTGCGGGGGTGATTCTCCCGATCCCGGGCTTGTTTGGAGGGTCTGGGGGTTTTGATATGTCGAAAATTTGTATTATAATTTTTATTCGCATATTTTAAAAATTTCTTCGGATTATTTCTACACTCTCCGCTCGCCAAAAATGATTTCTGATTTCTCCCTTCCCCCTCCCTCTATACTCTCCAAAACTTATAAATCCCTGACAAACCTCTAGCTTGATAAACAACTGACAGAAAACGATAGAAGTCAGAACTGCACTTTCTTCTAAAAACTCATAAACTCTTAAGTAGTTTTTGCTGGATAACTATCAGAATTTGATCTTCGTTGTCTGATGAAACTCATTTATCCCCCATAATTCCTTGTCTAATGAACGCTAATAGAAAACAATAAAAATTCAAACTGTACTATCTTGTTATAACTCATAAAAACCTTAGAACATTTCTCGTCTTGTAAAAACTCGTAGAAAAAAAAAATTAGAACTGTATTATCCTACAAAAACATGAAATTTAACATGAATTGCATGTCTCATAAAAACTTATAAGATTCAATAAAATATTAAGACTCTAACTCTCCAAAACTCATAAATCCCTTCCAAACCTCTATACTGATGGAGAACTGATAAGATACGATGTAAGTTAGAACTGCAGTTTCTTCTAAAAACTCATAAATTCTTAAGTATTTTTTGCCGGACAAAAACTCATAGATAACTATCAGAATTTGATCTGCATTATCTTAATAAAACTCATTTATCCCCCATAATTTCTTGTCTAACGGACACTAATAGAAAACGATAATAACTCAAACTGTATTATTTTGTTATAACTCATAAAAACCTTAAAACATTTCTCGTCTTATAAAAACTCATAGAAAACAAAAAAATTAGAAGTGTATTATCCTACAAAAACATGAAATTTAACACGAATTGCATGTCTCATAAAAACTTATAGGATTCAATAAAATATTAAAACTCTATACTCTCCAAAACTCATAAATCCCTTACAAACCTCTATACTGATGAACAACTGATAAGATACGATAGAAGTTAGAACTGCAGTTTCTTCTAAAAACTCATAAATTCTTAAGTATTTTTTGCTGGATAAAAACTCATAGATAACTATCAGAATTTGATCTGCATTGTCTTAATAAAACTCATTTATCCCCCATAATTTCTTGTTTAACGAACGCTAATAGAAACCGATAAAAATTCAAACTGTATTATCTTATTATAACTCATAAAAACCTTAAAACATGTCTTATCTTTTAAAAACTCATAGAAAACAAAAAAAAATTAAAACTATATTGTCTGATTAAAACTCGTATATTTTCAGTTAGCCTTAGAAATTCATCAACATCATGAAACTTTGTAGAAAGTGTATACGACAGATATCACATACGTATATATTACAGATTAAGCTTATAAATCCTTTAAGAGACTTATAAATTGTTTATATTTTTTAATGAGTCTTAATCTGGCATTTTTGGCAGGTCTGCGTCGTCTGCCACAGTTTCCACGAGGAATCAAATCAGGTTGGAAGCAACCCTTAGCTTATTGTTTTTCTTCCACAACCTATGGTGCCACTGAAATAAAAGATTTATTAGATTCTATTATCAAATCTTCATCTGATCTAGGTCTCGAAGTTATTTGTTTAATTTCGGATATGGGGTCTGATTGCTTAGAGCTGTTGAATATATCCAAAAATTTATTTATGTTGTTTGAGACTCCACATATGATAAAACCAATGAGAAATAATTTGTTATACGGTTTTATATGGGATCACCAGAGGGCCTCATGGGCAGAAATTGTGGCGTTTTATGAAAAGATATATAGATATATTTATCAACAAATTGGCTTACAAATTGACGAAATCACATATCAGCCCAACATATTTTCAAAAAAATGAGAGTAAAGTTGGCGACGCAAGTCGTAAACAATGATAATAACTATAATAACTTACCTTACTTATAAAAATACCTGAACAATTTACACCGGCACACAAAAAAAAAGTCGAGTGCTAGAAGGCAGACCTATGTACTCCCATGCATTTTGACCCGCTGAACACGAATACGATGTCCGTTTTGCCCGATTGGCTCTTCAATTTTTGCTAACCTCAAAAAACACCTTAAAAATGCTCGAAAAATCCCAAACAAGTAAATAAAAATCTTAAATGAGCTGATCACTATATCTATACGTAATTTGGGGCGCTGAGACTGAATATGGGATCAGAATTAGCCGATCAGTTAGGAATTTTGACAAAACCAAAAAAAAACACAAAAAAAATGCCCGAAAAATCCCAAACAAGTAAATAAAAAGCTTACATGAACTGATCACTATATCTATACGTAATTCGGGGCAATGAAACCGAATACAAGGTCAGAATTTATTCGCGACGATCGAATATCTTCTAAATTCCATATTTAGGATGAAAACGTACCCAAATTACTGAATCACAGCCCGAAATTGCCTTTGCTCTACATAATATCTGAACACATAATTTCCGACATATTTTCACGAGCTGAACACAATACCGTAGTTAGAATTAAAGCGCAATCTGCAAACTTCATAGAGAAATATCATTTCAGCATATATTCTCATCAACCCTAGTAAGCGGAAATGGGTAACTTTTAAATTTGTAAGTATCTAAAGAAAGATATTACTGAATAGTGACATTTTTTGGAAAAAATTTTCGGACAAAGTTTGCTCTGTTGAGAGAGGAATATCGCTTGGACTTAACATTTACCTACAACCCTCCCTTGATGATTTCTTACTTTTTTTTCTTAGAGCTGTTTAGAATTGTACAGTTTTCTTTATTCTGTTTGATTGTCATCAAATGCCATTTGTTTCTTTTTCTATTTTTGCGACTAGAACACCTCCACATGGTGACGGAGGGCAACGATTTATTTCGGCTAAGTTCCTACGTAAAAAATGCCTCATGGCAAAAGTAGAGAAAGAGTTTGCGATGCAGGGGAGGGAAATACCAGTATCGGCGGCCGGTCAGGTTGGGAAAGCGGGACCATGGGCGTCGTCATCATGTAACCGCAGCTCTAGTGAAGTGGGAAACTTGGCTTCCTATGAGTAAAGGGCTACAAGTTTGTACAACTGTGTAAATAATGCGAATTCCTTCTATTTTGTTTATAGTAAATTAAATGGCATATGACAATCAAACAGAATAAAGAAAACTATACAATTCTAAACAACTCTAAGAAAAAAAAAGTAAAAAATCATCAAGGTGTAGGTAAATGTTAAGTCCAAACGATATTCCTCTCTCAACAGAACAAACTTTGTCCGAAAAATTTTTCCTAAAAATGTCACTGTTCAGTGATATTTTCCTTCAGATACTCGAAAATTTAAAAGTTAACCATCTCCGCTTATTAGGGTTAATGAGAATATATGCTGAAATGATATTTCTCTATGAAGTTTGTAGATTGTGCTTTAATTCTGACTACGGTATTGTGTTCAGCTCGTGAAAATACGTCGAAAATTATATGTTCAGATATTATGTAGAGCAGTCAATTTCGGGCTATGATTCAGTCATTTTTGGGTACGTTTTCATCCTAAATATGGATTTTACAAGATATTCGATCGTCGCGCATAAATTCTGACCTTGTATTCGGTTTCAGTGCCCCAAATTACGTATAGATATAGTGATCAGTTCATGTAAGCTTTTTATTTACCTGTTTGGAATTTTTCGGGCATTTTTTAACTGATCGGCTAATTCTGACTTTATATAAGTATAGATATAGTGATCAGCTCATTTACGATTTTTTATTTACTTGTTCGGGATTTTTCGGGCATTTTTGAGGTTATCAAAAATGCAAGAGCCAATCGGGAAAAACGGACATCAAATTCGTGTTCAGCGGGTCAAAATGCATGATAGTACATAGGTCTGCCTTCGAACACTCGTTTTTTTTTTGTGTGTGCCTGTGTTATTAAAGATAAAAAACATTAATACAATTGTAAAGTGGTAGAACAAATCTATAATCTGATTATAGATTTGAACTTTGCCTAATGCCATATGTAAATTAATATCTATAAGTTTACTGTAAAACCGTAGTTGGCCAATAAAGACGTTTATTATTATTACTATTATTATTATTATTATTATTATTATTATTATTTTTTTTTTGTCGCGTGTGCGACGCTGGACAGTTCTCCCGTGTCTCCGACATTCTCACGGGAGAAGCGCCAGCGGATTATCCACAGCCACTCCCCGCGTCCCGCAGGGTTAGTGACTGTAGATGCCAGATTCGTGTGCCCTAAGAAGACGAAGGGACCCCAGGATAACTGCCTTCTGCATTTGGCCTGCCAACCACTCGGCTGACTTTTGGCAGGCTGGTATGGCCTTTAATTCCGAGAGCAGCGTAGGCCTCATTCCACCAAGTACACCGATTATCAGGACGACCATCTTGACCGAGTAGTCTGGGTATAGCACTCGGAGCTCATACCGGAGATCTCGGTATTTAGTCCGTTTTTCGCCCTCCTTCAAGATGATGTTTGTCTCGGCAGGTGCCGAGAACTCGATGACATACATCATCTTGGTTTGGTGGTCTAGGAGGACTATGTCAGGCTTGTTTGCCTGAATTTGCCTGACCGTCGGAAACGAGTAGTTCCAATATATTCGGCACTTCTCGTTCTCGACAACGGACTCGATCTCTCCGGGGACGTAAGGCAGCACTGGTGTTTGGTCTACTTCGTACGAGTGCCGAAGGTGGTAGTATAGCACTCGTAGAGCCGCGTTATGTCTATGGATGTAGGCCGAAGTCACATATACCGTACATGCAGATAGTAAGTGCATGAGCGACTCCGGCGCCTGACGGCAGGTCCTACAATTAATGTCGGGGACCTCAACACCCATAACGCGACTGCGGTAGACCAGGGTGTTAATAACACCACCTTGGCAGGCCACAATGAATCCTTCGGTCTCCGACTTTAGCCCTGTTGACCGTAAGAAAGCGAAGGTCAGCTTTGTCGATAAACCCAGCGTCTCTATGTTGTTATAGAATACGCCGTGCGTGGGTTTATCGACGTGCTGCCTGAGTAGATTTCTCTGCTCGGCAGCTTTAATTTGGGCTATCAGACGATTTGGCGCAAGCTCAGTTACTGATTCTAGTTCAGCACCTCGCCGGCCTCCTCGCCTGAAGTCGAATACGAGACCGAGATCATCTGCGGCCTTACGTGCTGCCTTGAATAAAAATGCGCCAACTCCTGCAGTTTCATGATCTCTCACAAACCGCAGGAGTGGGTCCGAGCTCCTAAGGACGTTGCATGCCACACCCAGTGCTACTCTGCCATGCGCACACTCCAGACTCAAGAGTCCTCGGCCCCCCCGTTGGCGTGGGAGGTACACTCGAGGAACGGACGACCTAGGATGGATGCTGCTGTGAACATGCATCATCTTGCGGGTATCCCTATCCAATTGGCGCAACTCATCTAGCGTCCACTTAACTACTCCGAAGGAGTAGAGCAGAATCGGAACGGCAAGCATATTAGTTGCAGACACCTTGTTCTTCCCCGAAAGTTCAGAAGACCAAATCTTTCGGAGCCGGTGTCTGTACTTGCCGCGGAGAGTATCCTTAACTTGTTTCACGTCCTGGATGTGATGTTGCTCCACACCCAGGTACGTGTAGGTGTCTCCGGCATCCAAATGTCGTAGGATGCTTCCGTCTGCGAGCTGCGCGTCTTCAAGGAATATCCCGCTTCGTCCTCTCTTGAGGTGAACGACTGCACACTTGTCCAGCCCGAATTCCATGCCAATGGCCTGCGTATACTCTTGGACCACCCTTAGAGAGTTTTGGAGTTCGCACTCTCCGGAGGCATAAAGTTTTAGGTCATCCATATAAAATAGATGGGTGACCTTATGCCTCCGATTGCTGGGTGAACCACATTGGTATCCGCGGGTTTGACGGAGCCTGACAGATAACGGCAACAGTGAGATGCAGAATAGGAGGAGACTCAGGGAGTCACCATGGAAAACTCCTCTCCTAAAAGTTACCAACTCTGTCGATACCCGCTGAGCACCAGATGTTATGGTGAAGCGGGTTCTCCAGAGTGGCATCAGTTGTTCAATGCATCTCACTAGTGGGGCAGGTACCAATAGGCATTGCAGCAAGTGTAATAATAGTGCATGAGATGTTGTATCAAATGCCTTGCGGTAATCGATCCACGCCATTGATAGATTATGCTTGTATTGCACAGAATCCTGTGTAATACAGCGGTCTATGAATAGGTTCTCTTTGCAGCCTGCCACACCTTTCTTGCCACCACGCTGTTCGTGTATCTGTCGGTAGACCGGCTCAACTGACCTCAATGTCCTGGCATACAAGATACGAGTGAATATCTTGTAGCAGGAATTGAGGCAGGTGATCGGTCTATAATTCTTCGTGTCGGACAGATTTCCCTTTTTGGGGATCAGTACAGTACGCCCCTCGGAAAACCAGTCCGGAATCGGCTGCCCCTCGTTCAACCATGAGTTGAAAACTCGGACCAGATGGCGGTGGGTGGAAGGGAATTTCTTCCACCACCAGTTGTTTATGCCATCTGGACCCGGGGCAGCGAAGTTCTTAGTACCAACAAGTGCTTGTTGGACTTCCTCGGTACTGATCGCCGGGCACACTTCGTCTTCTCCCAACAATGTGGTGCAGAGCTCTTCGAACCGTGCTATCGCTGGAGTGTCGCTGTCGAATGGACTCGTAGTCTCATATATTCCCTTCCAGAAGGCTTCGACAGTCTCAACAGACGGCGGATTTTCAACAACACGCGGTGGCTCTTGGAGCAGACGAGAGGGACTTGTTTGGAACAGATGGTTTTGTTCCATGGCCCGTGCTCGTCTGACCAAAGATTTTTTAATGGCCATGAGTGCTCGAATCCTATCCAGACAGTGCTGTTTGATGGTTTGCAGCACTGTCCGATTTAGAGTGTGGTGTTGTCGTCTTATACCGGCAACTATACGCCGAATTTTCGGCGTGAATGGCTTAGCTGCCGTTATATACTCCACCACACTCTGGATTCGAGACGCGTGTTGTCTCGCCGATTTAATTTTTGCCTCAATTTTTTGTACGCGCCGCTTAGTCTTCTCGACCTTACCCAACACGCTTGCCAGGCGTTGCTGGGGAACGAGTTGTCTAGCGGCTGCGTACACGGCACTGTTGATCTGCCATATGTTGGCATCTTCTGGAAGTTCATCATCGAGTAACGAATCCATTCCTGCCAGGTCTTGTGGCTGTGGGTTAACCCTGGTGTTAAGGCTAACCCACGTCCTGAGGGTATCGTAGGTGTACTCTAGGTGATGTTGTCGTTCAGCAGGTAGTTGCCGCGGTGGTGATGCGGCTGGCCCTTGTTCCTGCTGACGGGGTGCCCTTTCGTAGCCCGTTCGACGCAGGAAAGATACCTGATCTCTTATGTGTTGTTGAGAGAAGGCAGGGTACTCCGGGTGTATATCGTACCACAACCGGTGTAACCGCGCCATGTACCCCCTGCGTCCGGGTTCGCTGCTCTCATAACAGATAAGCAGGTCATCCCGTAGTCCCCTCGTCCACCTAAAGCATCCATGTAAAGTTGCATTGTCGTCATCATTAAGACCGTCCGGTATGGCCCCTCCCACTTGTCTCCGACACCCATCCGACTGGGGTTTATTGTGAGGGGCCCGTTCTCTGTCGTGGTCGTGAACCAGAGATTTGGGTCCTCAGGGTGGTTAGCCCTGAGGGCCCACGTCCGACATCTGCCAGGCAGAGTCACCTCTACCTGTTGCCCGGGGAGCACCGCGTGGAGGCTGTCGGTCCGTATTATTGTTATTATTATTATTATTATTATTATTATTTTTTTTTTTTTCGCGCACGCGATTCTGGACAGTTCTCCCGTGTCTCCGACATTCTCACGAGAGAAGCGCCAGCGAATTATTCACAGCCACTCCCCGCATCCCGCAGAGTCAGTGACTGTAAATTCCAGACTCATGTGCCCTAAGCAAACGGAGGGACCCCAGGATAACTGCCTTCTGCATTTGGCCTGCCAACCATTCGGCTGACTTTTGGCAGGCTGGTATGGCCTTTAATTCCGAGAGCAGCGTAGGCCTTATTCCACCGAGTACACCGATTATCAGGACGACCATCTTGACCGAGTAGTCTGGGTATAGCGCTCGGAGCTCATACCGGAGATCTCAGTATTTAGCCCGTTTTTCCCCCTCCTTCAAGGTGATGTTTGTTTCGGCAGGTGCCGAGAATTCCATGACATACATCACCTTGGTTTGGTGGTCGAGGAGGACTATGTCAGGCTTGTTTGCTTGAATCTGCCTGACAGTCGGGAACGAATAATTCCAATATATTCTGCACTTCTCGTTCTCGACAACAGACTCGATCTCTCCGGGGACGTAAGGCAGCACTGGTGTTTGGTCTACTTGGTACGAGTGCCGTAGGTAGTAGTACAGCACTCGTAGAGCCGCGTTATGCCTATGGATGTAGGCCGAAGTCGCATATACCGGACATGCAGATAGTAAGTGCATGAACGACTCCGGCGCCTGACGGCAGGTCCTACAGGTAATGTCAGGGACCTCCACACCCATAACGCGACTGCGGTAGACCAAGGTGTTAATAACACCATCTTGGCAGGCCACAATGAATCCCTCAGTCTCCGACTTTAGCCCTGCTGACCGTAAGAAAGCGAAGATAAACCCAGTGTCTCTATGTTGTTATAGAATACACCGTGCATGGGCTTATCGACGTGCTGCCTGAACAGATTTCTCTGCTCGGCAGCTTTAATTTGGGCTGTCAGACGATTTGGCGCAAGCTCAGTTACTGATTCTAGCTCAGCACCTCGCCGGCCTCCTCGTCTGAAGTCGAATATGAGACCGAGATCATCTGCGGCCTTACGTGCTGCCTTAAATAAAAATGCGCCAACTCCTGCAGTTTCATGATCTCTCACAAAACGCAGGAGTGGGTCCGAGCTCCTAAGGACGTTGCATGCCACACCCAGTGCTACTCCGCCATGCGCACACTCCAGAATCAAGAGTCCTCGGCCCCCCCGTTGGCGTGGGAGGTACACTCGAGGAACGGACGACCTAGGATGGATGCTCCTGTGAACATGCATCATCTTACGGGTATCCCTATCCAATTGGTGCAGCTCATCTAGTGTCCACTTAACTACTCCGAAGGAGTAAAGCAGAATCGGAACGGCAAGCATATTAGTTGCAGACACCTTGTTCTTCCCCGAAAGTTCGGAAGACCAAATCTTTCGGAGCCGGTGTCTGTCCTTGCCGCAGAGAGTATCCTTAATTTGTTTCACGTCCTGGATGTGATGTTGTTCCACACCCAGGTACGTGTAGGTCTCTCCGGCATCCAGATGTCGTAGGATGCTTCCGTCTGCGAGCTGCGCGTCTTCAAGGAATATCCCGCTTCGTCCTCTCTTGAGGTGGACGACTGCACCCTTGTCCAGCCCGAATTCCATGCCAATGGCCCGTGTATACTCTTGGACCACCCTTAGAGAGTTCTGGAGTTCGCACTCTCCGGAGGCATAAAGTTTTAGGTCATCCATATAAAATAGATGGGTGACCTTATGCCTCCGATTGCTGGGTGGGCCACATTGGTATCCGCGGGTTTGGCGGAGCCTGACAGATAACGGCAGCAGTGAGATGCAAAATAGGAGAGGACTCAGGGAGTCACCCTGGAAAACTCCTCTCCTAAAAGTTACCAACTCTGTTGATACCCGCTGAGCACCAGATGTTATGGTGAAGCGGGTTCTCCAGAGTGGCATCAGTTGTTCGATGCATCTCACTAGTGGGGCAGGTACCACAATTATTATTATTATTATTATATGTTTTTCTCAGCTTATTACTGGTTCCCTATTAACCGGGACTTTACCTGAGTCCTAAGGTTTAATGTTGGTAATTTTGTCCGTTACTCTATAGACAGTACTTTACGAATAATGTGGGCGGTACCGGGGAGTGCTATTTTTTGTACTTGGAATGGACAGACCTTTCCTGGTAGCTTTTCGATGTTATTCTGAAATCCAAATTTAACGGTTCCTAATGCCCCTACTATAACTGGTATCACTTTAGTTTGAGTGCCCCACATACGCGATATCTCTATCTCGAGGTCTTTGTACTTGCTTATTTTTTCGGCCTCTTTTACAGAGATATTAGCATCATCTGGTATTGATACGTCAATCAGTAGACATTGGTTTTTAACCTTGTCGTGATAAATAATATCAGGTCTATTTGCTCTGATTGTACGGTCTGTGATAACTGCCTTGTCATAGAGAACAGTGGCTTGGTCTGTTTCAATTACTTTTTCAGGTCGGTGTTCATACCAGTGACCAGGAACGGGTACATTTATATGCTGGAGCATTGACCAATGGAGGTAGCTAGCGACTTTATTATGTCGTTGCGTGTATTCCGTTGGAGCTAGCACGGTACAACCAGATGTTATGTGGCTTATATGTTCTTCTTGTTGATGACACATCCTACACTTGCTGTCAATATTTTGGTTTAAAATTACTCTTTTGTGGTATCGAGTGTTTAGTGCCTGATCTTGAGCGGCTATTATTAGGCTCTCCGTTTCCACCTTTAATCCCGCGCTTCCCATCCATTTCATAGTCATCTTCGCATCCACGTTATTTTTGTTTAAGTTATTGTAGAATTGACCATGGAGTGGCTTGGATTTTAGGTTACAAATTTTTTCCGTCTTCAACGCATTCTTCATTTTTTGTTTTAAGCTTGCAGCTGTTGGATTTCCATCTTCTGGTTTCAAGTAAGTTCTTTGTATTTTTTCACCAGTTTTTGTCAGGGAATACTTTGCTTTCGCTCGTTCATGCTTTTCCACGAGTTTAATGAACTTGTCCTTACCTTGTTTAATGTATTCGCAAAGTCCCACTACTGTACTTTTAAACGCATTTTCTAATTGCACGAGGCCACGCCCACCAGAGCTTCGGGGTACATATAGTCTGTCCACGTCTGCTTTCGGATGATGGAATTTGTACATTGTCAATAATTTCCTAGTTTTTCTATCTATTTGCTGGATTTCCTGCTCTTTCCAGTCAATTATCCCGAAGCTATATTGTGGCACTGGTATCGCTAGGCTGTTGATAGCTTGGACTTTATTTTTTGCGTTTAGTTGTGTACCCAGGATAAGTCTTAATCGTCTGTAGTACTCTTTGCGAATTTTTTGCTTCATGCTCTCGTGATTATTATTATTATTATTATTATTATTTTTATTATCATTATTTTCACCACTTTTCAGTGGGTTAAAAAATATCATCGGCTTTTATAGCAAGATGATACATTCAAACGGGAATACTAAGGAAGGATCTAACTATAGATGTAGTGCCAAGAATAACTGCTTTCTGCATTTGGTTACTTATACCAGCTGAGATTCCTAGTTTTTGGAAGTTAAGTTCTTTGTCAGCGTTTTTGTTACGACTCCTGTAGTAGAGATGATGATTGGTAAGATTACTACTTTTTCTTGTCGCCATAAGTCCTTAATTTCAGCAGCCAATGGGAGGTATTTGCTGATCTTTTCGTTGTGGCACTGGTCGAGGTTGTGAGTGTTGGGGATACCTATGTCCAGTAGAAGGGTCGTCCGGTTCACTTTATCAACAATGATAAGGTCTGGTCTATTATTGGGGGTAGTCCAATAACTGACCGGTCCAAGTATAACTGACCGGTCACAGTATAGATTATAAGACTCACTCTCCTCGACTGAATTCGGCGTGTATTGGTAGTGGGGCATTGTATTCTGAACTAATCCGTATTTTTTTGCCAAGGATTGATGTAGAATCTGTGCCGCCTGGTTATGGCGCTTAAGCTAGTCGGAAGCGGCCAATGCCTGACAAGCCCCGGTTATGTGTTAGATAGTTTCTGAGGCTTGCCGACATCTTCAATTACTATTATTATTATTTTTTTTTGTTAAAAACCAGTCACCCTTCTCTGTGGCTCCGACCCTCACAGAGGGGAGCTAGTAGTACCGGCAGCCACTCCCCACGCCCGTGGGGTAAGTGACTACTGGGTCCGGGAATCGTGTGCCCTGAGCAGACGTAATGAACCGAGAATGACGGCCTTCTGCATTCTGCCGGCTAAGACCTCTGCCGAATTTCGGCATGCCGGTATGATCTTAAGTTCCGAAAGCAGTGTGTGTCTCGTTCCACCGAGGGCTCCTATAATCAGTACCACTATCTTAACAGTATGGTCTGGATACAGTCTGCGGAGCTCGAAGAGCAAATCTCGATATTTTGTCCGTTTTTCCTCCTCTTTCAAAACAATGTTGTTCTCCGCGGGAGCCGAGAACTCCACGACAAACATTGTCTTGAGTTGGTGGTCGAGGAGGACTACGTCAGGCTTGTTGGCTTGTATTTTCCTGACTGTGGGAAAAGAGTAGTTCCAATAAATTAGACATTTCTCATTTCCCACAACGGACTCAATTTCTCCCGGAGCGTAAGGCAGCACTGGTGTTTCGACTATCCCATACGAGTGCCTTAGATGGTAATAAAGCACTCGTAATGTCGGGCAAGCCGACAGCAAGTGCATAAGAGTCTCTGGCGCCCTGCGGCAGGCCCTGCAGCTGACATCAGGGACCTCTATACCCATGACATGACTACGATAGACGAGGGTGTTGAATACACCATCCTGGCAAGCCATTATGAATCCCTCGGTCTCAGACTTCAGCCCGGCTGACCTTAAGAAGGCAAAGGTCAGCCTTTCGGACAAGCCAAGGTTTTCTATATTTTTATAGAAAACTCCATGCATTGGCTTATCCGTGTGAAGCTGCAGAAAGTTGTTGTGTTCTGCAGCTTTAATTTGGGCTTTTCGCCGAGCAGGTTCCAACTCGGTGACAGAGTCGCGATTTACCCGCTCGACGTCGAAGGAGAGACCAAGTTCATCGGCTGCTCTCTGTGCGCCTTAAATAGAAAGGTTCCTACCCCTGCATTTTCATGGTCCCGAACTATGCAGAGGAGGGGATCCGAACTCCTGATGATCTTACAGGCTCCATCCAGAACCATCCTATTATGGAGACTCTCCAAACTCAAGAGTCCACGGCCTCCCCGATGTCGTGGGAGGTATAGCCGTGGAACGGACGATTTAGGATGCAAACTCCTATTGAGATGCATCTTCTTGCGGGTTCCTACGTCGAATTGACGCAACTCTTCTCGAGTCCATTTCACTACTCCAAAGGAGTAGAGAAGGACCGGAACGGAAAGCATGTTGGTAGTAGACACCTTGTTCTTTCTCGACAGCTCTGAAGACCTGTCGGAGTCGGTGCTGATACTTTCCGCGGAGAGCGTTTTTCACTACACTCACTTCTTGGGTGGAGCGTTGCTCGACACCCAAGTAAGTGTACGACTCTCCGGCATCTAGATGATGTAAGATGCTTCCGTCCACGAGCTGCGCGTCCTCTCCGTGGTCCCCTCATCGTCCTCTCTTGAGATGGACCAGTGCACGTTTGTCTAGCCAGAACTCCATGCCGACAGCCTGCATATACTCCTGTACCACCCTAAGGTCCCTCCCTCCGTAGGCATAAAGTTTAAGGTCATCCATATAAAACAGATGGGTGATATAGCGACTATAGCGACTCACTCACTTCCAAAAGCGAGAAGTTTCCATGGAGTCGCTAAGAAACAAAAAGGAAAACTCGATCCATAATGGAGAAGTTTCCATGGAGTCGCTAAGAAAAATAAAAAACATTCGATATAAAAAATACAATATCAATATACTAAAAATACTCAAATCACATAAAATATGAACATGTATTAAAAACAAATATAAGTATATTTACTTTGATTTTAATTTTATTTATAGCGATAACGCTATAAATTTGGTGACCCCGACGTGATCATTTTATGCCCGACGTGATCATTTTATGTCCAACGTCATAAATATATGCCAGAAGTGAAAATTTTATGTCCAACGTCATAAATATATGCCAGAAGTGAAAATTTTATATCCAACGTGATAAATATATACCAGAAGAGATTCAATATATCAACTACCGTTATAAATTGACCATTTTATGAAGAGAAGAATTTTCCGATGAATTTTGAATAGAGGTTCCAAATTTGAATAGATGTTCCTATAATTTATAGTAATTTCCTAATTCAATCAACTGAAGTTGTACATTACAAGTACTGTCATCTGTCGGTGAGTGAGTTAAAGTACATTCCCTTTTTTATCTAAGAGAGTAATCAATCAATCAATCAATCGCAATCGATTAGATATGCAAAGACAACCTTCAGACGAGGATTTTCCTCAAACCCATTATGTCACGTCTGTCAAACTACCCCCATTCTGGAAATCAAAACCAGAAATTTGGTTTACCCAGATCGAATCACAGTTTTCTGTTGCAAAAATTGTCAATGACAAGAAAAAGTGTGATCAGGTTATAGCTAATTTGCCATTAGATGTGATAGATAATATATACGATATAATATCTAATCCCCCGGAAACGGATCTCTATATAAATTTAAAGAAAGTTTTAATTTCACGTTTATCATCGAGTGAGGAAAAACGTCTGAATGATCTGTTATCAGGTTCCCAAATGGGCGATCTGAAACCTTCAGATTTCTATAGATCCATGCTGAATATGGTTGGAGGATTCAACATGGTTAGTCAAGATTTATTGATAAAGCTATGGAAAAGACGTTTGCCTCAAACAGTATATATTGCCATTACAGCTTCAGGGAAAACAGACACAAAAGAGATTCTAGATATTGCGGATCAGATCTGGGAGTCCTGTCAAAATTCAATGGTTGCATCGTACTCCAAAAATCCTCTTGACTCTGAGTCAACCCCGTTATCAGATTTAACTACCACTATCAAAAATTTTTCAATCACTTTCCATGATTCAATTAATCAAGTATTACAAAAACAAGAAATTTTTAATTCTCGATTAAACTCTTTAGAATCCAGACTTTCCAATCAATCCTTCGAGCCTCAACCTTCTACTTCATGCTGCAACAATTGCAAAAGTAGAAGCAATTCACAAACTCGTACCACTAATCGCAATCGTTCACCCAGCCGTAATAATGTTTCCAATAAATTTGATCGTACACACAATACTATTTGTTACTACCATCAACTTTATGGTGCCAATGCCTATCGTTGTGGAGGTGAATGGTGCAAATTCAGTAAGAATTGTAAAAAATCTGATAATTCTCAAAGATGACTGAAGTTTGATAATTTTATGACGTCTGATTTTGACATTTCTAACAGCAAACGTCGTCGACTTTTTATTTACGATAGATCTAACAACCTGAACTTCCTAATCGACACTGGTGCCGATTTATCTGTAGTGCCACGCAATGCTTTCACAGATTTAAAAAAGAATTTTGATACGATATTAACCGCGGCTAACGGTTCAACCATTTTTACATACGGTAAGAAATTGTTAAAAGTCAATCTAAACTTACGTAGATTATTTCCTTTCGTTTTCAATATAGCAGACGTTGACATACCGATAGTCGGAGCAGATTTCTTGTCTCATTTTGGTTTAGTTGTTGATCTTAAAGGAGCTCGAATAATTGATAACAAGACTAATTTGTCAGTTAATTGTTTTATTAAAAATAGTCCTTTAGACAATCATAGATTAGATACACTTAAATTATTTCCTTTGACAGATAAATATAACAAATTACTTTTACAATTTCCTAATTTAATTAGTTCCCCAGATTACAATTTACCTATTAAACATTCTATTGTACATCATATAGTTACTGAAGGTCATTTACCTTTTTCGCGACCTCGTAGATTAGACATTCTTAAATTTAAAATAGCTCAAACAGAATTTAATAACATGGTAGAATTAGGTATCTGCAAACCATCATCTTCTCAAGTTTCCTCTCCACTCCATCTAGTGGCGAAAAAAGAGAAGAATGATTGGAGACCTTGTGGAGATTATCGACAACTATATACGATTACCATTCCAGACAGATATCCATTACCTCACATCCACGACTTTAGCTCTCAGTTGCACGACTGCACTATTTTCTCCAAGATTGATTTAGTGCGAGCGTACCATCAGATACCTGTCGCTGAAAATGACGTTTATAAGACAGCTATAACAACTCCATTCGGACTGTTTGAATTTTCCCGCATGCCTTTTGGTGTACGTAATGCCGGTCAAACTTTCCAACGTTTTATGAATGAAGTACTTGTCAATTTACCTTTCGTTTTCGTCTATTTGGATGATATATTAATCGCAAGTCAATCAGATGTACAACATTTGGAACATTTGGAAAAGGTTTTCAAGAGATTAGACACATACGGAATTAACATTAAACCATCTAAATGTATCTTAGGAGTTGACAATTTAACCTTTTTAGGTCATCACATCTCTTCATCAGGTATTTTACCATCAACTGAGAGAGTCGAAGTCATTAATAATTTCCCTTTACCGACAACTCTCAAACAACTACAACGTTTCATAGGTATGGTGAATTTTTATCATCGTTTCATACCTCATTTTGCTGAAATATTACTTCCCCTATATTCTCTTTGTAACAGTTTATCTCATGATAAAATTACAAAGATAAATAGTTGGCCTGATCAATGTTTAGACGGATTTTCGAAAGCCAAAGACGCAATAAGTAATGCAGTAGTTTTAGCTCATCCTTGCAATAATGACGATACTATCTTATCTCTCTCTGTCGATTGTTCTAACCTTGCCATGGGTGCAGTTTTAGAGCAAAAAGATAATAAGGGATTTCTTGCTCCTTTAGCATTCTTTTCCCGTAAATTAACCACAGCACAAACCAATTATTCGGTTTTTGACAAAGAACTTTTAGCATTATATACTGCAATTAAACATTTTAAGTTTATACTTGAAGGTCGAAAGTTTAATTGTTTTACAGATCACAAACCTTTAATCAACGCTTTATTCACAAAAGCAGAAAGATCTCCTCGTCAAATACGTAATTTAGAATACATAGCTCAATTTTCTTGTAAAATACAACATGTTAAAGGAAAACATAATGTAATAGCTGACAGCTTGTCACGTATTTACGACACTTCTTCCTTAAAACAAGATATTTTACCACTTCAACTTAAAAATTCTCCCTTCCTTAATGTTAACTTTGACCTAAAGTTTCTTAGTGAAGCTCAGGAGAAAGATTCAAATCTCAACTATTTATTGTCAGATAAATCATCACGAACTAAAACCAATTTCATTTTAAAAAAGATACAAATTCCAGATTCAAATGATTTTATTTGGTGTGATGTTTCTCGTGCAAAAGTCAGACCTTTTGTCCCACTTGTTTACAGACGAACGATATTCGATATTTTTCACAACTTATCTCATCCTGGTATTAAAGCCACTAGACTGTTGATTTCAAATAACTATTTTTGGCCGAAAATGAACACAGATTGCAATTTATGGTCAAAATCGTGCATTAACTGTCAAGCTGTCAAAGTCAGTCGACATACACGAAGTGCTCTCGGGAACTTTTCCATTCCGAAAATCAGATTCGACCACATCCACATAGATTTGGTAGGACCATTACCTCCATCCAAAGGTAACTCTTACATTCTTACGGTGATTGAACGATTCACTAGGTGGCCGGAAGCGTACCCTCTTCGCGACATCACAGCAGAAACAGTTGCGCGTACTTTATTTCAAAACTTTGTTTGTCGATTCGGTGTTCCCTTGTCAGTAACGACTGATCAAGGAGTACAATTCGAGTCAAGATTATTTAATGAATTTGCAAAGTTTTTAGGTTTTCATAGAATACGTACAACTCCATATCACCCAGAAGGCAACTCTTTAATTGAAAGATTTCATCGCTCACTTAAAACTTCCTTGTTAGCTAGAGCCAATACATCACATTGGACAGATGAATTACCCATCCTTTTATTAGCATTTAGGACAACTCCCAAGGAAGATCTGCAATGTTCACCTGCTGAACTCATATATGGTCAAACCCTTCGTTTACCTGGCGAATTTTTCGTTGAATCGTATAATTCCCCAGATATTCCTTATTTCATTGACAAATTACGCACTTATTTTAATAATTTAAAATTTGTTCCTCCAACTTCGCATGGCAATTACAAAACTTTTGTTAGTTCAGATCTTGCCTCTTGCGATTTTATTTTCGTTCGCATTGAACGTTTAAAACGTTCATTTACTCCTTTATATGAAGGACCGTTTAAAGTTTTATCTCGTTCAGATAAGTTATTTACCTTTAAGAAAGGAGCCAAAGTCATAACTGTCAATATTGATAGGGTTAAACCGGCTTTTGTATTAGTTGACAGATGTGACACTTTGCCTACCCCGATTAAAAAAGTACGTTTTGCAATCGACACGTTGATTGATTGACTATTTTCTTTTTTAACGAGGGGGTGTATATAGCGACTATAGCGACTCACTCACTTCCAAAAGCGAGAAGTTTCCATGGAGTCGCTAAGAAACAAAAAGGAAAACTCGATCCATAATGGAGAAGTTTCCATGGAGTCGCTAAGAAAAATAAAAAACATTCGATATAAAAAATACAATATCAATATACTAAAAATACTCAAATCACATAAAATATGAACATGTATTAAAAACAAATATAAGTATATTTACTTTGATTTTAATTTTATTTATAGCGATAACGCTATAGGTGACCTTATGCCTCCTGTCGCCGGGAGTACCGCAGTTGTATCCACGTGTTTTCCGGAGCGAAACGGGTAATGGCAGTAGTGAGATGCAATACAGAAGGGGGCTGAGGGAGTCTCCCTGAAATACTCCCCTTCGGAATGTTACCGACTCCGTCTGGACTCTATCGTTACCCGATGTAATGGTAAAGCGAGTCCTCCAGAGCGGCATCAGTTCTTCGATGCATATCACTACGGGACCGGACACCGCAAGACATCGGAGCAAGTGAACAATAAGCTTATGCGATGCCATATCAAATGCCTTGTGGTAGTCGATCCAGGCCATGGAGAGGTTCCGCTTATACTGCACGGAGTCCTGCGTGACACATCTGTCAATCAGCAGGTTGTCCTTGCAGCCAGCGACACCCTTCTTCGACCCTCGTTGCTCATGTATCCGTTCGTAAACCGGTTCAACTGCATGGAGTACCCGCATGTACAAAATGCGCGTAAACACCTTGTAGCATGCGTTTAAGCAGGTTATCGGTCGGTAGTTCTTTGGGTTGGACAAATTTGCGTTCTTAGGGATCAGCACTGTCCGCCCTTCAACCACCCAAGAAGGAATTTGCTGCTCCCCATTTAGCCAGGCATTAAAAA
Source organism: Rutpela maculata (assembly GCA_936432065.2). Taxonomy (NCBI): domain Eukaryota; kingdom Metazoa; phylum Arthropoda; class Insecta; order Coleoptera; family Cerambycidae; genus Rutpela; species Rutpela maculata. The sequence continues at coordinate 107,811,587 of OW386287.2, read as the reverse complement.
TTCTGGCCAAATGGTGGTGGGTGCTCGATAACTTTTTCCACTAAAAGTTATTTATCCCATCGGGACCTGGAGCAGCAGAGTTCTTAGAGCCCTCGAGAGCTCTTCGAACCTCTTCTGGGGTTATTGGTTGGCACACTTTCTGTGGTTGCTGAAACCTTTGACAAAAGGCTTCAAAGTGTGCAAGGGCTGGAGAATCTCGGTTGAGTGGAAACTTCTCCTTGTAAAGCGTTTTCCAGAAGTTTTCCACCTGATCTACAGTCGGCGAATTCTCTGCAACACGCGGAGGCGGTTCGAAAAAGCGCGAGGGCTTTTGGCGGAAGAGTTTATTTTCCGCCAGCCCCCTCGCCCGCCTCACTAGTGATTTTTTACAAACCACTAGCATCCATATCCTGTCGAGACAGTGCTGTTTGGTGGTTCGCAGCAAGTTGGCGGCTATTCGATGCACTTTAGACGTGAACGGCCTATTGGCCGCCATATAGTCCATCACACATTGGATACGGGATGCGTGTTGCCTCGCCGACCGGATCTTGGCTTCCATCTTTTTTATGCGCCGCCCCGCTCTCCTGTGGGGAGGCAGTATTACGCCTCTCCAGCCAAGAAAAGCGTTGAGCAGCGGCATACACGGCACAGTTTATGTGCCAGATGTCAGCCCGTTCTGGAAGCGCTTCACGAAGTTCTTCATCCACTCTGGCCAGATCATGTGGCCCGGGGGCTTTTATGTGGTGTAGCCTCCGTCTGGCACTGAGGCCCTCTGGTATTTGTAGAACAAGGAGAGCCACTTCCTCAACCGGTGAATGCGGCGGTCTTTCGGCCACCTCATTCACCGGTAGCCCCCTGCGGACAGATATCGATAATCATTCGATTTAAAAATAAATGCCCCCCCTCTCTATCCCCCCACCATACCAAAAAGTTCCAGAGAGAAAAAAACATTGTATTTATGTGGTCTCTTCGATTACCGACTGGCAGAAGGTAACCACTCGTCGTCGAATTTGCACGCTATTTCCTATACTATTAGTCCCCGTCCGCCATTTCTTCTTGGCATGTATAGGCGGTCGACATCTGCCTTGGGGTGGTGAAAGCCATTCACGGTCAGTAACTTTCGCGTTTTTCTGTCTATTTGCTGTATTTCTTGCATCTTCCAATCAATAATTCCGAAGATATATTGCATGACCGGGACCGCTAGACTTACTATAGCTTGCGCTTTATTTTTGGCGTTGAGTTCTGTACCTAAGATAAGCCGCAGGCGGCGATTTTATTCTTCAGCTTTGCCTTCATATTATTATGCTGTATGCCATCACCTTCATCCACTCCTAGGTATTTATACACTTGTCGTCACTTAGTCCAATGTTTTCACTGGCTGTTAGTGTACCTTTGTTTATAGATACTCTGGAACATTTGTCGAGACCAAACTTCACATGGATATCATCGCTGAACCTCTTAACGATCTTCAATTCTTGTGTTAGTTGTTCATTATTCTTCGCATATAGCTTGAGATCGTCCATATATAGTAGGTGGCTGATGGGTCTTCCCTTTCCAACTTCGTATCCAAATCTGTCTTTATTGAGCATATTCGTGAGTGGGATTAGTGAAACACAGAACAATAGAGGTGACAATGAGTCGCCTTGAAAAATTCCTTTCTTAATAAGAATTTGGTTGATATTAAAACTGCCTGTACTGTGGTAGAGGGCAATATCTGTTTTCCAGTTTTTCATGGCTCCTTCTAGGAATTTGTAAATTGTTGGGTTTACCCTATACGACGTTTTAAGCACTTGTTTAATCCAGCTATGCGGTACGCTGTCGAAGGCCTTTTTGTAGTCAATCCAAGCCATGCTTAGGTTGCGTTTTTCCGATTTTGCACTTTCAATAATCATTTTATTAATCAGCAGTTGGTCCTTGCATCCTTGTGTTCCTTTTCGACATCCTTTTTGCTCCGGCGGTAGAATGTTGTTAATTATTAGATGTTTGTAGAGCCGATCTAATATCAACCCTGTAAGTAATTTGTATATCGTCGGTAAGCATGTTGTGGATCTGTAGTCTTTAGGATTTTTTGGGTCTTTGCCTTTCGGTAGCAGATATGTGACACCTACGGTCAGCCATTCCAGCAGCGTGTGTGGATTTTTGATATCATTCAAGGCTTCCACCAGAGGTTGATGTAATGAACTTAAGCATTTGATCCAGTAATTTTGTATTTTATCTGGCCCTGGATCTTTCCAGTTTTGGAGTTGTTTGATAGCTTTTTGGATTTCTTTCGCTCCAGTCCTCTGGCTCGATATTTTGGTAGTTCTTTCGTTCTCTTTCTATCCATGTGGGACTTTAGTGTTATGGATCTTTGGATCTTCTAAGATTCCCCTCCAAAATGTATCGATCTCATGCTGTGGTGGCGGTTCTACAACAGGTTTCTGTTTCTGATTTAGTTGTCTATAGAATTTCTTGCTGTCGTTTTGCAATATATAGTTTTGCTGGTATTGTTTCCCTCTCTTCTCATATCTTTTCAGCCGTTGTGCCTTTGCCTGGAGTTTCATTTTCAGATCTTGTGTAATTTCTGCCAAGCTGCATTGTCCGTAATTTCTACGTATTCTTTCTGCCTTTCGTAGGACCTTCCTGCTTGTAGTTCCTTTCCTGAGTTCTGTTATGGTTGAGATGTCTTTGCGTATTTGGGCCACTTTTACTTGTATTCGGTGTTTCCATCCTGCTATCTTATCGGACGTAGGTTTATTTGGGATTCTAGGTTTTACTTCCCCTGCCACGATTGCGGCTGCACTGTATATTAGATGGTTTAGCTGTGTAAGATCTGGTTTAATTCGATCACATATTCTAGATAGAAAATATTTAGGTAATTCTTGGGCTTTAAAAGTAACAACTACTGTTTTCGTGGTTATATATTTAGCTTCGTTATTTTCTATGATTTTTTTATGAATACGTGTTGACTCTACTTCAAATTTGCAATGTAAATCGTAAGGTATGATTTTTCCTTAAGATAGTCAGCAGAATATTCGGTATCTATTCGAAAAACCTCCTGTCTATGTAGTAAAAATTTCGGTATATAAATGTCTAAATTATAAACTCTTATCAATTTATTCGCTGATTCAGTGGTTTCTAATATAATTCGTACTCTATTCTTTCCAATTGACTCAATAGTTTTTATTTTATTATCAATTTCTAGTACTACTTTTAAAACAATATCGTCTACCTTCACTGGATTTAATTTTCCATTAAAGTCTGATGTGTTATTTTCAAAGTAAACATGAAATGGTCCTGTATCGGTTTGTTTGTCTGGGTAAATTGGTCGTTCTGCGCGTTTTTGTGCCGGAGGTATCATTAAATTATCATCGGATATGTCACGGTAATTTTTCTTTTGCCCAAAATTATGGAAAAAATTACTTACTACATTATGTCGGTCTTGTTTTTGTTTTAGACTATTACTCTGTTCTGGTGTATATTGGATATCTTTTGGTCTCATGTTACCCTTTTCCTGTATATTTTCTTGAGATTCGCATGTTTCCATTAACTAGTTAGTTTCATTGGGGGATTACCCCTCTTAAAGACACTTATAATTAATTTATTTTAGTATATGCCTGTAGTCTTTAATGAACACTTTGCTTAATAAATAAATAATACTACTAATAACTAAACTTAAAACTACTGATTCACTTATGTAACGCACTTATTAGTAAACGCTCCGACTCGTACGGAAGCTACGATCGAACTAATAAACTCTTGTAAAAATTATTTAAATTTAAACGTTAATAGGATCTTATCGCAGTCACTGATAACGTACTCATACTACTATCCTCTTTTCCCGGCTAAGGTATAGTACAAATATTTATAATTTTTTTTTACTAGTATATAAATATAAAATAATGTTTCGTGCAACAAATTAAAGATCCATGTAGGTATAACTTGTCATTGTTGTAGAACTCTCCAAAATCGTCCTAAGTTGAAGACAGAATCAAAATTCGACTTAGGCAAAACTTTCATTTAAAGACATTTTTAAGAGTCTGCAGAGGCACAGATCAGTCCATAAGGACCGTTTTGGGTTCTATAAGGCGCTGGAAATGACCAGGTGAAAATTCAAAGAAACACCGAATTTTCACTTAAGAAAAATGTTTTTGGTTCAGGATATGAGAGCAGAAGTATATAAGGACAAAGATTTGTGAATAATATACTTTTTCAAAGGTACCACAAATTGGACTTTGAAAAATAATATTTTTGAAAGGGCGTCGAAATTCGGCTCAAGAATCGAGTTATCGAAAGTACGCCAATATTTCACTTACAGACTAATTTTTCAAACCCGCGTCGAAATTTGGCTTGAGAATTGATTTATCAAAAGTACGCCAAAATTTCACCCGCAGATTAATTTTTCAAAACTGCGTTGAAATTTGGCTTGAAAATTGATTTTTCAAAAGTACGCCAAAATTTCACCCGCAGATTAATTTTTCAAAACTACCTTGAAATTTGGCTTGAAAATCGATTTTTCAAAAGTAGGTACGCCAAAATTTCACGCGCAGATTAATTTTTCAAAACTACCTTGAAATTTGGCTTGAAAACTGATTTTTCAAAAGTACCACAAAGTCAGTTTAAAAAGTATCGCAAAAATATACTTTGAAATATTTTTTATTTTTTATTCCTTCACCAAAGACATTGACCTTTGATGTACGGTCATTGAAAGCCCTATTCTAAAGTATGAGCATAAAATTTCAGCGATGCACTGCATCCAAAAGGCAAAATAGAAGATTTTGACGAAGTCGGCGTAGTGCCGATAAGCAAAAATTGATAAAAATCAATGCACATGTACAAGGCCGGTTTCTCGCATAGAAAGAGTTGGGATTGACTCAGCGGCTCGCAATTTGGTCGAGCGCGTTGAGTGGTCCAGACAAAGCAATGGTAGGAAAGCCAATAGCAGGGCTCTCCAAATGACAAAGTTATAGAGGAAAACGCCTTGTGCATAATAATCCAAAAATTCAATTTTGTCTAAAAGTCGCTCGAAGGTGGGTTGCTGCCATATCGATAATATTGAACAACTGCATAGGAGCAAGTAAATCGTGGACTGATCGAACGCCATTAAACTTATGCAGTTATAAGTCCTCATGAATGTGTTTGAGTACGTGATTCTCCACGATACAAAAACTTTAAAACTAGGTAGTCTCTAGTGAAACTAAATTCATTTAGTAAAACTTTTTTAAGTTAAAATCAGTCAGTCGTAATTATGAATTACAAATAGTCTCAGACTTCTCTAAAAAGCTCGCATTTTGATTCTGAGAAGGTATGCATGAATCTTTTCTACCTAATAGATCGTTAGCGTAAGCGCTCTCGTTTGTATGGTCTGAAAGCCATTACCTTGATTGGGGAAGCCACGATTCTTATCTTGAGAATTTTGTATAACCGCTTCTGTTAAATGAACGGATTCTTTGAATTATTGTATCTTAATTGATCTTGAGGCCTGTTGACGGTCTATAATCCCTGGAACTTTCGTATCGAAAACCGGATGTGTCGAGTTAATTCACATTGACCTTCTGGTTCCCCTACGGAAGTTTGATAGGGATTTTTTTATGCATTTTTTGAGAAACAGAGTCCGTTATTAACAGCCCAAAACGTGGATTCCGCGTACCAAAACTAATCCCTCCGCAGAGAAATTCTTCGGTTGGGATTTTTTTATGCAAAAATTCAGGGAATTACCGATCTGTGGTAGTGCCGCCTTGGTCCATTGTCCGGCTATCGAAGTGCATCTTATCTCGAACCCGCCTGGGAGGCAGAAGAACGGGGTAATACGCGACTGTCGCCCCCTGAGAAATAAATTGGTGTCGCGTCATTTTGACGCCCGGTAGTGCGTTCTTCTACATGGCGCCCAACGTGGGCGTTGTTAGTCAGCAGGGCTTTCTGGAAAGGATATGAATGATTCAACGCCTTTCCAGTTTTACGACGAGCCGACATCTGATGGACGCCTCTAGAGGGTTAGAGAGGCCGCTCGCGGAGGATGTACTGGGTAGTTCGGGTCCAATTCCCACTGAAGGAAACATGCAACCCCTCAGAACAAGTGTTCGCCCAAATGGCAGCAGGTATTGCCAAAGCTCTAAGCGAGGCCACGCATGAGCATAAATACAGGGCTAAGCACCCGAATATTAAATTTCATGGCTTCGAATACGAAGACCCTGAAACCTTCATCCTCGAAATGGAGGAATTTTTCGTTCGAGCACGAATAACTCTGGACAGGGATCGTCTGTACAAGATCACCCAGCAGTTGAAGGATAACGCTAAACAATGGTTAGAGCAGTACCGAATCATGATCACCAGTTATCCGTTATTCCTTGAACGGTTCAGAAACCGTTATGATAATGGTGAAATACTCACACGAGCCATAGCTAATTTATATGGCGAGAAAGTGTTGATGAAGACACAACGGTATTTATTACCAGGAAGGTTTGTCTCTTCCATAGAATCGATCCATTCAAACCGGAGTCGATGAAGGCGACTACAATTTTCAATCAGTTAAGGCCCGATATCAAGATGGCTTTAAGAAGCGCCGTAATTTTGGATACGGAGACGCTAGTGTCGATGACCGAGCAGATGGTCAAAGATATTAAAGAAAAGAAGGATTTTAAGGCTCTGCATGGTGCCAATCGTGGTAAGGACCAAGCGTCCACATCTACTTCTCCAGCTCGAATAAACCAGCAAAATTCCAGTAGTAACTGGAGAACCGAACAGTCGGCTCCAGGACGTCCATCCTTCAATTCTTTCAATGCATCTAGAGCACAATTCAATGGGCCTCCACGAAGAGATAACCCAACAGCACCTAGGGTGCATTTTTCTAATAATATAAATTCACTGCCCAGAGGGTATACCGAGAAGGGGTACTGGAGACGCAGGGAACTCCCGAGTCCCGTACCGCCCTTGCAGATATTGCCCGACGGAACAGTGGCATTTCCATTCGGAATGTCCGAACAATCCCTTTCGTAATATGAATACGGGAAACCCAGCGGGGGTCAGAGGCAATGGCCAAAGCCGATCTGTACCAACCCCACCTACCAGGCCCAACCAAGCTCGAAGCGACCCACGAGGAAGCTCCGAAGCAAGAAGTTCAGATTAAATAACTTCGATGACCTTCCTGATCTTAATTATCTATTTAATGATTACGAAGCCAACCTATCTCCCCACCGATCCATACCATTCGAATCTATTAATCAAATCAGCGACGCTTTCCCTCTGCCTCGCATCAAGATTATAATTAATATTCGAGCGGTGAACGCTTTACTAGACACAGGTTCAACAAGGAACATTATCCAACCTAAATTTTTGAACGACATTGATCAGTTTACCTCTCCCCAAACGTTTGTTATGGCTTGTGGCGATGGTTTAGTAGAATCCCTCGGGACTACGACAATAAACGTTAATGTACTAAATGTACCCTTTAAGACCACGTTTCAAGTCATACAAAATCTAAATGAAGAGCTCATACTGGGAGCACCATTTTTATATGCCCATAATGTCGTATTCGATTATCAACGAAAGTGCGTTTACGTCGGCACTGAAGATCGAATAACCGTCTTCTGGAATCAGACTGCCTATCAAGAAAGGGGACAATGCCAACTTCCCAAGGAGCTGATTCTAGAAAACGACACTTTAAGACCTCTGTTCGAAGAGTTCGCGGAATTGTTCACAGCGGTACCCACCCAAGCTACCACTGTGACTACGAAACATAAAATTATGATTAAAGACGACCGCCCGTTTAATATCAAACCTTATCCTATGTCTCCAACTAAGAAAAAAGTTATGTATGACCAGATAGAAGAGATGCGGAAGGCCGGAGTTATAGAATCGAGTACGGCCCAGTACAGTTCGTCTCCCATTATAATAGAAAGGCCCGGCAAGAAGCCTCGCTTCTGTATTGATTATCGCCACTTAAATGAAGTAACGGAAGACGAAGCCTCCGTATTACCCAAGATATACGAGAGTACAAAGGATCTAGGAAACGCCAACATATTTACGGTGTTAGACCTCAAGCGTGGATACTGGCAAATCCCTTTTGAGGAGTCGTCCAAAAATTATTCCACGTTCACTACATTGGATGGAGCATCTTACCGATTCAACGTGATGCCTTTCGAACTGAAGACAGCTCCGTGTACGTTTCAAAAATTTATGGCGAGACGTATTGACCGGTTACTTGCGTCACTTCTGCAAAGTATACCTCGATGACATAATCATCTATAGCGAAAATATAGATCAGCGTGTAAACCATCTGAGAGCCGTCTTTGAACGCTTACGTTTACATAACTTAAAAGTGTCGCCAGAAAAATGTGTAGTAGCCACATCCAGTATAACCTATCTCGAGCATAAAATAAATGCCAATACCACTCAAGCTTTAGAAAAGCACATTCTACAGATACAGGGCTATCCTGTGCCTACGACAAGACGCCAGCTTCAGAGTTTCCTTGGCCTATGTAATTGGGTACATGAATATATCCCTAATGTTGCAATAATTACTTGACCCGACTATTCTCGAAGGACTGGCGTTATAAGTGGAATACGGAAGCCCAAGAATCCTTTATCCTTAAAAGAAGTACTAAATCAACCTCTAGGACTACACCCGACTTTAACAAAATGTTCATTTTACAGACCGATGCATCCTTGATAGGATTATCGGCCGTCCTTTATCAACTGGGGTATAATGACCAGAAGCACATCATCTCTTATGCTAGCAGTACGTTATCTCCGACGGAGAGAAAATATCATATTAATGATTTAGAATGTTTGAGCGTCGTTAATTATAGAAGGTACAGTAGAAAGTACAAAATATATTTAGCCGACCGTCCATTTATAGTCAGAACCGACAATCGAGCTTTACTATGGTTAAACAAGCATAAGGATGAGAAAGCGAAATTTACACGTTGGTCATTATTACTTCAGGAAAACAGTTTCACGATAGAACATTGTCCCGGCAAGGAGAATATATTGGCAGATTACCTTAGTAGGAATCCTCAAGGCCCAGACGTCGAAGCAGACGACGAAGAGGAAAGGATGTATCCATCAAAATTTTCATATAAGGAACGCATATCAGTGATTACCACTTTAGAATTGCACGATCAGGTCAAAGAAGCGCAAACGCATTCCAGAGATATCCAAGACCAAATTGAATGATGGAATACTCTGATGCGACAAGCGGATAAAACAGAGGCAGAGGTGAAATTCGTGAATACACGACAAGTAATAGATGGTTCGCTTTGGACAAAAAGCGAAAATGTTAAAGAGAAATTATACGTACCAAAACGTATCGCCATGAGAGTAATATCTCATTTTCATGACAGACCAGAAGTAGGTCATCCCGGCCGAGATGAAAGTCAGAATCATCTCGGATTATTTTAATAACATGTCTCGTTTAATAAACAAATATCTAAATGAGTGCATTATTTGCAATTCCGTAAAAAGCAGACAGCCGCAACCGAATGCTCCTTTCAGAAGCCATGCACCTGCACATCCGTTTGAAGTCCTAAGCGTGGATGTAATAGGACCGCTTCAGCGGACAAAAGATGCAGATAACCGTTATATATTAATGGTGGAAGACGTATTTAGTAAGTGGGTCGAAGCTAAGGCATTCACGCAAGTAAGTGGAAAAACCATAGCACAATTTATAGAAGAAGAATTAGTGGCGAGATATGGCGTTCCAAGGGTTATCATATCAGACCAGGGAAGTCATTTTAATTCAGGTTTTTATGATACGTTTTGTATGCGTAACAACATAGAAAGATTCTTCACAGCAGCTTACCATCAACAGGCTAATCCTATAGAAAGGAGAGTGCAGAAAGCTAAGAAGATATTAAAAACCTTATTGTATGGTTTACCTAACGAAGAGTGGGATCGTCACGTTAGTCAAATGGCATATGTCTTAAGAACAAGTAAAAACGCCGCTACAGGACATACTCCCGGTTACGTAGTACTAGGTTATGAATTACCACAGATTGGTGATTGGAATATGTTCGCTTATAGGCAAGAGCGCCGAAATCAAGCGGACATACCTAGACTCGAAAGAGTCAAAGAAATTCGTAAAAACCAAACGAATTACGCGCCCAAGGTGGCAGTAACGCCTATTGTTTATAAAGTGGGAGAAATGGTGATGGCTAAAGGGATCAGGAAGGATCATACATTTACGCCATCATGGAGTGGACCACATAAAGTTATTAAGAGGTTGTCCGATGAGGTTTACCTCATTCAAAAGGGGGTAACTTCGACGAGATTGCATGTCGATGCCATCAGGCCGGCACGTAGGGGAGACCCCGATGTTGAATTGGAATTGTCTGAAGAATCAGAAAATAGTCCGGATGAAGCCCATCTTAGTGACGACGCTTCCTCATCAGACAATGAGATCGCGCCCAGGTCAGAGCGACGTAGCGATACCACACTAGTTCAAATCAATGTTCTCGCAGGTGTTCAAGATGAGCAGGATGTAATAAGTCAAGACCCCGATGATGCTCGAGATGAGCCAGATATAGAAGAGTCGCCTCTAGACATTTCCGAGGTCGACCACGGCTAATAGCAGTTTTTGCTTTTTTTATATTTTTTTTCTCAAAATCCTAAGTGGCGATTTGACCTATATACGGTCGAACCGAAAATGTCAATTTTTATCAAAATCCTATGTAGTAATTCTATCCTTGAACGGATGAATTAGCGATATTAAGTCTACCCCATGAGCAGACATGGAAAGACGGCGAACCCGACGCAAGAGCGCGATCCGGTGAGCCTAGCTTCTCAAGAGCGAGAGCCGCCAAGTTCGAGTAATGGACGTAGGCATAAGTACTAGCCAGTACGAGTTTCGGAAGCTGTTTTTCTTATGCAAGAAGACACCTTCTATTTCAATCATTTTAAGTCAACAAAATTACCGTATTCCCAATGGAAACTACGAGACGAGTTTCAAAAGCTGTTCTTCGCCCAAGAAAACGCTTCAATTTTCTTTTTTTTTTATATTTTTTTCCAAGTCGTGATGACCACACGAGTATCGTAAGCCGATTTAATCTATCTTACGAAGAACCTATTTTTCTACCATTATTAGTTAACAAAATTCATGTTAAGAATATTTTCAAATAACACGTTGTGTTTGTTAGTCGACGCGTTCCAGTCGACGACTTGTTATTGACCGTATAACAAAAGTCAATCTAGTTGCAGAACTACATATGTTCCATGAGCAGAGATGGAAAGATGACCCAGTCTGTCGCAAGGGCGCGGCACGACCGAGTCTGGGACTCAAGAGCGAGGACCATCCTAAGCTTTATTTTTAAGTTAGAAAGGCATACAGGCATACAAGCGAATATGGAATTAAAGGCAATCGATGAGTAGAAAAGATTCAACCAAAGGAGGGGAGTGTTGTAGAACTCTCCAAAATTGTCCTAAGTTGAAGACAGAATCAAAATTCGACTTAGGCAAAAATTTCATTTAAAGACATTTTTAAGAGTCTGCAGAGGCACAGATCAGTCCATAAGGACCGTTTTGGGTTCTATAAGGCGTTGGAAATGACCAGGTGAAAATTCGAAAAACACACTTAAGAAAAATGTTTTTGGTTCAGGATATGAGAGCAGAAGTATATAAGGACAAAGATTTATGAATAATATACTTTTTCAAAGGTACCACAAATTGAACTTTGAAAAATAATATTTTTGAAAGGGCGTCGAAATTCGGCTCAAGAATCGAGTTATCGAAAGTACGCCAAAATTTCACTTACAGACTAATTTTTCAAAACTGCGTCGAAATTTGGATTGAGAATCGATTTATCAAAAGTACGCCAAAATTTCACCCGCAGATTAATTTTTCAAAACTGCGTTGAAATTTGGCTTGAAAATTGATTTTTCAAAAGTACGCCAAAATTTCTCCTGCAGATTAATTTTTCAAAACTACCTTGAAATTTGGCTTGAAAATCGATTTTTCAAAAGTACGCCGAAATTGGGAAAAGTACCACAAAGTCAGTTTAAAAAGTACCAGGAAAATATAATTTGAAGTATTTTTTATTTTTTATTCCTCCATTTGATGTACGTTCATTGAAAGCCTAATTCTAAAGTATGAGCATAAAATTTCAGCGATGCACTGCATCCAAAAGGCAAAATAGAAGATTTTGACGAAGCCGGCGTAGTACCGATTAGCAAAAATTGATAAAAATCAATGCACATGTACAAGGCCGGTTTCTCGCATAGAAAGAGTGGGGATTGACTCAGCGGCTCGCAATTTGGTCAAGCGCATTGAGTGGTCCAGACAAAGCAATGGTAGGAAAGACAATAGCAGGGCTCTCCAAATGATAAAGTTATAGAGGAAAACGCCTTGTGCATAATAATCCAAAAATTCAATTTTGCCTAAAAGTCGCTCGAAGGTGGGTTGCTGCCATATCGATAATATTGAACAACTGCATAGGAGCAAGTAAATCGTGGACTGATTGAACGCCATTAAACTTATGCAGTTATAAGTCCTCATGAATGTGTTTGAGTACGTGATTCTCCACGATACAGAAACTTTAAAACTAGGTAGTCTCTAGTGAAACTAAATTCATTTAGTAAAACTTTTTTAAGTTAAAATCAGTCAGTCGTAATTATGAATTACAAATAGTCTCAGACTTCTCTAAAAAGTTCGCATTTTGATTCTGAGAAGGTATGCATGAATCTTTTCTACCTAATCGATCGTTAGCGTAAGCGCTCTCGTTTGTATGGTCTGAAAGCCATTACCTTGATTGGGGAAGGCACGATTCTTATCTTGAGAATTTTGTATAACCGCTTCTGTTAAATAAACGGATTCTTTGAACAATTGTTTCTTAATTGATCTTGAGGCCTGTTAACGGTCTATAATCCCTGGAACTTTCGTATCGAAAACTGGATGTGTCGAGTTAATTCACATTAACACTTGACCTTCGGAAGTTTGATAGGGATTTTTTTATGCGTTTTTTGAGAAACAGAGTCGATTATTAACAGCCCAAAACGTGGATTCCGCGTACCAAAACTAATCCCTCCGCAGAGAAATTCTTCGGTTGGGATTTTTTTATGCAAAAATTCAGGAAATTAAGAGGTACCTAAACCCCTAACGAGGGAATTTAGGTCCAGAGAGAGCGTCATTACCGATCTGTGGCAGTGCCGCCTTGGTCCATTGTCCGGCTATCGAAGTGCATCTTATCTCGAACCCGCCTGGGAGGTAGAAGAACGGGGTAATACGCGACTGGCATGGCGCCCCCTGAGAAATAAATTGGTGTCGCGTCATTTTGACGCCCGGTAGTGCGTTCTTCTACATCATAAACTGTCAGTTTAAAATTTGACGTTAGGTGGTTTTTCACATTTAATAATCTAATATTTAATAATAGACAATGTTCGTGGATAGTCCTATAAGTAATTTATATTTTGTTTAATTCGTAAGTAAACTGGTTAGTACTATGTCATGTTTAATTAATAAATACAATGGTTTGTATTATATATATTTTATTTTTTGTATCAGACTGAACATATATGATGTGAAAAAAATGACGACTTTAATTTTGAAAAATGACAATTTTTCAAAATTAAAGTCGCCATTTTTTTACTTTGACGCTTGAAGAAAAAATAGCCTATGTTACTGAGTAGAAAGCTCATTATATGTTTGGCTCACTTTGCTCAACTTTGGCTAGCGCCTCAGCTGAGCCTGGGCTTAACACATAATGTTCGCCTTTTACTCCAAGTAACATAATATATTATTTTGCACGAACGAGCTTTTTTATTTATTTACAATATCTATTGCCAAGACGATAGCTTATGTTTACTGATTGCTAGGCCAAACTTGTCGGTAAGTAATTTTCTTACCTACGTCTGAACAGAACGTCCAGTAAACACAGGCGGCACGGCCCGCAGACGGCTAGAATACATTTTACCGAACTGCCAGACGCTGAGTTAATCCAAACACTTTCTATGCGAGAAACCGGCTTTGTGTATGTGCATTGATTTTTATCACTTTTTGCTTATCGTCACTACGCCGGCTTTGTCAAAATCGTCTATTTTGCCTTTTGGATGCAATGCATCGCTAAAATTTTATGCTCATACTTTAGAATAGGGCATTCAATGACCATACCTCAATGGTCCATGTCTTTGGTTGAGGAATAAAAATGGAAAATATTTCAATATTTTTTAAAGTACATTTTCGGAGTACTTTTTAAACTAGCTTCGGGGTACCTTTGAAAAATTAATCTTTAAGTCCAACTTTGGCGTACTTTTGAAAAATCAATTTTCAAGCCAAATTTCGACGCAATTTTGAAAAATTAATCTGCAAGTGAAATTTCGGCGTACTTTTGATAAATCGATTTTCAAGCCAAATTTCAACGCAGTTTTGAAAAATTAATCTGCAAGTGAAATTTTGGTGTACATTTAATAAATCGATTTTCGAGCCAAATTTCGACGCACTTTTTAAGAATATTAATTTTCAAAGTCCAACTTTGTTGCACCTCTGAAAAAAAGTATATTATTCAAAAATCTTTGTCTTTATATACTTTCGCTCTCATATCCTGAACCAAAACATATTTTCCTAAGTGAAAATTCGGTGTTTCTTCGAATTTTCACCTGGTCATTTCTAACGCCTTATAGAACCCAAAACGGTCCTTATGGGTTGGTCTGAGCCTCTTGAGTCCCTCAGACTCTTAAAGAATGTCTTTAAACGAAATTTTTGCCTAAGTCGAATTTTGATTCTGTCTTCAACTTAGGACGATTTTGGAGAGTTCTACGACAGGCTCACTGGTGAACGAGTTAAGAATCGTCGTCGAGCGGTTGGCTTTTAAAAAAATGAACAAAGTCGATTCTTAACAAATTTATTTTTTTATTACACTTTTCACAAGATGTTAACTGATCAACGTTTAGAATGAGAAAACTCGACTCTTACTCTCGTCGCTTGTATTTATAGACAATAAGAGATCAGAAATAGTGCTGATGTATGTAATAGTATAGGGATTTATGCTATCATAACTTACGAACCAGGTATGGTGGATGATACGCAACCAGTTAGGCGATTGTATCGCTGACTGGCGGGTACATGCACCACTTACGAACCGAATATGGTAAAAAATATATCTCCCGTGGATCAGATGCGAGCCATCCACCAGGGAGCGATTTTTACTTTCGATTTTTTATCGCGCGATTTTATGATTAAATCGGAAAAGGCTGTCAATGTACAGGTTGCCCCGCTTAAATGTGAAACAAGCCTATAACTTTTTTATTTCTTGGCCGATTTTATTTATTTTTTAAATGTACGGAGCAATACAAATTATATTTATGGGCGACATCAACTTTTAGATAACAATACACGGTCTTCTGTGATACATTTTTCATTCCCAAAAATCACCAATCCATATTAGCGATTCGAAAAAAATTTGCTAATATGAATTAGTGGTATTTTACGATAAAAAACGCATAACATGAAGCTATGTATTTTGTAATGCAAAACCAAATAATGTCGCAAACAAATAAAAGCGGATATTCCTTCAAATTTCAAGAGAAAAACTACAGGATTATTCCATATTTAAAGATACCTGTACATTAACAGTATTTTTGGTTTTAATCGTAAAATCGCGGATATTAAATTGAGAGTGAAAATCACCCCCTGGGCATATCTGATCTAATTTTTGGTCCTTCTTATGGAAGAAAATGGAAGTGTTATCTAAATTAATTGCTAGAGATTACATTTAAAAAGTTTATTGAATTTATTTACCTGCAAATTTCGTGTACACCTACAGATTTGAACACATTTTCTAGTGCATAATTCTTAATAGAAATTATCTTTGGCAATACAGCTTCCTCCTGCATATAAAGCAATAAATCTCAAAACTTAGCAGAACAATTTTCATATTAATAACCAAATCAAAGTATTACTTAATAACATTAACTTAATATTAAAAATTGCTCTTTGATTCTATAGCCTCTATAAATACGATTGATTGGATCGATTGTCTACTGCATAAAAAATTGTATTCCTACTTATATAATAAATTACAAAATAATTAACAGGTTACAGGGACGATTAAATAAAGAATAAAAAAAATATACGAAAATATATGTATATTAAAAAACTGCTAGAAAACATAACAATCGTACACTATCTATCATCACACTGTTTTTAGAAAAAGTCATACTCCATTTTCTATTTAAATTCACTGTTTATAGTTAAAATAAATAAGGCAATTAAACAGATAAATAAATACCACACAGTCTCTTGGTTGATCATCAGCTTGTTTTAAAAGTAAATTGGATATGAGCAAACGATAAGCGCATTTCTTAAAAATTGGGTAAGGTTTTAAAGCTGATAAAGCTATTAAAATAATTAATTATTAATTAAATTAATAATTTTTAATATCATGTGCCCAAATATAAGTCAATCTATAATTTGTTCAATTAATTATTATTATAATATCAGTAACAGAACCTACGTTTTTCTACACTATTATGTATGAATGAATATTATAAAATTAATGACAGTTTTAGATGCTAATGCAACAAATTCTTAAATTGATCAAGCTCTCAAAAATTGGATGAAAAATGCTCCAGACAGCCCACATATTGGCAGAATATTTTAAACGACAGATCTTGTCAGAATTAATACCATATTTAACTGTGGTATTTCGCTATCATTGTGTTTTAATATCGGACCAACGTTGGAATATACCGTGTGTTCCACCTTTCACGGTAACGCCTTCGTAGCTTAGTTATTAGTCTTCCAATTTCAGCCAAATTTGATACAATTTTGCGGGTAATATTCTGCAGATCTCTGCCGTCTAGGACACATATTGAAGACTGCTGTAAAAATAAAAAAATCCTTGTAATTTTAAGCACACAAAAATACAACTATATACCGGATATTTGAAAAATGGCAATATTTTAAAGACAAAAAGACGAACAAATAAAAACAGTTAAAAAATACTGTATATATCATTTTTTACATCAATTTACAAGATCCCAGGACACCCTGTAAAGGTAACATGAGTCATATAATATGATGGTTACACAGCCATTAAAAAACTAACTGTGATTGTAGATTCGAATTTTCAAATTCTAAAAAAAATTCTTAGATATTAATTATTACAGTATTTAACTATTTAGAAATGTTAGTTATGAAATTGATATGTAATGTAATGAGGTAAGTATTATGAAATACGATGAATTAGTGTGCGATAACGATATCACTATAGCACCTCTCTTTTGTACCTTGTTTTTCAAGATATCAATATGAAACTCGGCATACAAAATATAGACGAAAAATGCCATAGATTGAGGATTTTTTCGGACTTAGCCGAAAGTGACACCAAATCTTGATTTTTAACACCCAGTAAACACACTCCGCCACATCCACATTATAGCCACTCACATTTTAGTCAATTTTGTAAATGGCAAAGCATCTCATCACTGTGATGACACTCTTTGGACCGTTTCAGAACGTTCACATTATTTTATGTTTAATAATTTTGGGTGATTTTAATATAACGCATTATGCTCACTACTTCTTAGAAAATAGAGAAACTAATAATTAAATCTTGGTACTAAATGATTTTATGAATATATTGAATCTCTCACAGCATAACCAAACTCTCAATGCATACAACAGGATTCTTGACCTAGTGATTAATAATAAAGTGTGCTCAGTGGAAATATCTGAGGAGCCATGTGTACCTGAGGATGAAGACCATCCGGCTTTAAATATTTCGTTACGGATGAACATCAGTAACTATTCTAAAAATAGGTATCCATCTGATTTTAAAAATCGTTTTAATTTTCGTAAAGCGAATTTTCCTTTGTTATACGATAACCTCCTAAATGCCGACTGGTCTAGTCTTAAAAATTACGATAACGTAGAAGAAGCCTGCTTAAATTTCTATGATATACTTAACAACATTTTTGACTCTTGCATACCAAAATTCAGATCCAAAACAGCAAGGAAATACCCTCCATGGTTTACCCTCAATATCATAAAAGATATAAAATTAAAAGCTCAAAAATTAAAAGAATATAAAAGAAACGGCGATATAATATATTATAATGAATTTAAGCACCTGAGGAAAATAAAATTATATGAAAAAAGTATTTTTAAGAAAAAGCTTTTATCTGAAAAAACTACTAAAAAGTAAAAATAATTTTTTCTAAATTCATACACATGGAAACCAAAAGCTTTGGGGGCGATCATATAGTGATATTGCATAGTTACTTTGCTCAATTGACCACCCCCAAAGCTTTTGGTTTCCATGTGTATGAATTTAAAAAAAAATTATTTTTACTTTTTAGTAGTTTTTTCAGATAAAAGCTTTTTCTTAAAAATACTTTTTTTATATAATTTTATTTTTTACTTTTTAGTCCACTTATTTTACAAACAGACAGACAAAACCCTTTCATTTGCCAGCGCCATCCACTCCTCCCCTCTCCCGTCTTCTCACACCTGTAACACTACTTCCCACTTCTTCCCTCTTTCCACCACTTCCCCTGCCCTTCCCAATCTCTCTCCACCTCTTTTCACCCTATTCCCACCATTTCCCACCTCTTCCCACCCTTTTCCTACCTCGTCCCATCCCTTCTTCACCTCTTCCCACCGCTTCCCCACCTCTTCCCACCCTTTTCCCACCTCTTCCCACCCCTTTTCCACCTCTTCCCCACTTCTTCCCACCTCTTCCCCACTTCTTCCCACCCCTTTCCCACCCCTTCCCCACCTCTTCCCACCCCTTTCCCACTTCTTTCCACATCTTCCCCACTTCTTCCGACCTCTTCCCACCCCTTTCCCATCCTTCCCACCTCTTTCCCACCCTTTCCCCACTCCTTCCCCACCTCTTCCCACCTCTTCCCACCCCTTTACCACTTCTTCCCACCTCTTTCTACCCCTTCTGCACCTCTCCCACGTCCGCCATATTGAATTTAGAATGACGTCACACTATCGTATTTTACTCATCAAACCCTTTCATTTGACACCCATATCAACGGGGTTGTGACTAAAAAGCAGATCCGCCATCTTGGGACGTCCGCCATATTGGATTTAAAATGACGTCACATTGTTTATCGTATTTTACTCGTCAAACCCTTTCATTTGATACCCATATCAGGGGGGTTGTGACTAAAAAGCCGATCCGCCATCTTGGGACGTCCTCCATATTGGATTTAGAATGACGTCGCATTGTTTATCGTATTTTACTCGTCAAACCCCTTCATTTGATACCCATATCAGGGGGGTTAAGACTAAAAAGCCGATCCGCCATCTTGGGACGTCCGCCATATTGGATTTAGACCGATAATGGCTATACTATGTTGCATTGTCACCGGACTTATACACGTGTACCAAATTTCAAAGCTCTAGCTTAATTAGAACTAGTCGAAATTCAGCTTGCAAAATTTGACCTAAACCAACAAACAAACAAACAAACATTGCAAGTTAAATAAAAGCTTTTAAAAATCAAATCCGATATAGATATAGCGTATAAAGATTATGTTCGCACGATCGAAAATAATATTAGAGACGATCCAATGAAATTTTGGTCCTTTTTAAAGAGCAAAAAGGGAACAAGTAACATATCAAATGTAATGCAATATAATGGAAATGAATTATCTGAACCTGTCCAAATACTAAATGCGTTTGCGGATTTTTTTCAAAATTCTTTTTCACCTCCTAGTGATTACATGGGAGATATAGAAAACGAACACAGCTTTAATAATAACTCGCTAATACATGTATTAGAATTTAAGAAGGATGATGTGAGAAAAGCACTAAAAAAAATAAAAAATAAAATGACTACTGCCCCAGACGGCATACCTGTATTTCTGCTAAGAGGTTGTGCGTGTATTTTTGCCACACCTTTAGTAACAATTTTTAATTTAATTTAAAAAAACGGTGATTTTCCGGATATATGGAGACGTTCTGAAGTTTGTCCAATTTTTAAACCGACATAATTTATACTGATTTCTCCAAGGCATTCGACAGACTTGACCATAAAATGCTGCTTAGAAAACTAAATTATGCCGGATTTTCTGATAGCCTGATAATATTATTCAGGTCTTACCTGTCAAACAGAATCCAATATGTTACATTCAACGGATTCAAGTCTGTCGAATACGTTGCGACCTCGGGAGTACCGCAAGGGTCGGTTCTTGGACCACTATTTTGCACAATATTTATTAATGACATAGCGGATGACTTAACAGACAAAGTTAATTATTTAATGTATGCTGATGATTTGAAGCTCTTTTTCAGAATTTATACATTAAATTCGCAGAAATGCAATGTTATGTCTTTTACACGTAAGCTCATACCAGTTTTCTACGATTATAATATAGGCAATAATGTACTTCATCGGCCCGAAACACTACGTGACTTAGGTGTTATCTTTGATAAAACCCTCTCTTTTAATACGCATATTAGCACCATAGTATCAGAAGCCAGCAAGACATATGGGTTCATAGTTAGAAATTCCCGTGATTTTTCAAACCCAGATACGCTTAAGATGCTCTATTGCTGCTATGTCAGATCCAAGCTTGAATATGCGTCACTTGTTTGGACTCCACACTATAATGTACATGTTAACCAGTTAGAATCGGTTCAACGCAAATTCCTTAAATTTATGTATTTCAGATCTGAAGGTACTTACCCAGCGATCGGTTTTCCACAAGATGACCTGCTGGATAAGTACTCTTTAGTTAGTTTAAGCCGTAGGCGAGAATGCTTGTCCCAAATTTTTCTTTTTAAAATCATTGAAAATATTATTGACGCACCAACATTACTGTCAAAACTATCTTTTAACATTCCCAGAACAATATCCCGTAATAGTTCTGTATTTTACCTAGCTACGCCTCGTACAAATATCCTAAAGTTTTCACCCATTTATGTAACATGCGACAATCACAACGCAATCTGTGGTGATATAGACATTTTTAATTGCTGCCTGAATGCTTTAAAAACATATTACCAAAGAAACTAGTTGAACTTGTTTGTCTTTCCTTTTGTATTTCACCTTTTATATAGATAATGTTAAAAACATTATAGTTTGTTTTTTATCTGTCTTGTTATTTACCATAAATTATTTTAATCTCTGAGATACATTTTTTATTTATGCACGTTTGATGTTTGTTAGCATAATTTTGAGTAGAATTTCTCTGTACCTCCCTGTCCTATAGTTGGGTCAAGTACCTGTTGGACAGTGTAATTAAATAAATAAATAAATAAATAAATA
This sequence comes from Rutpela maculata, assembly GCA_936432065.2. NCBI lineage: Eukaryota > Metazoa > Arthropoda > Insecta > Coleoptera > Cerambycidae > Rutpela > Rutpela maculata. The sequence continues at coordinate 107,790,421 of OW386287.2, read as the reverse complement.
AATAAATAAATAAATAAATAAAATAAAAATAACCATTTTTATGTGAGTGGAGATTGGGACGTCCACATTCACATCATTTTAATAAAAAATTTTTATAACGTGGATGTGACCAACTGAGCCACCACTCACTTTGATATCGCCATTTCATACTAAACTACGACCATCGCCGTCAGCGCCACTAGTTTAGTACTACTAGTGGAATTTCCTTTGCCTTGTCATCTCCAGTCTGCACTTGTCTGTTGTCTGTGTTACATTGGCGACATTGACGCCAATAAAGTTTTGTAATGAATGATTTTAGTGGTTGTTTGAGTTTGGTAAATATCAACGCATTTTTACGTAAAGGTAAGTACCTATACTTATTTTAGCTACACTGTTACTATGAAATGATGCATTCTTATTTTTTTACTTTGCCTATAATTTTCATGTTTCGAATGACGCCATTAAAATTCAAGGGAAAAAGCAACTTAAAAACTAATTTATCATGGTTCTTTACTTTTTATATAGAGCATATTTAGCTTATTTTAGATTTAAATACTGGTAATTATTTTCCAATTGACGACAAAATGCAAGTCATTTGATTTAATCATTACCCATCATTTATTTTGCTCTAGTATATTATTTTAGTACCCGAATAACGAATACCCCAGTCAAATTTAGTTGTCAAATTAGGATTTTAATGTGAGATGTCTGGTCAGGGCAGTGTTTCTGTTTTAACGTGTTCAGGGAATCAATTTAAGTTCACAGTTCAGTTTCGCAGTTTTAGGCCAGGCTAGATAAGTGCCAGAATTAAAAAAAATAATAATAATTCGTCACAGCAAACTGCAAATATTTTAGAACGTATCACAACTAAAGAAGGAAAAATAATCCGAACCACCTGCGGTTATCTGGTGTGAAATGGGGTGGGTTTTTAAAGGTGAAAAACGGTTTTTTGCGATTTATGGCTTAATTACGCATCCTATCGAAAAAAGTTATTTACAAACGTTGTAGGTAATAAAGCGATCTACAACTTGTGTGGAGGGCATTTTTATCCTATCCACATTTTTCGGGATACACGCAAAAAACCATTTTTCCGGTTTTTTATTTTTTTCTTCCACAAAAATAATTCGATTTAGCTCAAACTTGGTAAAAGTATACCTTTTGGTGTCCCACATAAGCACTATTTTGTTTTGAGCAAAATATTTAACAGTTGTTGTTTAATTCAATTAAAAAAAAAAAAGAGTGAAATTTTCAACTGCGATTCCTCATAAAAGTACTTATCCAATAAAGTTCGAACAGGGCTCATTTTTTTGTTTTTACTTCTACTTTCAATAAATAAAAAATATATATAGTGCAATGGAAAAAGTTGCCGGAAAATCGAAAATTCCGAAAAAATGCTCTTTTTCGTTGTATGTTTTTTAATTATTGTCAAAAATTTGTTATTAATTATTACAATTAATATAATTTTGTAATATCAATGTATGTTACAAACAATAAGTAAAACAATTAATAATTAATTACATTCCTCAACCACGTTTGAATTATTAAATAAGCAAAAATGTATGATTTTGATTTCTATGCCTTCTATTGTAACGGCATTGGTACGGCGTATAAATGACCGCATTTTTATTTATTTGATAATCTAAATATATTTACTTTTAATTTTGATTGTTAATAACTTTTGAATTGTAAAAATTGATAAAAATTGCTTTGTTAATTTTAATTATTAAACATAATATAAATAATGTTTTGTAAAAATAATAAATGTACTTTTTAAAACTAAAGACTAAGAAAAGGCAAATATGTGTATAAATACCCACATACACATACATCCGCACATATAAAGCCAATTGCTATCTTATAAAATTTGGAGAGAGAGGAAATGAAATTTTATCGTTTTGCGAAATTTATTTACAGAAGTTGTTTTCAGTCGGTCATCTATATTATTGTAGATCGAGATTGCGTTATATACAAATGACTACTTTTTGAGTTTAAATACAAATCTGCAACAGCTACTTTGCATATCTTGCAAACGATATTGCGTAATCTTATCAAGACATGGAAAGTATACAATTTTGCAATAATTTAAAATGGGTAGCACAAGATTTTCACACAATTTTTTTCTTACTTTAAAATTTATTAGAGTATAACATTTTCAAAGAGTAATATGCTTTTTTAAATAAACCTGCCACGTGCTCCGTGAAACGCATCTTATAGTCAAAAATAAGACCTAAATTTTTTGCTTCATTTAGAATGGGCAAGTATTGCCCATTGCTAGCGATCTTTAGATTTGCCTTCGTGTATTCCCGTGTTTTATTAGAAGTAAAGCACAATACTGCACTTTTGGTGGCATTTAGTTTAATACTGTTTTGATTAGCATAATTATGAATAGAGTCTAAATCCGAATTAATTAAATCACTAATATTTATTGTGTTTTCAGAAGGAAATTTATAAAACAATTGAGTATCATCGGCATAACACTGGACTTTACCATAATTGATATGTTGGACAATATCGGCAGTATAAATTAAGAACAAAATGGGTCCTAAAACCGATCCTTGCGGCACACCTGATGTGATTGGGCAAATATTTGACAGCTACTAATAATAATGGAAAGATGTTGCCTTTCTAAAATTGTCTCTCACACAATTAAAATTTAAGTATATAAATGTTATTTGGCGTTTTGTTTAATAATATACACATTTTTTAATTAACATAAACTCTACACACTATTATAATGTAAAAGTTGAGTAGCTATTAAGCTAGACTTCGCCTTAGTTTAGAAATATGGTGTAAATTTAATTATAAATAAGCCGTTTTTTTTTTGTTAAAAACCAGTCACCCTTCTCTGTGGCTCCAACCCTCACAGAGGGGAGCTGGTAGTACCGGCAGCCACTCCCCACACCCGTGGGGTAAGTGACTACTGGGTCCGGGAATCGTGTGCCCTGAGCAGACGTAATGAACCGAGAATGACGGCCTTCTGCATTCTGCCGGCTAAGACCTCCGCCGAATTTCGGCATGCCGGTATGATCTTAAGTTCCGAAAGCAACGTGTGTCTCGTTCCACCGATATCATGTATTAAAAAGTAAATTTATTATTTTTACAAAAAATTATTTATATTGTGTTTAATAATTACAATTAACAAAGCAATTTTTATCAATTTTTACAATTTAAAAATTATTAACAATCAAAATTAAAAGTAAATATATTTAGATTATCAAATAAATAAAAATGCGGTCATTTATACGCCGTACCAATACCGTTACAATAGAAGGCATATAAATCAAGATCATACTTTTTTGCTTGTTTAATAATTCAAACGTGTTTGAGGAATGTAATTAATTATTAATTATTTTACTTATTGTTTGTAGCATACATTGATATTACAAAATTATATTAATTGTAATAATTAATAACAAATTTTTGACAATAATTAAAAACGTACAACGAAAAAGGGCATTTTTTCAGAATTTTCGATTTTCCGGCAATTTTTTCTATTGCACTATATATATATATATATATATATATATATATATATATATATATTTACATCTCCATATAAAAATGACTTCCGGTATATGGTGCGTGTATCTGGCTTCCACCAGAAGGAGTAGAAATATATATATTTTGACTCAAGTATATATCATCATTTGTGATTCACATCTCAGTTATCAATCAGGAATAGTTTTCATCACATCAACAAATCGCGATGGATATGAGCTCCGACATAGAGTGCAGTGGATACTGCTTCCGACAATTTATGGCGGATTACATTCTGCAGATATATAGCTTCCGAAATATACATTATTTTAGGATCTGCAGTGGATACGGCTTCCAGCAGTGTTGCCATGCATTTAGCCTATAGATTTTAAATTCTGCTTTATTTCCATGGTTTTATACCTACATAATATGCAAGTGTTCATGGATAGATAAATAAATAGGTATGAAAGGCCAAAAAATTTTGAATTGATGAGTGTTCATGTTCTAGATTTAGCTCCTACTTGATTTGAATTAAGATATTCCATATATTATTAAAATTATTTATATACAGCGTATTTTAGAACCAATTTTCTAAGAATTGGCAAAAATAAACTGCTTTTATTTTCCAAATGACAAAAATTTGGTATTATTAAAATCTATTCAGAATAAAAATTTAACACCGATTTACAATTTTCAAAATAATCGACCCACAATAGATTTTTTATCGAAAATTAATAAATAAATACATCGTCAAATTAATTCACACTTTCAATTTACCAATTTTTAATTAAATAAAAATTAGTGGCTGAAAGATTTCGGTCGCTGGCCTTTTGGAATATTTTATCCAATAAATATTATTTTCTCTCTAAAAATTAGTATAAAACAAAGACTTTTAAATATTATACTCGTTCACGTTCATATTGAATGATCCTTATGTTTAAACAATATATTAATGGAGTGAGTAACGGGTGATCTGATCTGACTTTCACGGATAAATCTGGTCGTCCGGAAGAAACCACCAAGTTATGATTTAGACGACCAATGATAAAAAGAAGTTAAAGGTTTTATCTGTATTTTGGCGTAAATTTCATCCTTTGGATCGATAGGTAAAAAGTATCCCTTAGAAATTACCACCCCTTTCGTTGGCCCGCACCACCCACCAAGATATCACGCAGCCGACTATTTTTACTTTGTTACGTTGCTTAAGAACAAGTAGGTAAACATAAATTTATTCTTTAATTACATGACTATTTAGTGCAGTCTCAGAGAGGGGCGGAATCAACCTCTTATACAAATTCCACGAAAATGAAATTTTCTTTAAATCAATGGGGCAACACTTTTGTACAGCCGCCGTTCGGTCCATAAAGAACCACTGCTTTCACATCCAGATTTCCTATCCAAGTCTCTTACAACGAAAAAAATATTGATAATACATTTGCACTCCACAATGTAGAAATAATTGTTCATAGAACTTTAATAATAATGTAATATTTGAAATCGTCTACCTCAAAAACCCTCAAAAAATACGCCTTTGGTTCTTGTACACACACTAAATCATAATTTTGTTTTTTTAACCATTTTAATAATGGGAGTGGTAATGCAGGTGGTAGTGGGGGCGGCTAATCCCAAACCTTGGCGTCTTATACATACATACACTAAATCCAATTTTATGGACTATTTCTTGCTCGTTTTACCTATGCGGGCCGCCACCTTGATTGAAAGGCGCAAAAAATTGTTTTTTTCAAAATAATTCGGCAACGCTCTCGCTCTCACTTTCACTCACTCAATTCAGTCATTCTAAAAGAATTAGAATTAGATTATATAGGGAAACTATTTTTTGTTATATATACATTTTCTTATGGCCACGGCGGAGTAAATTTCAAGTTTCATTCTGTTTTTTGTAGTAGATGTCTCCCAGAGAAGGTATAGACCGTCCTTCGTGTTTCTTTGTTTCTTTTGTAATGGTCGAAAAGGACGTCACAGGCTTAGAGAGCAGTGTTTTCAATTTGCTAGTAATTACTTACATTTTTAAGTATTTTGAGTTTTTAAGCAATTATGTAAGGATTAAATATGTATAAAAATTTTGTGTGGAATTTAAAATTTTGTAGCCAATAGTCGGGACAAAATTTTATAATTTGAAATTTTTTGATACCAATAAGATTATTAAAAAATGTTGGATTATATAAAAATAATAAAAAGGGTTAGGAGCAAGTACAGACCCTTGAGGTATTCCATATTTTATAGACAATTCTTCTGAATAATTGTCATTAAATTTAATAATTTGTTTCCTATTTTCAAGGTATGATGTACGCAACTGTAATACTATCTCGGCAATTTCTTAAATTCATCTTTCTGACGCTGTATCTCTTTAAACATTAGACTTACAATAAAAATGTAGGAAATTTTGTCGTCTTCAACTTGGTCTCGAACATTTTTTTTAGGATCGAGCGTTGCCGAATTACTTTGAAAACCAATTTTTTGCAACTTTCAATCAAGATGGCGGCTCGCGCCTCCCTCCCCCTAGGTCGAAACCTTGTATTTTTCATCAGGGCCTCGACTTAAATAACATTTATCAAAACCATTACTACTCCACCATTTGCAGGGCAAAATCCCCTGCCGATTGAACTATAGCCCATTTGAATAAAAAGAAATTCAATATTTTTTTACCGTTGCTGTACTCCACTACGTGGATGTGGAAGTAAAACAAACTATGGAATTAAAATCGATAAGTTCATTCAATAAATGAAATTTAAATAATACACATTGTTAATGGTATGAGCTTGCATTCTAAAAAAATAGCATATTTATGTAAAATATCCTTAAAACTATAATAACACAGCCCCCCCCCAAAAAAAAAGTTCAAAGCAGCTAACCAGACCCATGTAGCCCTATGTATTTTCGGTCGCTGAATCTGAATCCGGGGCCAAAAAACACCCCTGAAATGGGGTAAAAAGAAGATTAAGCTTCGAGAATAGTTGTTACATCTTAAACAATCGAATTATACAAATTAAGGTTAAACAGCAGGGTACATATAATAGATATGAAACATACCCCCAGGGAGGGGCGAAAACTAGCCCCCATATATAAAAAAATCGATCCAAAATAGCAATGACTGCTGCAAAATCTCGAAATGTCTAAATTTTGTTAAAATGATAAAAAACTGCATCAGATCCGACGTAATCTTCATAAACTGCTCCTATAGAGTTGATAACAACTACCCTTAAGTTTAAAGGACACGAGAAAAATAAGAAAAAACGTAAAATGCAACAGGATTTCTATTTTCATGGATGCTATGATTGGCTGAAATTACGTAGTACTCTAAAATAGAACTAGAAACTTATGTACCATCAACATCCTACAGTGTCAACCCTCAAAGAGTGTGAAAACTACCCCCTATGTAAAATTTGACTATAAAAAGTTACAATGACTTCTATATAAAAATTCGAAACACCTGCGTTGTGTCGAAGAGAAAAGAAACTAGGCTATGTTCGACACTGTGCTTGAAAACCACCCCCACGGGGTTGCGTAAAAAAAAAGCTATGAAAATGAAACAAATAAGCAACAGTACAGCTTTTTCAGTAGTCACTGCAGCATTTTTTTAGTTGCATTTTGAATTACGGTAGTTTACATACTTTCTGGGGGTGTTACTTAATAACATTGATAGGACATGAGTTTCAAACTCTAAGTGTGCAACATGATTTTTGTCAATCATAGCATCGATAAAAATGTAAATCCGGTTAGTTTCTCTCTGTTTTTCTAGCATCCTACGGATATGGGGGTAGAATCTCGCAACCCCGTGGGGATGGTTTTCAAGCACAGCGTCGAACATAGTCTAGTTTCTTCTCTCTTCCACACAACGCAGGTGTTTCGAATATTTATAGAAGTCACTGTAACTTTTTATAGTTAAATCTTATATTAAATCTTTCACACCCTCTGAGGGTTGACATTGTAGGATGCTGACGGAACGTAAGTTTCTAGTTCAATTTAAAGTACTACGCAATTTCAGCCAATCATAGCATCCATGAAAATAGAAATCGTGTTGGATTTTACGTTTTTTCTTGTTTTTCTCGTGTCCTTTGAACTTGAGTTTGGTTGTTCTCAACCCTATGGGGGCAGTTTATGAAGATTACGTCGGACCTGATGCAGTTTCTTATCACTTTAACAAAATTTAGACATTTCGAGCTTTTTCAGCAGTCATTGCTGTTTTGGATCGATTTTTTTATATATGGGGGCTAGTTTTCGCCCCTCCCTGGGGGTGTATTTCATATCTATTGTATGTACGCTGCTGTTTAACCTTAATTTGTATAATTCGATTGATTATTCTCGTACCTAGTTTAATCTTCTTTTACCCCATTTCAAGGGTATTTTTTGGCTCTAGCTAATGATTTTGGGGGGGTACGATTTTTTTTGACCCCGGATTCGGTTTCAGCGACTGAAAATTCATAGGGATACATGGGTCTGGTTCGCTGCTTTGAACTTTTTTTTTTGTGGGGCTGTGTAATCATTGTATTCATTTAATACTACTTTTTATTAACTAGTGTAAATCAAAAAAATATATTTTTTTTCTCTGAAGTAGTTTCTACACCAAAACACTTGAATATTACACGACTCGCGTTTCGTCAATCATGTTGGCATCATCTAGAGACTATGAAACTGAATTTACAATCAGTCTTAGTATTCACCAGTATTGATGCCCAAGAATGTTATTGCATATTTATCTGTTATTGATTCATGTAGCTGTCGTGTCCTCAATAAAAAATTACACAAAACGATTTTAACAAAAAACATTTTCTCCAGTCCGACAGTGTATTTTTTAAAAACATTGCTGCGTGCAACCCAAACTACCACAATAGCATGTACTAAATTTTAACTACTTGGAAAAATGGTTAAAAAATATGAGCTTAAAAATTTGGCATAAATTAGAAAATCCACAGCAAAGGCTCCAGAGGGTACATATGAAAGAGTTTTGGAACCAGGTCGATATCTATTGCTAATTATGTACGGAACATTTTACATAACGAATTAAAATCTGGGTTATGGTCAAAATTTCATTAAAAGAACCAACATTTTTTAAGTTAACTTCGTAGATTTTTCAAACTATCTAACGAACGTTAATTGGGTTACACTTACAGTCACTGTTCTACAACACGCAACTTTTTAAATTTCTTTCTACTCCGCTATTTATGCGACATTCTCAGTTGAGATGAAGTGTCAACATATTTAAATTTCAATTTCGTATTCCTATATATCTGATTTCTAAAACCCCCATGCGCCAACCTTAAGTAAAAAACAATTTGTTTTTAATTATTGTCCTAAATACATCGAAAACGTCATAGTAACTGAAAGATATTTTCACTAAAAATTCAAAATATTTATGATTTCGTATAACATATATCTTAGTTGTATTTTAATAAGTATTTCTAAGCAATTCTAAATTGGTACTTGTCCTATAACAAAAACAAAAGATGTTGCGGTGTAGCAAGTAGCAACAACGAACACTATGCAGTCATTTTAAACGTTAAAAACACAAAAGGCCATTTCCTACTTGCCATGTGATACAAGGTTGCCAATATTACCGGAAGCAGTATCCACTGTAAAACTGATAGTATATTATACGGCATGGAATATACGGAAACCGTGGCGCCCTCGTTCCGTGGCGCCCTCGTTGATATGGCCGCCTCGTCAACTAAAATATGCGGAAGAGTTCAAAATCCGAATATCTGACTTCCAGCTGAAATTAACACAGCAGACAACTGAGACACCATGGAGACGTTTTACATTGGTTGCGTTACGGCTTCCGTATACGGAAGCCGTATCGCAGTCGGAAGCCGTATAGCATGTAAATGGGCTAGCATCGGAAGCCGTATCCTACGCAGTCTGTATATATATATATATATATATATATATATATATATATATATATATATATATATATATATATATATATATATATATATATATATATATATATATATATATATATATATATATATATATATATATATATATATATATATATATATATATATATATATATACGTACCCGGCTACCAATACCAAGCCCGGTACGTTGCACAGGCACTCAGAAGCCCGTGTCTTTTATTGTAGTTTGACGCGTGTATATTACCAAATATATCATGGAAACATTTATATACACCGCGCAATAGAAGAGAGGTAACTTTATTTAACATTAACAAAAATATATATTTCTCAGGTTATCCGAAGCCCAACACACACTACTATCTATACGAAGCCCGTTTGTATGTATGTATGTAGTTGGTGCATTTTACGAAGCCCGGCATCGTTGCCAGCGCTTCTATTACAATATTCAACATTTTAAAAGAACCGTGCAGGCGTTCAACTAGAATCGAAAAAATTCAATAAGATAACAATATTTTTTAATGGGTAATACTTTTAAAAATCAAGGAATTTTGGGTTTCTTTTCTTTTAATCTGTTCTAATGATACTTTGTTCATCATAGGCCAATTTAGTACAGTACCTAGATGTAAAAAATATGCAAAACTTCGGAATAATGTCATATTGAACGGATTTCGTTCATTTTTGGCAGTATAATAGTAAATGCTGCACAGAAAAGTTTTTATATTGTGCGAAGGCTTGTTAATTTATAGGGGGTGGCGCTTGAAAAATATATATATTTATTGGATCTGAAGTAAAATCAAATTTTAAGAAGAAAAAGTTTGTGGTGCCCCACCTGATAGGTACATTTGTATTAGAGTATTGTGTGTTGTATAAGTTTTGGAGCAGTGATGCGAATTTGAGGTCATGAGTACAGAGCCTAAATCAAGTAGGTGAAGACGAGAACTGTCAGAAAAGGAACGCGGAGTTTGAAAGGAGGTTTTGGCAGAGAGAAGAGTGATGGTAGAGGCGTCTGGCATTGAGAGAGTCAAATGTAGCAGAAATGAAATAAATAATAGTTGGAGAGATAATTTGGAATAATAATTGAATCCAGTGGTGGTTTACGAACAGTCTGCATCAAATCAGAGGTAAACAAAAACTGTTGTGTTAAATGTGAAGAAGTTAATATAAATTTGTTAAATACTGATCTTTTCTTTGTTTCTTTTGGCGCAAGCGCGTAACCACTTTTAAATTTCCCTGAGATACTAATTAAGAGCATCTCAATTGGCGTCCGACGCGTGGCTTTGCGGTGGACAAAGAAACAAAGTAAGACAGGTAGATTGAAAGCGTTGAGTTGATAGCATATTTAACAAGAGAAACGGACACAGAATTTTGTTCGGTACGAGCATGAACTTTATGTGATTCTTGGAGAGAGGAACTTATTAATAATTGTGTCAATTTTAGAACAATATAAGTACTAGATTGTGAATATTAGAGGGACTGTGTTAAATCTAGTACATATATCGAATTGTTAGTCAGTAGATAATTAGATAATTTAAATCATGTCAAAGAAATCCGGGCGAAAATCAAAACAAAAAGATCGGGAATCAGAGGAGGAAGTAGGAAGTAAATTAGAGGATATCATTAGCAAATTAGCAGATGGTATGGCCGAGGTGCAATGGTCCATAAGTAAACTTGCGGAAACTGTTCAAAATAATGTGAAAGAAAAGAAAGAGTTCAAGAACGAGGCTGCTGGTACAAAGTTAGAAATGGTATGTTCACGTGATAGACATTATATATCACTATGGCGAGATTTGGGGGGTTCTAACTTAAGCTTTGCTCCCAATTCTGGTTTACATCCTATGGTATATTTAAAAAAATTAGTTCGATTGTTTGATGAAGCAGGGGTACCCGAGGACAGGAGATTAAGTTTGGCTATTAATTCGTTACGTGGGTCGGCGGCGGATTGGGTAGCAACGCGAGAGAATGTTTTGAAAGACTTTAAGCAATTTAAAGAGGCTTTTAAAAAACGTTATTGGGGGACGGAACAGGAACGCGACCTATTTTATGAGATCAAATATGGGCAGTATAGATCAGGGAATCGTGCGGACTATTTGTTAAAATTGGCAGCTCAAGCAGCTTTTTTGTCAGATGTAATACCGGAGGAAAAACTTGTGGAATGGTTAAGTAAACATTTTACCGCGGATATTCGGAGGGGTATTTGTTTGGCAGGATTAACGCAGATAGAGCAAGTTGAAAAGTATTTAAGAAAGTTGGAGACAACGGAGGGAGATTCTAATAGAAATCGAGAGATGACACGTAGTTACGAGGGAGGTAATGAGAATAGGCGCGGACCGACAAATACCAGAGATAATATTGCATATCCCAGGGAAAATTATTATCTAGATAACTCATCTAGAGAAAATGCTGTAGCAACCAATGTAAATGTAAATTCTAATAGAACGATACGATGTTTAGATGTACGGGATGAGCTTTTAAGTGATAACGATAATGTCGAAATGTCGGAAGAAGAAATATTATTATCACCTATTATCATGACACAGGTTGAAGATAAAAAAATAAATATTTTAATTGACTCCGGGAGCCAGTGTTCAGCAGTGACGGAGAATTTTTTCAGAAAATTACAGGTTGATTCGAAAAAATTACCTGTGATGCCGGTAACCAATTTAACTATATCAGGAGCGATTGGTGCTAAGAAACGAAAAATACTAGAACAAGTATTATTGCCTGTTTGGATTGGTAAAGTAAAATTTGATATATTGTGCATTATAGTACCGAACTTGAATAAAGAAGTTATTTTAGGTTGCGACTGGATGACGGCAGAAAAGGTGAAACTAGATTTTGAAAAAATGAGTTTAAGAATTCCAGGTAGGGGTTTGAATGTAAAAATGCAAGTTAAAAAAGAGCAAGAAAGTCAGTTGTCGGTGAATATAGTAGTAGGAGAAAGTAGGGCAAGTAATAAGCAATGTTATACCGATTTTAATTTTAGACAGATTGCTGACAAAGCCGAAACTATTAATGATGATCAATGCAAAATCTTGTTTAGGTTATTACAAAAAGCGTGTGTCTCGTTCCACCGATATCATGTATTAAAAAGTAAATTTATTATTTTTACAAAAAATTATTTATATTGTGTTTAATAATTACAATTAACAAAGCAATTTTTATCAATTTTTACAATTTAAAAATTATTAACAATCAAAATTAAAAGTAAATATATTTAGATTATCAAATAAATAAAAATGCGGTCATTTATACGCCGTACCAATACCGTTACAATAGAAGGCATATAAATCAAGATCATACTTTTTTGCTTGTTTAATAATTCAAACGTGTTTGAGGAATGTAATTAATTATTAAATATTTTACTTATTGTTTGTAGCATACATTGATATTACAAAATTATATTAATTGTAATAATTAATAACAAATTTTTGACAATAATTAAAAACGAACAACGAAAAAGGGCATTTTTTCAGAATTTTCGATTTTCCGGCAATTTTTTCTATTGCACTATATATATATATATATATATATATATATATATATATATATATATATATATATATATATATATATATTTACATCTCCATATAAAAATGACTTCCGGTATATGGTGCGTGTATCTGGCTTCCACCAGAAGGAGTAGAAATATATATATTTTGACTCAAGTATATATCATCATTTGTGATTCACATCTCAGTTATCAATCAGGAATAGTTTTCATCACATCAACAAATCGCGATGGATATGAGCTCCGACATAGAGTGCAGTGGATACTGCTTCCGACAATTTATGGCGGATTACATTCTGCAGATATATAGCTTCCGAAATATACATTATTTTAGGATCTGCAGTGGATACGGCTTCCAGCAGTGTTGCCATGCATTTAGCCTATAGATTTTAAATTCTGCTTTATTTCCATGGTTTTATACCTACATAATATGCAAGTGTTCATGGATAGATAAATAAATAGGTATGAAAGGCCAAAAAATTTTGAATTGATGAGTGTTCATGTTCTAGATTTAGCTCCTACTTGATTTGAATTAAGATATTCCATATATTATTAAAATTATTTATATACAGCGTATTTTAGAACCAATTTTCTAAGAATTGGCAAGAATAAACTGCTTTTATTTTCCAAATGACAAAAATTTGGTATTATTAAAATCTATTCAGAATAAAAATTTAACACCGATTTACAATTTTCAAAATAATCGACCCACAATAGATTTTTTATCGAAAATTAATAAATAAATACATCGTCAAATTAATTCACACTTTCAATTTACCAATTTTTAATTAAATAAAAATTAGTGGCTGAAAGATTTCGGTCGCTGGCCTTTTGGAATATTTTATCCAATAAATATTATTTTCTCTCTAAAAATTAGTATAAAACAAAGACTTTTAAATATTATACTCGTTCACGTTCATATTGAATGAGCCTTATGTTTAAACAATATATTAATGGAGTGAGTAACGGGTGATCTGATCTGACTTTCACGGATAAATCTGGTCGTCCGGAAGAAACCACCAAGTTATGATTTAGACGACCAATGATAAAAAGAAGTTAAAGGTTTTATCTGTATTTTGGCGTAAATTTCATCCTTTGGATCGATAGGTAAAAAGTATCCCTTAGAAATTACCACCCCTTTCGTTGGCCCGCACCACCCACCAAGATATCACGCAGCCGACTATTTTTACTTTGTTACGTTGCTTAAGAACAAGTAGGTAAACATAAATTTATTCTTTAATTACATGACTATTTAGTGCAGTCTCAGAGAGGGGCGGAATCAACCTCTTATACAAATTCCACGAAAATGAAATTTTCTTTAAATCAATGGGGCAACACTTTTGTACAGCCGCCGTTCGGTCCATAAAGAACCACTGCTTTCACATCCAGATTTCCTATCCAAGTCTCTTACAACGAAAAAAATATTGATAATACATTTGCACTCCACAATGTAGAAATAATTGTTCATAGAACTTTAATAATAATGTAATATTTGAAATCGTCTACCTCAAAAACCCTCAAAAAATACGCCTTTGGTTCTTGTACACACACTAAATCATAATTTTGTTTTTTTAATCATTTTAATAATGGGAGTGGTAATGCAGGTGGTAGTGGGGGCGGCTAATCCCAAACCTTGGCGTCTTATACATACATACACTAAATCCAATTTTATGGACTATTTCTTGCTCGTTTTACCTATGCGGGCCGCCACCTTGATTGAAAGGCGCAAAAAATTGTTTTTTTCAAAATAATTCGGCAACGCTCTCGCTCTCACTTTCACTCACTCAATTCAGTCATTCTAAAAGAATTAGAATTAGATTATATAGGGAAACTATTTTTTGTTATATATACATTTTCTTATGGCCACGGCGGAGTAAATTTCAAGTTTCATTCTGTTTTTTGTAGTAGATGTCTCCCAGAGAAGGTATAGACCGTCCTTCGTGTTTCTTTGTTTCTTTTGTAATGGTCGAAAAGGACGTCACAGGCTTAGAGAGCAGTGTTTTCAATTTGCTAGTAATTACTTACATTTTTAAGTATTTTGAGTTTTTAAACAATTATGTAAGGATTAAATATGTATAAAAATTTTGTGTGGAATTTAAAATTTTGTAGCCAATAGTCGGGACAAAATTTTATAATTTGAAATTTTTTGATACCAATAAGATTATTAAAAAATGTTGGATTATATAAAAATAATAAAAAGGGTTAGGAGCAAGTACAGACCCTTGAGGTATTCCATATTTTATAGACAATTCTTCTGAATAATTGTCATTAAATTTAATAATTTGTTTCCTATTTTCAAGGTATGATGTACGCAACTGTAATACTATCTCGGCAATTTCTTAAATTCATCTTTCTGACGCTGTATCTCTTTAAACATTAGACTTACAATAAAAATGTAGGAAATTTTGTCGTCTTCAACTTGGTCTCGAACATTTTTTTTAGGATCGAGCGTTGCCGAATTACTTTGAAAACCAATTTTTTGCAACTTTCAATCAAGATGGCGGCTCGCGCCTCCCTCCCCCTAGGTCGAAACCTTGTATTTTTCATCAGGGCCTCGACTTAAATAACATTTATCAAAACCATTACTACTCCACCATTTGCAGGGCAAAATCCCCTGCCGATTGAACTATAGCCCATTTGAATAAAAAGAAATTCAATATTTTTTTACCGTTGCTGTACTCCACTACGTGGATGTGGAAGTAAAACAAACTATGGAATTAAAATCGATAAGTTCATTCAATAAATGAAATTTAAATAATACACATTGTTAATGGTATGAGCTTGCATTCTAAAAAAATAGCATATTTATGTAAAATATCCTTAAAACTATAATAACACAGCCCCCCCCAAAAAAAAAGTTCAAAGCAGCTAACCAGACCCATGTAGCCCTATGTATTTTCGGTCGCTGAATCTGAATCCGGGGCCAAAAAACACCCCTGAAATGGGGTAAAAAGAAGATTAAGCTTCGAGAATAGTTGTTACATCTTAAACAATCGAATTATACAAATTAAGGTTAAACAGCAGGGTACATATAATAGATATGAAACATACCCCCAGGGAGGGGCGAAAACTAGCCCCCATATATAAAAAAATCGATCCAAAATAGCAATGACTGCTGCAAAATCTCGAAATGTCTAAATTTTGTTAAAATGATAAAAAACTGCATCAGATCCGACGTAATCTTCATAAACTGCTCCTATAGAGTTGATAACAACTACCCTTAAGTTTAAAGGACACGAGAAAAATAAGAAAAAACGTAAAATGCAACAGGATTTCTATTTTCATGGATGCTATGATTGGCTGAAATTACGTAGTACTCTAAAATAGAACTAGAAACTTATGTACCATCAACATCCTACAGTGTCAACCCTCAAAGAGTGTGAAAACTACCCCCTATGTAAAATTTGACTATAAAAAGTTACAGTGACTTCTATATAAAAATTCGAAACACCTGCGTTGTGTCGAAGAGAAAAGAAACTAGGCTATGTTCGACACTGTGCTTGAAAACCACCCCCACGGGGTTGCGTAAAAAAAAAGCTATGAAAATGAAACAAATAAGCAACAGTACAGCTTTTTCAGTAGTCACTGCAGCATTTTTTTAGTTGCATTTTGAATTACGGTAGTTTACATACTTTCTGGGGGTGTTACTTAATAACATTGATAGGACATGAGTTTCAAACTCTAAGTGTGCAACATGATTTTTGTCAATCATAGCATCGATAAAAATGTAAATCCGGTTAGTTTCTCTCTGTTTTTCTAGCATCCTACGGATATGGGGGTAGAATCTCGCAACCCCGTGGGGATGGTTTTCAAGCACAGCGTCGAACATAGTCTAGTTTCTTCTCTCTTCCACACAACGCAGGTGTTTCGAATATTTATAGAAGTCACTGTAACTTTTTATAGTTAAATCTTATATTAAATCTTTCACACCCTCTGAGGGTTGACATTGTAGGATGCTGACGGAACGTAAGTTTCTAGTTCAATTTAAAGTACTACGCAATTTCAGCCAATCATAGCATCCATGAAAATAGAAATCGTGTTGGATTTTACGTTTTTTCTTGTTTTTCTCGTGTCCTTTGAACTTGAGTTTGGTTGTTCTCAACCCTATGGGGGCAGTTTATGAAGATTACGTCGGACCTGATGCAGTTTCTTATCACTTTAACAAAATTTAGACATTTCGAGCTTTTTCAGCAGTCATTGCTGTTTTGGATCGATTTTTTTATATATGGGGGCTAGTTTTCGCCCCTCCCTGGGGGTGTATTTCATATCTATTGTATGTACGCTGCTGTTTAACCTTAATTTGTATAATTCGATTGATTATTCTCGTACCTAGTTTAATCTTCTTTTACCCCATTTCAAGGGTATTTTTTGGCTCTAGCTAATGATTTTGGGGGGGTACGATTTTTTTTGACCCCGGATTCGGTTTCAGCGACTGAAAATTCATAGGGATACATGGGTCTGGTTCGCTGCTTTGAACTTTTTTTTTGTGGGGCTGTGTAATCATTGTATTCATTTAATACTACTTTTTATTAACTAGTGTAAATCAAAAAAAAATATTTTTTTTCTCTGAAGTAGTTTCTACACCAAAACACTTGAATATTACACGACTCGCGTTTCGTCAATCATGTTGGCATCATCTAGAGACTATGAAACTGAATTTACAATCAGTCTTAGTATTCACCAGTATTGATGCCCAAGAATGTTATTGCATATTTATCTGTTATTGATTCATGTAGCTGTCGTGTCCTCAATAAAAAATTACACAAAACGATTTTAACAAAAAACATTTTCTCCAGTCCGACAGTGTATTTTTTAAAAACATTGCTGCGTGCAACCCAAACTACCACAATAGCATGTACTAAATTTTAACTACTTGGAAAAATGGTTAAAAAATATGAGCTTAAAAATTTGGCATAAATTAGAAAATCCACAGCAAAGGCTCCAGAGGGTACATATGAAAGAGTTTTGGAACCAGGTCGATATCTATTGCTAATTATGTACGGAACATTTTACATAACGAATTAAAATCTGGGTTATGGTCAAAATTTCATTAAAAGAACCAACATTTTTTAAGTTAACTTCGTAGATTTTTCAAACTATCTAACGAACGTTAATTGGGTTACACTTACAGTCACTGTTCTACAACACGCAACTTTTTAAATTTCTTTCTACTCCGCTATTTATGCGACATTCTCAGTTGAGATGAAGTGTCAACATATTTAAATTTCAATTTCGTATTCCTATATATCTGATTTCTAAAACCCCCATGCGCCAACCTTAAGTAAAAAACAATTTGTTTTTAATTATTGTCCTAAATACATCGAAAACGTCATAGTAACTGAAAGATATTTTCACTAAAAATTCAAAATATTTATGATTTCGTATAACATATATCTTAGTTGTATTTTAATAAGTATTTCTAAGCAATTCTAAATTGGTACTTGTCCTATAACAAAAACAAAAGATGTTGCGGTGTAGCAAGTAGCAACAACGAACACTATGCAGTCATTTTAAACGTTAAAAACACAAAAGGCCATTTCCTACTTGCCATGTGATACAAGGTTGCCAATATTACCGGAAGCAGTATCCACTGTAAAACTGATAGTATATTATACGGCATGGAATATACGGAAACCGTGGCGCCCTCGTTCCGTGGCGCCCTCGTTGATATGGCCGCCTCGTCAACTAAAATATGCGGAAGAGTTCAAAATCCGAATATCTGACTTCCAGCTGAAATTAACACAGCAGACAACTGAGACACCATGGAGACGTTTTACATTGGTTGCGTTACGGCTTCCGTATACGGAAGCCGTATCGCAGTCGGAAGCCGTATAGCATGTAAATGGGCTAGCATCGGAAGCCGTATCCTACGCAGTCTGTATATATATATATATATATATATATATATATATATATATATATATATATATATATATATATATATATATATATATATATATATATATATATATATATATATACGTACCCGGCTACCAATACCAAGCCCGGTACGTTGCACAGGCACTCAGAAGCCCGTGTCTTTTATTGTAGTTTGACGCGTGTATATTACCAAATATATCATGGAAACATTTATATACACCGCGCAATAGAAGAGAGGTAACTTTATTTAACATTAACAAAAATATATATTTCTCAGGTTATCCGAAGCCCAACACACACTACTATCTATACGAAGCCCGTTTGTATGTATGTATGTAGTTGGTGCATTTTACGA
Organism: Rutpela maculata; assembly: GCA_936432065.2. Classification (NCBI taxonomy): domain Eukaryota; kingdom Metazoa; phylum Arthropoda; class Insecta; order Coleoptera; family Cerambycidae; genus Rutpela; species Rutpela maculata. The sequence continues at coordinate 107,771,339 of OW386287.2, read as the reverse complement.
AGCCCGGCATCGTTGCCAGCGCTTCTATTACAATATTCAACATTTTAAAAGAACCGTGCAGGCGTTCAACTAGAATCGAAAAAATTCAATAAGATAACAATATTTTTTAATGGGTAATACTTTTAAAAATCAAGGAATTTTGGGTTTCTTTTCTTTTAATCTGTTCTAATGATACTTTGTTCATCATAGGCCAATTTAGTACAGTACCTAGATGTAAAAAATATGCAAAACTTCGGAATAATGTCATATTGAACGGATTTCGTTCATTTTTGGCAGTATAATAGTAAATGCTGCACAGAAAAGTTTTTATATTGTGCGAAGGCTTGTTAATTTATAGGGGGTGGCGCTTGAAAAATATATATATTTATTGGATCTGAAGTAAAATCAAATTTTAAGAAGAAAAAGTTTGTGGTGCCCCACCTGATAGGTACATTTGTATTAGAGTATTGTGTGTTGTATAAGTTTTGGAGCAGTGATGCGAATTTGAGGTCATGAGTACAGAGCCTAAATCAAGTAGGTGAAGACGAGAACTGTCAGAAAAGGAACGCGGAGTTTGAAAAGAGGTTTTGGCAGAGAGAAGAGTGATGGTAGAGGCGTCTGGCATTGAGAGAGTCAAATGTAGCAGAAATGAAATAAATAATAGTTGGAGAGATAATTTGGAATAATAATTGAATCCAGTGGTGGTTTACGAACAGTCTGCATCAAATCAGAGGTAAACAAAAACTGTTGTGTTAAATGTGAAGAAGTTAATATAAATTTGTTAAATACTGATCTTTTCTTTGTTTCTTTTGGCGCAAGCGCGTAACCACTTTTAAATTTCCCTGAGATACTAATTAAGAGCATCTCAATTGGCGTCCGACGCGTGGCTTTGCGGTGGACAAAGAAACAAAGTAAGACAGGTAGATTGAAAGCGTTGAGTTGATAGCATATTTAACAAGAGAAACGGACACAGAATTTTGTTCGGTACGAGCATGAACTTTATGTGATTCTTGGAGAGAGGAACTTATTAATAATTGTGTCAATTTTAGAACAATATAAGTACTAGATTGTGAATATTAGAGGGACTGTGTTAAATCTAGTACATATATCGAATTGTTAGTCAGTAGATAATTAGATAATTTAAATCATGTCAAAGAAATCCGGGCGAAAATCAAAACAAAAAGATCGGGAATCAGAGGAGGAAGTAGGAAGTAAATTAGAGGATATCATTAGCAAATTAGCAGATGGTATGGCCGAGATGCAATGGTCCATAAGTAAACTTGCGGAAACTGTTCAAAATAATGTGAAAGAAAAGAAAGAGTTCAAGAACGAGGCTGCTGGTACAAAGTTAGAAATGGTATGTTCACGTGATAGACATTATATATCACTATGGCGAGATTTGGGGGGTTCTAACTTAAGCTTTGCTCCCAATTCTGGTTTACATCCTATGGTATATTTAAAAAAATTAGTTCGATTGTTTGATGAAGCAGGGGTACCCGAGGACAGGAGATTAAGTTTGGCTATTAATTCGTTACGTGGGTCGGCGGCGGATTGGGTAGCAACGAGAGAGAATGTTTTGAAAGACTTTAAGCAATTTAAAGAGGATTTTAAAAAACGTTATTGGGGGACGGAACAGGAACGCGACCTATTTTATGAGATCAAATATGGGCAGTATAGATCAGGGAATCGTGCGGACTATTTGTTAAAATTGGCAGCTCAAGCAGCTTTTTTGTCAGATGTAATACCGGAGGAAAAACTTGTGGAATGGTTAAGTAAACATTTTACCGCGGATATTCGGAGGGGTATTTGTTTGGCAGGATTAACGCAGATAGAGCAAGTTGAAAAGTATTTAAGAAAGTTGGAGACAACGGAGGGAGATTCTAATAGAAATCGAGAGATGACACGTAGTTACGAGGGAGGTAATGAGAATAGGCGCGGACCGACAAATACCAGAGATAATATTGCATATCCCAGGGAAAATTATTATCTAGATAACTCATCTAGAGAAAATGCTGTAGCAACCAATGTAAATGTAAATTCTAATAGAACGATACGATGTTTAGATGTACGGGATGAGCTTTTAAGTGATAACGATAATGTCGAAATGTCGGAAGAAGAAATATTATTATCACCTATTATCATGACACAGGTTGAAGATAAAAAAATAAATATTTTAATTGACTCCGGGAGCCAGTGTTCAGCAGTGTCGGAGAATTTTTTCAGAAAATTACAGGTTGATTCGAAAAAATTACCTGTGATGCCGGTAACCAATTTAACTATATCAGGAGCGATTGGTGCTAAGAAACGAAAAATACTAGAACAAGTATTATTGCCTGTTTGGATTGGTAAAGTAAAATTTGATATATTGTGCATTATAGTACCGAACTTGAATAAAGAAGTTATTTTAGGTTGCGACTGGATGACGGCAGAAAAGGTGAAACTAGATTTTGAAAAAATGAGTTTAAGAATTCCAGGTAGGGGTTTGAATGTAAAAATGCAAGTTAAAAAAGAGCAAGAAAGTCAGTTGTCGGTGAATATAGTAGTAGGAGAAAGTAGGGCAAGTAATAAGCAATGTTATACCGATTTTAATTTTAGACAGATTGCTGACAAAGCCGAAACTATTAATGATGATCAATGCAAAATCTTGTTTAGGTTATTACAAAAATATCGGGGGGTATTTTTAGAAACTTCGGGTAAAACAGATATCTATGAACATGAGATTCAGATGAGGGAGGAAACGCCGCTTTTTAAATTGGTTCATCCAACCGCTGTGGCGCGTCGTGACGTAGTCAGGGCGCAAATAAAAGAAATGTTAAACTCGGGTATTATTTCTCAGTCTCAAACCGAATATGTGTGACCATTGACGACAGTGACAAATTTCCCTGTTCCGAGTAATATACAGAAGCTGAGTGTTTTTTTGGGAATGATTCATTACGACCGTCGTTTTGTGCATAAATATTCCGACCTAACTGTGCCACTACTTCGCTTACTAAAAAAAAATGTTAAATATACTTGCGGGGTGAAAGAAAAGGGGAGTACGAGATATGTTCCACCATTTTTATTCTATGGGACGAACAATTCAAATAATGTTCATAAAATTATTCAGTTTCCGATTGATGACGAGTATTATCAGCAACCGTTAACCGAATGTTGGGAGATTGCATGTAATACAACGTTGACTAAGTCCGAGAGAAAAAAAACAAAAATATGAATCTCGGAACAAAGCAATTACTTTTGAACCAGGGGAGCAAGTGCTGATGTGAACACACCCCTTATCCTCTGACGCTAATTCGGAAATAAAAAAGTTTTTTTTACTGTACGAGGGTCCGTACACGGTGACTAAAAAGATAGGTCAAAATTCTTATCTTCTAGTTACTGCCAGTGGTATTGTTCTTGAACCTCATAATATTGTGAATTTAAAAAAATATAAAACCATACCAGATATTTTGCACTAGTGGTATTCCTAAAAATGTATTCAGAAGTTGTAGTTAGTTTAATTAGTATTTAAGCACCTTATTGTTTTGTATTAAATCGAGGCACTTTTGATTGATTTTCGTGCCGCGATTGAATAGGGGGGTGATGTGGTGCCCCACCTGATAGGTACAGCTATTTGTATTAGAGTATTGTGTGTTGTATAAATTTTGGGGCAGTGATGCGAATTTGAGGTCATGAGTACAGAGCCTAAATCAAGTAGGTGAAGACGAGAACTGTCAGAAAAGGGACGCGGAGTTTGAAAGGAGGTTTTGGCAGAGAGAAGAGTGATGGTAGAGGCGTCTGGCATTGAGAGAGTAAAATGTAGCAGAAATGAAATAAATAATAGTTGGAGAGATAATTTGGAATAATAATTGAATCCAGTGGTGGTTTACGAACAGTCTGCATCAAATCAGAGGTAAACAAAAACAGTTGTGTTAAATGTGAAGAAGTTAATATAAATTTGTTAAATACTGATCTTTTCTTTGTTTCTTTTGACGCAAGCGCGTAACCACTTTTAAATTTCCCTGAGATACTAATTAAGAGCATCTCAGGTTCTATGCAATTTTTCACATAAATTGATAACGACTAAGTTATAACGACTTCAAAATTGCGATTTTAGCTTAAAAAAAAGGTATTTCCAAACGGCTTTCGTCAAGTATCTCGAAAAGTATTACTTTTACCGAGAAAATGTTACAAACCAATTACAGAAAGTACAAACTGGGAATTAATTATATTTTTTGTTTATTGATGTAGGATTAACAATTTCGAAGATATTTAAATTTACAATTGGCATCCAAATGTTCATAAGATAATTATTTAGAGTGAAAGCTAAATATCTCAGAAACTGTGACACCTACGTCAAGAATGCTAATAGGTAGAATAATAGGTTATTAATTAAGCTTTCAACTATTTTTCTATTTGTTTCTGTAGCATAAAAAACAAAGAAGTTATGACCGAAACAATGTGCGTCTACAGATTTTTTTAATAACAACGTCGCCATTTTGTTACTTTAATTAGCCAGAAATTTAAAAAAAGGAATTTTAAACACTGTTTCTCATTAATATATAGCATGACGTCGATGCTCAATTTTTTTGGTTTGTATACAGCACTTACTTTAAAAAAAAAGGTATTTTCGATAAAACGTAATTTTTTTTCCTTTTCCAAATATCTCAATAAATATTATTTTTATTGAAAAATGAGACCAAAAATAAGGCTCATAAACTGATAATGAATTTCGGTTGTTTATTTATTTACATAGATTTAATAGTTTCGGAGATATGAAAGTTTACAAATGGCGTCCGAAAGTTTATAAGAAGAAAAATGCAGTTTAAATGTTAAATATCTCAGAAATTGTGACACCCACGTCACGCATGCTAAGAAATGAAATTAAAGACAATTAATTGCTCTTTCAAATTATTTTTTACTCTTTCCTGTAGCATAAGAAATAAAGAAGTTATGACGGAAATTTATAGGGGGTGGATGCCACCCCCTCTAAGGGGGCACTTAAAAAATGTATATATTTATTGGAGCTGAAGTAGGATCAAATTTTAAGAAGAAAAGATTCTATTCATTTTTTCACATAAATTGATAGTTTTTAAGTTATAACGACTTCAAAATTGCGATTTTAGCTTAAAGGTATTTCCAAACTGCTTTCGTCAAGTATCTCGAAAAGTATTACTTTATCGAAAAAATGTTACAGACCAATTAGAGAAAGTACAAACTGGGAATTAACTATATTTTTTGTTTATTGATGTAGGATTAATAATTTCGGAGACATTTAAGTTTACATTAGGCATCTAAGTGTACATAAGATAATTGTTTAGAGTGAGAGTTAAATATCTCAGAAACTGTGACACCTACGTCAAGAATGCTAATAGGTAAAATAATAGGTTATTAATTAAGCTTTCAATTGTTTTTTATTTGTTTCTGTAGCATAAAAAACAAAGAAGTTATGACCGAAGCAATGTGCGTCTACACATTTTTTTAATAACAACGTCGCCATTTTGTTACTATAATTAGCCAGTAATTAAAAAAAAGGAATTTCAAACACTGTTTCTCGTTAATATATATAATGACGTAGATGCTCAAATTTTTTGGTTTGTATACAACACTTGCTTTAGAAAAAGATACAGTTTAAACTCTAAAGGTATTTTCGATAAAACGTAATTTTTTTTCCTTTTCCAAATATCTCGATAAATATTAGTTTTATTGAAAAAGGGTACAGACCAAAAATAAAGCTCATAAACTTGAATTTTGCTTGTTTATTTATTTACAAAGCTTTAATAGTTTCGGAGATATGAAAGTTTACAAATAGCGTCCGAACGTTTATAAGACGAAAAATGCAGTTTAAATGTTAAATATCTCAGAAATTGTGATACCTACGTCACTCATGCTAAGAATTGAAATTAAAGACAATTAATTGCGCTTTCAAATTATTTTTTACTCGTTCCTGTAGCATAAGAAATAAAGTTATGACGGAAAAATGTGCGTATTTATATTTTTTTATCTAAAAAAGTCGCCATTTTGTTACTCTAATTAGCCAGTAATTTAAAAAAATTATCTCAAATACAGCTTTTCGTTAAGATGTAGCATTACCTAGATGCTCAATTTCTTTTGCTCATTTAATGCACTTGCTTTAAAAAAAAATGCATTTTGAACTTTAAAGGAAATTTCGAAACACTTAGATACCAAATATAAACTTAAATATCTCCGAAATTATTAATCCTACATCAATAAACAAAAAATATAATTAATTCCCAGTTTGTACTTCTGTAATTGGTCTGTAACATTTTTTCGAAAAAGTGATACTTTTCGAGATACTTGACGAAAGCCGTTTGGAAATACTTTTTTTTTTTAAGCTTAAATCGCAATTTTGAAGTCGTTATAACTTAAAAACTATAAATTTATGTGAAAAATTGCATAGAACCTTTTCTTCTTAAAATTTGATTCTACTACAGCTCCAATAAATATATATGTATTTTTTAAGTGCCACCCCCTATAAATTAGCAAGCCCCAGCACAATATAGAAACTTTTCTGTGAACCATTTACTATTACTGCCAAAAATGAACGAAATCTGTTCAATATGACATAATTCCGAAGTTAAAACATCTAGATGCTGTACTATGCGTCTAATGTGTTTCTTTTTACTATTTTCATTTAGATCAAATGTATTGTAATTGTTTCAAACAGAAGAAATAATTAAATGTCTTTGATTACTATTTGAATTAGTTTTCTTTTAGTCTCCATAATTTTTTCAAGTGAACAAATAAATAGCAAAACTGTAGACGTTTATTTGTTGATCCCGTAGTTGAAAGTGTCACTGGCACCGATGGAAATTTGAAATTTATTTATTTATTTGTTTGTTTATTTGGTACACTATTCAACAGGTGAATCCCAATTACAGAATAGATAATACAAAATAATTCAATACTTGTATAGATTATGAACAAAAAGATATATACATATTATTTATATATCTGAATTAAACTAATAAACTAAACTAACTTAAACTAAATTAAACTAATACAATCCATTTGTCATATATAAAACAAAGTGAATGTAAGATGTACACTCTAAATTGAGTCTAATAGTCCGCAAGTCAACAAGAAAGAACAAAAATATATTTAAGCTAGAGACAATTTTTTTATGTTTGCAGCACTGCAGGTGAAAATATTTAAAGAAGTATCCAAATTATTATATATATATTACACATTTGCTGAATACAAGAAAATTTCTTTACATTATTTGTTCTTGAATATGGCAAGTAAAATAAATTGTAGGCCGCCCTAGGAATTTGGAAATTAAACATACCTAAAATTTCTCCACAGTCGATGTTACCATGTAAAATTTTATATAAGAAAATTAATTGTGATCGGTGTCTACGGTTTTCTAGACTGTCTAGGAAAAATTTAGAGAGTAGTTCTTGATGTGGGTAACCAATAGCAGGATTGGTCCCATCAGTCTTAAAAGACGCATATTTCAGAAATCGACGTTGAAGCCTTTCCAAATTTTGTATGTGTACATTATAAACAGGACACCATACTATTGAAGCATACTCAAGATGTGGTCTAACAAGAGTAGTGTATAGTTGTTTTAATGTATTTACGTTATTAAAATGTGCGGAGTTTCTAATGACAAAACCCAGTGTTCTATAACTTTTACTGACAGTAAGTTCGATGTGGTTTACAAACGTTAATTTTCTATCAAATGTCACACCCAAGTCACAAAAAGTGTCAGGACGGGAAAGTGTGTGATTGTTCAATTGGTAATCAAAAACAATAACATTATATTTTGTTGTAAATGTCATAGTGTTACATTTTGCTTCATTTAAAGGTAATTCATTTACTATACATCATGTATTAATACGATCAATATTATTTTGCAATTCAAGGCAATCATATTTACACGCGACATTGCAAAATAGTTTCAGATCATCCGCATATAGAAGGCAGTTAACAGTGATATTATCTACTATGTCGTTAACAAACAAATTAAAGAAAAGTGGCCCTAAATTTGAACCTTGGGGGACCCCCGACGTAGCTAAGACTTCAATAGATCTAACACCATGATATACAACATATTGTCTTCTATCAGTTAGGTAGGATTTAAAAAGTGTAATAAGGTTATCCGAAAATCCAAAAATTTCAAATTTTTCTAAGAGGATATCATGGTTCAGTCTATCAAATGCCTTTGAAAAGTCAGTATATATAACGTCTGTTTGTATACCCTTATCAATAGAGTCAGAAATAAACTCTGTAATATTAATTAAATTCGTAACTGTTGAACAGCCTTTCAAAAATCTGTGTTGAGCTGTTGATATTTGATGCCTTCCATGGTTAAAAATAAAATGGTGTAAGATAATTTCAAATGCTTTAGCAAAATTACTTATTATTACTATCGGACGGTAGTTACAAATATCGGATCTATCACCCTTCTTAAAGACTGGAATTATTTTCGACAATTTCCACTGTAGTGGAAATTTAGAGGACTTTAGTGATAAGTTAAGTAATATAGTAAGGGGGCTAGCAAAAATAGCAGCACAGTCACGTAATATCAATGCGGGGATCCCATCAGGCCCAGAAGTTAATTTAGGTTTAATCTTCTTTAATGCGGTTATCCGAAAATCCAAAAATTTCAAATTTTTCTAAGAGGATATCATGGTTCAGTCTATCAAATGCCTTTGAAAAGTCAGTATGTATAACGTCTGTTTGTATACCCTTATCAATAGAGTCAGAAATAAACTCTGTAATATTAATTAAATTCGTAACTGTTGAACAGCCTTTGAAAAATCCGTGTTGAGCTGTTGACATTTGATGCCTTCCATGGTTAAAAATAAAATGGTGTAAGATAATTTCAAATGCTTTAGCAAAATTATTTATTATTACTACCGGACGGTAGTTACAAATATCGGATCTATCACCCTTCTTAAAGGCTGGAATTATTTTCGACAATTTCCACTGTAGTGGAAATTTAGAGGACTTTAGTGATAATTAAATAATATAGTAAGGGGGCTAGCAAAAATAGCAGCACAGTCACGTAATATGAATGCGGGGATCCCATCAGGCCCAGAAGTTAATTTAGGTTTAATTTTCTTTAATGCTGTAAATACTTCGTCTTCCGTAAAACAGGTTATATTTAAATATGAGCTACTCTCAACAAAATTTTTAGGATTATGCGTGATATTTTCAGATTCAGAATAAGATTGCTGAAAAAAGTTGGCAAAAGAATTAGTAATCTGTTGAGGGTCAGATAGATATTCATTATTGTAATTCATAAAGTTTGGTAGTTCAGATGAACTACGTTTATAATTAATAATTTGCCAAAACAAGGACGGATCATTAATTATATTTTCCTCAACATGATTACAATATATTTTATAAGAATTATCAGAACCAATTTTTACTTTTCGCCTTAATCTTTTAAATTCGTTCTGATAAGTTACATCACCTGTTTGCTTATATTTATTTAACGCTTTATGCTTTTCTTTGATAGATTTAATTAACGGATAGTCAAACCAGGGTGGATATGTTCTTTCTGAAACTTTAGATTGAGGTACAGTATTAATAAATATTGTGTTTAATTTGGAATAGAACCGATCACTAGCTTCGTCTACAGTTTCAGAATTATTTAATGAAATGGATTTTTAAAGTACAATTGGCGCTTTGTTGTTTCCAATATGTTTCTTTTCAATATTTTGCCTTTAATTGTAATTGTTTGAATTAGGTGAAATAATTGTATTTGATTATTAGTTAAAATTAACTTAAATTTAATTTAATTATTTCACTTTGATTTTAATAAAAGGGAATTTAAGAGCACCTTCGATTTCTTTCATTACAAGTTCCTCAAATATCATATTATACCATGATCTTTGAGTTCCTTTATCAGATACACTGTTGTCAAGTTTACGGGCCACGTATAGTGCGACTAAAATACTGGGCTTCCGATAATCGGACTTACATCCACAGTGTATATACAGCTCTCGTAGGCGCCCTTGGTGCGGAATTTCTTTGAACTAAAACTGTATCTTTTGAGAGACACAACGACTTTAACGGGCCCTTCTAAATATCAGTAAAAACGCTAAATTACTTGTACTGTAATTTATTTGAACTGAAATTATATGTGGAGAGGTAAGCAATGACTTCAACAACCCCCCTAAGAAGCGAGATAAACTGTCAATGACCCATACTATATTTTATCGCTGAATGTACACGTAAGTTTTACTAAGCCCGAAGTCAGGCCGCGTAAGTCGGTCACGGGCTTCCTATCGACTGGAAAACATACAATTTCGGGCTTCCTAATGCCGGTAAATATGTATATATATATATATATATATATATATATATATATATATATATACATATATATATATATATATATATATATATATAAGTCGGCCAGAAGCGGCTTAGATGGCATCTAGTCAGCTGGCAACACCGTGGTTATTATATACCACATGTTGATCCAGATGTTTTAGTTTGCTCGAATATATTACTACTAGGAAAAGTAAACTTAGTGGAGACAATTCGTGTAACTGTTAAAATGAGGACGGAATTTGTACCTCTTGATTGTAAACAACTTTTGTTAAGGATGGTTCAGCAAGGCTATAAGTAAAATAGTGTTCTGTAGTTTAATTAAACTACAGAAGTAAGAGAAAAGTTATTAGCAAAAATATTTTAGATACGTGATAAACTACAAAATTATGTTAATGTAAAAGAATCTTATTTAGTCTAATTCACAAGTTCAAACACGTGTTAATTCTTGATAAAGCTTGTAAAAATATAAGTGAGGGCTCATTGGATTCGGAATGACGTCTAGAAAAATGTGCAAAAGTTATAAACAAATTAAGATTGAAAAAAATGACGAGTTTCGTTTTTTGCAAATAACTCGAAAACTATTAATAATTGAGAAATTAAAAAAAAGAGGTTCTTAAAGAGGAAGAAATTTCCAATAAAAAAGTCTGGACTTCTCGAACTCTATCTCTACTATTAATAACTTTAATTTAATGTTGAAAATGGGGCTTCGCACAGCCAACGCTAAACCATTACGATACTCTGAAACCGATCGTAAGAAGCAAAACAATTTTTTTATATTGTCAAGTATTAATATAATTTATTTTTAAATTGCGTTATTATTTAGACACTTAAAGGAACAATATTCCGTTGGAAAAAATTTTTTTACCGATTTTTCATAAAATGAGCTCGTTGTTAATTAACATTTTTTTTTTTTTTTGAGTTTACGTTTATGTTTCAAGTCGGAAAATTGTTAAACAAAAGCCACTAAAATTATTTCGCTTCGTGAGGACCTTATGTCAACTATATTTTATGAGATTATGACATTGCGATGTTTTTAATTGTTACAGTCTATTAGTTATTAATTATTTAAGCTAACAAGAAACTAAGAAATTAAATAGAGGTTGAAAATTTTTTTAATTAATTTTAAAATGATTATTATTACTGTTTTTATATTCAAAAATACTATATAAACTTTAAATTTTTAGTGCTATTTGTTTAAACAAATTTTATAAAGAAATAGATAAATTAAGTATTTTTGAAAAAAAAATTTTTTCTTAAAACATTTTTTTAATTGTTTATAATTATTTTTTCCCGTTTTTCTTCATTTGAACAAATTATTAAGAAAAAAATATTCTTAAAATTTTTTATTTGCCATTCTCTACAAGGTGGAATTTTTGTTATTAATTAATTTGTTTATTTAATAAACAATTTCTAATTAACAATCGCCGAATGTGTTTATATTTTTTTAGATAGAAAAAAATAACCAGAACAACCGTATACATAAATATGTCAAAAAACATTTTTAATATTTAAAATTTAAAATTCTATAAGAAATATTAACATTTTTTTTTGTGTTTATGTATACGGTTGTTTTTTTTTAATTTTTTTTCTATCTAAAAAAATATAAACACATTCGGAGGTTGTTAATAACAAATTATTTATTAAATAAACAAATAAATTAACAACAACAAAAAATCCACCTTGTAGAGAATTGCAAATAATAGGTTTTAAGACTAAAATTTTTACTTAATAACTTGTTCAAATAATGAAGAAAGGAAAAAAATGATTATAAACAATTAAAAAATGTTTTTAAGAAAAAATTTTTTTTAATTCATAATATTTTATAACAAATAAAATGGCAAAAAATGTTTTTCAAAAATAAGTAATTTATCTATTTGTTTATAAAATTTGTTTAAACAAATAACACTAAAAATTTAAAGTTTATGTAACCTTATGTTATTTTTGAATATAAAACCAGTAATAATAATTAAAATTAATAAAAAAAATGTCAACCTTTTTTTTTTAAATTTTTTAGTTTTTTTTTTATCTTAAATAATTAATAACTAATAGACTATAACAATTAAAAATATCGCAATGTCATAATCTCGTACAGTACAGTTGATATAAGGTCTAAAGGAAACGTAATAATTTTAGTGGCTTTTGCTTAACAATTATCCGACTTGAAATATAAACGTAAGCTCTAAAAAAAATTGTTAATTAACAATAGGCTCATTTTATGAAAAATCTGGATTTTTTTTTCTTTAAATGTCTGAATAATACCATGCCGCACGAAGCCTTATTTTCAACATTAAATTAAAATTATTAATAATAGAGATAGAATACCGGGAGTTCTGACATTTCTATTGGAAATTTCTTCCTCTTCAAAAATCTTTTTTTTAAATTTCTTAAATATTAATGGTTTTCGAGTTATTTTCAAAAAACGAAGCTCGTTATTTCTTCAATCTTAATTTGTTTATAACTTTTGCATTTGTTTATATGCGGGTTTGAAAGTTTTGCACATTTTTCTAGACGTCATTCCGAATCCAATGTGCCCTCACTCACATTTTTACAAGCTTTATCAAGAATTAACACGTCTTTGAACTTGTGAACTAGTGTATGTTGGAGATTATTTTAATTCGTTTTGTTTATATTTTTGGATTTCTTATTGGATTCTATTTAAGAAAAGTATAGTAGGTGACCCAAGAACAACCTCTTGTAGAGAAATGCATGGTTGAAAGAGTTGTAGAGTTACCAAGACACCGTTAAAGATAAAGCTGTCGAATTGAAACTAACAAGATGGAAAAAATTATACGATAAAGTTTGATAGCTTAAATTATAATATATTTTTTCATCATAGATATCTGTAAAACTATAATTCATCTAAACAACTAACAAAGTTTTTTCCAAAGTATATATTTATATAAATAAAATTAAAATTTAATTGCAGTTTACTTTAAGTAAACATATTGTACATACTGCACGTAAAGTATATTTTAGTTTTAATTCGAGCTAGTTTTTTCGTTAATAGTGTTTAAGTAATTCAACAATTTTTACTTCTATTTCTCTCATGATATTAATTATTATAGGTCACTCAAACAACATGTTATAATTAGAATAATAAAGTTGATATAAAAGTCATACAATTTTGTTAATATCTCCGCGCAATTTGTATAGTTTGAATGTAAATGACCGTGATTTTTGATTCGTTGTATCTAGTTCGTTAAAAAATGGGTTTCTGGAAATATCTTGAAAATTACGAATTATGTCAAAAACTGTTATTTGTACGACTTGAAACATAAGAAATTAACTTTACCTTAAATTTCAGATTAGTCCCGTTCAAAGATTGTTCGAGATATTATTTTTTTAAGGTTTTGTGTTTTTTCGTCCCTTTCTAAATGTCAAATTTCAACACGTATTTTTCGTGAATAACTTAAAAACCGAAGGGTCTGAAATTGGTTATTACAACGTTGAAAGGTAATTCAATTTAATACATTCCGGTTCTTCTACAATAAAAATTGTCAAAGTTATGGCTATTTGTTAAAAGATTACTTTTTTTATGAAAATCGAAATTGAAGTATTACTCTCAATTGAGTTGTGATAAAATAAATCATTCAAAATTTGTTGTAGCTTTTGGAATAAAACCGCTGCCTAAGGAATCAATATTTCCACATCCAGATTTCCCATCCAAGTCTCTTTAAAGGAAAACATCTTGACCATATTTGCACTCTAGTATGTGGAAATAATTGGTCACAGAATTTTAATAAAAGGGCGTTGCCGAATGCTAGCCAAACCTCCAGAACTTCCGGACGCTGCCCAATACGAAGGCAAATTCCGGGCGTTTCCGTATCCATATTAAGATAGTGCCAAATCCATATCCGGGCGCGCATGAATACCAAGGTAATTTCTGGGCGCTGCCGAATCGATATTAGGATGCCGCTGAATCCATTTTTGGGCACTGCCGAATTACAAAGTAACTTCCGGGCGCTGCCAAATCCAAATTAGAACGCCGCCGAATCTATATTCGAGCGCTGCATAATCCATATTCGGGAACGGCTAAACAACAAGGTGACTTCCGGACCATGTCAAATACCAAGGCAATTTTCAGGCGCTGCCGAATCCATATTCGAATCTTTCCGGGCGCCGCCAAATCCACTATTAGACAATACCTCCAGGATCCATTTTGGTTGCACGATTTGACCCAAACATACTAACTACCGTACAAAGCTTTTAAAATGAAGTTAAATAGAAGATTTTAAACATTAAGTTTCTGGACTGTTATTAGCTTGCTTTATTGTTTTTCCCTATTTACCCTAATTAACTCACAACCCTTCACCGGAATTAGCGCAAGACATAATCTAGTACCAGATCTCGTCATGGAACATATGTGTGCCAAATTTGAAGACAGTATCTTAGACGACCGTTGCGAAGAAAACGTGCGCACAAAAAAGTTACAGACCGGCACACAGACAGAATTTTTTTCTCTCTTAAATTTAAAATCTCGACGTTTCATGACATTTATTATTTCAGCAAAAAACATTTTGAAATTTTTTTTAAGATTACTATACAGGGTGCGCCACTTAAAACTCCCCAGGCTTGCAACTGTCTTATTTTTTAAACTACGACCATGTTGGGCATATCAAATTGTAGATAATTTTAAGGCATTTAAACATGTGTACAGAGTGATTTAAAAAAAAATTAAAATAATTGTTAAGAAAGAAAACTTAATTTCCTTGAATATTTGTTTATCTCATCCTGTACATGAACTGCGTCAATATTTTCTTATAAAAGTTTTAATTAGCTTCAATTTATGTTATGTTTATTACGTCATATCCGAAATTCTTTTTGGTTTTAGAGAAAGAAATTAAAAACACTCCTTCGGACTCCTGATTTTTTTAAAATAACTGAAAAAATGTAAATAATAATTTTATGCTTTATTTGTAAAAGACATATCACAAAAAATCCTCAACGTAACAAAACAGCAACAAGAAACAAAAGAAATAAATATTTTTAAAAACAAACTCTATTAAAATCTACTAAATAATAGGAATTTTTATTCTTAAAACTTTTTTTTTAACATAAATTGAAGCTAATTAAAACCTTTATAAGAAAACATTAACACATTTCATGTACAAGTTGAGGTAAAAAAATATTCAAAGAAATTAAGTTTCCTTTCTTAACAATTTTTTCAATTTTTTTTTTAAATCACTCTGTATGCGTGTTTAAGGCTTTAAAAATAAAAAAATTACAAGTATGGGCAGTTTTAAGTGGCGCACCCTGTACATCTTTCCACTCCACTAAGTGGATGTGGAAGTAATAAATCAAATGGCATATATATTCATTAAAAATAATGAATGTTTTTATCCGAATTTGTTATAAATAAGAAACAAGAAATGAAATGTTTCATATTTCTATTGTGAAATATAGTTCATTTAGTTATCCTTAAAATAAAATCATGGAAAAAAACATTTTATATTTATTACAAAAAATGTTTTGTAAGACATACAAAGAAAAATGTTAGTGTAGTTTTGGTGAATAAGTATACCTACTAGAAGCCGAGGCCTCAGATTTTTTATAATATTTTACACTACTATAAAGAAAACTACCTGTTGTTAAACTTGAGGCATGTTCAATTTTATTAACATTTAACATTACAAATTGTGGTTTTATAATAAGAAATGTTTCTTTTTATTTAAAATACACTTTCAGATGTATCAATAAACCCGCATATTTTAGCTTCATTAAATCAGTATTTATAATTACTTAATAATTTTCGCACATTGGATGATTTGAGTCGTAAATTTTACTTCCACATCCAAATAGTGGATTGGAAGTATAGTAATCGTAAAAAAAACTTCAATTTTTTTTTGTTGAAATCGGTTTAGAATGTCATGAAATATCGAGATTTTAAATTTGAGGGCAAAAAAAAATTGCATCTATCGGTCTGTCTGTATTTTTTGTACGCACGTTTCCTGTGGGACGGTTTAAGATATTAACTGAATAGTTGTTACGTGTATGTATTATAAAAAGATCTGGAACACATTGCTATAAAATTACACAAAAAATAATCGTTTTAGAGATTCTAACATTTTACTTAATCGCCAGAATGTATTACAATAACGGTGTAAAAGCCGCTCGAAAAGTGGCTTATATTTGGTATTTTTTTACAGTTTCGGAGTCTGTTATTCTAGTTTCGGTTAAACAGACAATAATGGATTGTATCTGAAACTAATTGACTTGTCTTTTTGAAATGAAGGATTGCTATTTCTGAAAGACAGTTTTATTGCGTCTTATTATGGACGCTTGTGGGGTAAGGCCTCTATTGTAAGAAACCCTTTCCGAAATATATTAATTTCAACCATATGTTTGGTTTTTTAAATTCATAAACATTTTCTCTATAGATATTTTAAAGGATGTATATTGTGTAATTATCTATTGTTCAAAATAAGTAGACTTCATCGACTTACAGTACAATTTACGTCTTTCTATTTGAAAGGGTAAAGGTGGTTTAATATTTGCTTACGAGACAGCAGTAGAAATTTTTTCGTTCTTTCTTTTCTTCACAAATTAGATATTTTTCTATTAAATATATATAAATTAATTACAATTTTAGAGATTACATGCATTTTGTGTCATGAAAAAATTTAGATACATTTTGATAGTGAAAAACTGTTGAAAACTCGGAAAATATGTACGTTACAAAAAAATTAGAAGAGAGCAAAATTTTAAAGAATGTATTACCCTATACGTTTGAATTTTTCCAGATTTTTAAATTTCATAGTTTACGATATTTTCCGTTTTCCGATAAGGGCCTTTTTTTTCGGTTTTTTTCCAGGAAACTTGGACAGAGTGCACTTTAGGAAAAAGTCATAAAGGAAAAAAAGTCTTGTAGTTTAATAATATATTCACTCGAATTTATGGATTTTTCTCGTCACTTTTTATTCCACCTTCAACCCTTTTTGGAAAAATTCAACCACTATATCTCGGAAAATATGCATTTTTCGAAAATTTTACGAGAGTAAAAAGTTGTTATTTTTCATAAAATTATCTAAAAAGACATTTCGTTTTTTTAATTTACCTCAATTTTACTAGTTAACAAATTAGCAACAAGATCATTGTTTATACAATTGCGAGGCAATATTGGCCATTTTTTTTTTGGAGTTTGATCTAGACTTCAAAACGAACAGAATCCACAAAGTTTCGTGAAAATCCATTCATTCGATAAATTATTTAGTCAGAATGCTAATTTGCCTACACTATAATGTGTTAGAACTACAAAGTACACATAACATAATCCTGGGATTATATAGACAGAGAAAATAAATTTCGTTTTAAGAGTTGATGTTCGGTTTTTGTTTCATTTTACCATTATTGTATTATTTTGGTTTGAAATACGTATGTTTACATTTTCATAAATGCTAAATATTTGTGTTGTATTCATTTTTTTAAAAGCTTTTATTTAACTTGCAATGTGTTATGTATGAATGTATGTTTGTTTGGTGAAATCTTGCAAGCTGAATTTCGACTAGTTCTTATTATACTAGAGCTTTGAAATTTGGCACACGTGTGTAGGTCCGGTGACAATGTAACATAGTATAGCCATTATCGGTCTAAATCCAATATGGCGGACGTCCCAAGATGGCGGATCGGCTTTTTAGTCACAACCCTATTGATATGGGTATCAAATGAAGGGGTTTTACGAGTAAAATACGATAGACAATGTGACGTCGTTCTAAATTCAATATGGCGGACGTCCCAAGCTGGCAGATCGCCTTTTTCTTGATATGGAATCAAATGAAAGGGTTTGACGAGTAAAATACGATAAACTATGTAACGCCATTATAAATCCAATATGGCGGACGCCCTAGGATGGCAAATTATCTTTCTTCACGACTCCCTTGCCATTTGCATCAAATGAAAGGGTTTTGTCTGTCTGTCTGTAAAATAAGTAGACTAAAAAGTAAAAAATAAAATTATATAAAAAAATATTTTTAAGAAAAATCCTTCATTTGAAAAAACTGTACTAAAAAGTTTAAATAATTTTTTAAAATTCATACACCTGGAAACCAAAAGATTTGTGGGCGGTCAATTGAGCAAAGTAACTATGCAATAGTGCTATATGACCGTCCGCAAAGTTTTTGGTTTCCAGGTGTATGAATTTTAAAAAATTATTTTTACTTTTTAGTACAATTTTTTCAAATAAAAGCTTTTTCTTAAAAATATTTTTTTTTATATAATTTTATTTTCAATAAAAACGTTTTCAAGTAAATCTTGTCCTGTTACTTCCTTTTTAGATTTTAAAACTTAGTCATTTATATTTTTTTAAATTGGAATGTGGTTTAGGTTTTTGACTTTTTAAAAGTTTTTATGTAGAAATGAAACCGTGGTCTCTTTGCCGATTTCCATTTTTTTACGAAGTTGTTACTGGTCTATAAAATTGGGAGGTCTAGTTATATAGCAGGCAGTATGGGCGTATGAGTTTCAAATACATTTCGGACGAAGTTTATTTGTTGGAATCAGTTCTGGAGACACTACTGATCATGAGCAACCATGTTACCAGACGGTAACCCGGTCTGATATTGTTTAAAACAATTTTGTTTACAACAAAAGGAAATATTACATTTTTTCAATGAAACAATGTTTTTAAATATTTTTTTATCGATTTCCAACAAGAAATGTTCGATAATTTTTTTCATAAAGTTGATATTTTCAATGTTATTATGTTTTAAAAATTAAAAAATCTCCAATTTCTCGTTTCAGTAAGAGCCTTACATTTTCTAAGAAAGCATATACAGTGTGCCAGGGAGCGACGCATGATTAAATGAGCAATTCATATGTCTTGGAAATTTACCAAAAAAAAGTAATTTCTCTCATTTATAAAGTACTTTTTCTGAAATCGATCGGCAATGTCTACATTTTCAGCGCGATTTCAGATCGCAAAATGCACAATTCCAGTATTTTAGTCCGTTGCTAAGAAACTATCAGAAAACAGACCGTAACATTCCCGTATGGTTTTTTATGTATATTTTTGACAGTAAATAAATACACGCAGACAAACAATCAAACTTACATTTACACTTACACATACATCAAAATTACATTTATTAGTAAGCAGTTACATTGTAATCAAGAAATGTAATGAAGAAATGTTAGATTATAATGAAGAAATGTTATTCATTAATGAAGAAATTTTATGCATTAATACAAATTCCTTAATTTATAATAATATTGATTGTGATTTCAGAAAAAATAGTATGCGTATTTCGGTGTGAAAGCACATTCCCGAACTTCGATGCATCGTCGTCCGGGAATGTACTGCTTTCACACCTAAATACACAATATACTATTTTCTGCAAGAGATAGGACAAAATCTTAGAAAGAATTATTCAGAATGAGTATTGTTTATTTGAGATTTTTTTATAGAAATAGTTTTGAATTAGTCAGATTTCAGTTTGTCTTAATATTTTAAGGTTTTTCAAATTGTTTAAACAATTTTAATTTACTTAAATAATTATAATTTATTTAAGCAATTACGTTTTGTTACAAATTTGTAGCATTTCCATCTTTTTTTAGTTTCAACTTTGCCAACTTTCTTCAGAATAGTGCTAGAGTTGTGCAGGTTTTAAGAAATTTTGAACTTTTCATCGACTTTCTGCGCATATTTAAAATAAGGACCATTTTTGAGACTAATTAAAAATAATTTCTGCAAAAAGAGTCGCAAATAAATAACAATAAATGCTAGAAATACATGATACTCTACTTTTGTCCTTATGGGGTCATTTTGAGGCCCAATAGTTCTTATGTAATTGAAAAAATAATTATTAATTCGTATTCTTTGAACTATTGTGAAATTTAAAAAAAGTTGGAAATGTTACAAATTTATAGCAAAATATAATTTTTTGAATAAATTATAATTGTCTAATACATTTGAAAAGCATTAAAATATTAACACAATCTGGAAGGTGATTAATTAATAATAATTTGTGTAAAAGAGATCTCAAATAAATAATAATAAGCGTTAAAAATACGTGATACTCCAACTTTACCCTTATAGGGTCACTTTGCAAGTGAACAAAATTTTAACAAATTCAGTTTTATTTTTCTGAATAATATTTCTTTACAGCACCCTGTCCTATCTCGTACAGAAAATTTGATAAATTGACAAATAGCAGAAAAAAACTATCTGTGAGAACTAAAAAGAAAAACTATGTACAAAATTAATTTCCAATCTTTGCAGACAGATTTCCTTTTTAGTTCATACAGATTGTTTTTTCTACTGTTTGCCAAATCCCATAAAGAATATGTTTTATAACAATTATAAGCAAATAAAAAGTAATTCACTTTTACGCGAACTTCATGTTTCGAAACTTAAATTGTGACATAAATTAGTATTCTCACAGGATGAGATTTCCTTATTTACTTATACGTCGACAGACTGCAGATTGTAATAATATTCTTCTAGGCAAATACGATAAAGCAGCATAGCATACATCTGACAACGCCGCCGGAAGTCAGTTAAACCTGTAATTTTTATATTCGGGTGTCATTTTACGCATCGATATTCTGCCGCTTACTCGAAGCCCACAACACACATTCGAAGCCCGCCTTCGGGCTTCGTAAAAATATGTGTGTATAAAACCTAGACTATGTTATTCTCAACAAATTCCGCCAATTGGCAAAATTTCGCCCGGGCATCAAATTGCACCTCCTTTCTCTCAAAACATACGCGATGTAGTTCAACGAATTGATGTTCAGATGGCGCTACAGTTGTCGGTGTATAAGCGATATATACAGTGAATATATTTGACGCATTTTGCAATGCCCTATTTTATTCGATGCATTATACGAATCCCCGAGTCTTGGCAACACTGTACATCTGCTTGGTAAATATTATGCAGCCAACTAATATGTTTGTATCTGTAATATTTTTGCTGTGGCAATGATAATTTTTGGCTATGATAATTAAATATTTTATGTTATTTGTGTTTATCTAATGGCTGGCTTAGAACGGGACTCGTAACTAAATAATATTTATATCTGCTATAAGATGACAAAAAAACTGTTGTTATTTAACAAAAAAATCTATTGATACATTTTACTTTTTTACTTCACTAAGATTATATACACTGACTTTCTTTTCCGTGCGTTCAGCAGCAAAAATCGTAATTATAAATATAATTAATTTGTGATTTTAAGTACACCTATACAGGGTATTAACTAAAATGTTGAGGATATTTCTAAGTAGATTCCTTGGCAAAAATTAAGGAAAGTTTCTAGTATTAACTTTTCCAAAATTAGCCCTCCCTGGAAAGCTACCCCCTTTTAAAGGGGCGAGTCCAAATCTCCTCTACTTTATATTTGTTAAATATTTCCCACCTTCTTTGTTATTTCCGTTCATTTAGTTTACATTACTTTTAATCTGAATAATTTTGAGAGAAAGGTATTAAATACATATGGAAGAAAACGGCTTATTTTTATGCATGTCAGGGTATTTTATTTTTTTTTAAGCAAGAAGCAAAAAGTTTTTAAATTTTCTGATGAAGTTATAAGCTAAGTTTCAACCGTTAAGAACTGTTGAAAAGTCATAAAGGGTGGTTTATTTGATATATTTAAGGGATGCCACGGAGGATGAAAAGACTTTTGCATAAATATATTGAGTAAAAACTTATCAATAGTTTTTAAAGCTTGCACTATATATGAGTCTGAAAAAAATAATTTCAAACATTATTTTAATGCACGCTTTACAGAAGGGCGTAATTATCCAGGAAAAGCTAATTTTAAAGAACTTCATATGAAAGATCCGACTTTATTTTTGTAGTAATCTAGTTACTTACCTAATATATGGTAGATATATATTATTCCGTAGTGTGGAAATAATAGTATATTAAGTATCATCAGAACGGTAACGGACGTTTACTGCCGGAGACTATAAGGTTCGCGATGCTTATACTGTTTTTGTACAATCGTATTAAATTGCACTTCAATTAAAATAATTTAGTTTCTACTAAATAAACGAAAAGTCAAAAGTCACGTTGATATTTCGTAGCAAGTACAACTTGTCAAATAAGATATTTGTATTTTGACATTTCGTTTATTTACTAGAAATTAAATTATTTTAATTGAAGTGTAACTAAAAACAATCGTGCAGAAAATAATGTTATTTTTTTTTAAATACATAGAAATGACCTTATTTTTTGTACTTATTTTTGAGAAATATCGGTAATATATATTATATTAATTTTACTTACCGGTAAGCAAATTACTTACCGACTTAGCAATCAGTAAATATAACCTGACGTCTTGGCAACAGATATTGTAAATAAACAAATAAGCTCGGTCGTACAAAAAATAGATTTTTTTGAAATCGGAAAAAACCTCAAAATTGTCATTGAAGAGTTAGAGATAGTCACTAAAGTAATCAAACATTGTACGATTTCTTGTAGTTGGAGGAGGTGACAGGTAAACGTCAACATAAATTGTCCATTGCTTGTGACATAATTACATTACAAAAAATTATTGAGATTTGAAATTTAAATAATTGACATTTCTTAATGTCACTTAAAATTATTCATTAAATAGAGTTGATTAACCTTAATTTCACAATTTCAAGAAAAACTTAGTTATACACTTGGCACTAAAGTTCCTTTTTATCATTTATGTGGTTTATTTAACTAAATTCTACATCGTGATAAAATGTTTAACTTTAGTGCTTAGTTACATAAACAATTATTATCGCGTGTTTCCAAATAATTAATAAATTATACCTACCTATTTTATTTATTACTTTTTCCGTTCATCGTGTATTTGTAGCTTTGATAAATATATAAAAAATTGTTCATTAATAAATGATTTTCTATTAATATACGATTTCAGTTTAGGTAACTAAGGACATAATTGAAAACAATTAATATGACAATTAATGTCAAAACTCTAATTGTCAAACGTATAAAACGAGTATGAAACTTTTATAATTAATAAAAGAGAAGCAGGTATCGCGCTATTCGGAATCGGTGCTATTGGCATATTTCTCCATGTTACAAAAAGAGGCCTAATGAATTTGTAATTGTATTTTTGATATTTTTTATTTAAATTCCATATGTGTTACCATAATTAAATAAATAAAGTAATACTTAGAATTCAATTTTGTGTCATAAAATAAAATTAGATTTTTTTCCTATTACTTCCACATCCATTGGAAGTATAGTAACGACAAAAAAAATTTTTAAAAATTTTTATTGTTCAAATAAGCTTAGAATGTCAAGAAACGTCGAGATTTTAAGTTCGAGTGAAAAAAAAATTTCTGTCTGTCTGTCGGTCTGTTTGTCTTTCTGTCTGTCGGTCTGTCTGTCTGTCTGTCTGTCTGTAACTTTTTTTTGTGCGCACGTTTACTCAGGGACCGTTTGAGATATTGACTTGAAGTTTGGTACACATATGTACTTTAACGAGATCTAGAACTAGATTATATTTTTATCTTGTTGGGGGGTAAATTGGGGTAAATTTGGGGTAAATAGGTAAATCAAGCAGGCAAGAGTCCATAAAATTGGTATTTAGTATATATAAGAGAAGCTAAGGTCTCAAAAAAAAATTTTGACATTAGCCACCCCCATTACCACCCCCACCCCATTATTAAAGAGGTTGAAAAAAAATTGTGATTTAGTGTGTGTACAAGAACCAGAAACCTCAAAATATTTTTTTACTTCATCCACCCCCACTACCACCCCGTATCCCCACCCCCGCCACACTGCCGAGGTGGGGTATCGTTTTATGGGTTTTTGGGGTAGAGGATTTCAAATATTATATTATTAAAGTTCCATAAATAATTATTTCCACATACAAAATTTTTTCGTTGTGAGTGACTTTGATAGAAAATCTGGATGTGGAAGTAGTGATTCCTTGGGCAGCGGTTTTTTTCCTATATACAATCAACGGAAAATTTTTGTAACTTACTCGTGTGGTAATCGGCGATTAATAATCTCGACAAATAATGCGCTAGCTAGCGCTCGCACGTTAAAATGTCTCAATTTATTAATCGCTCTCATTAACATACTTGTTTGTTAAATAACTATTATCTTATAGGTGTGTATTGTCTCTAGATATATGGTGCAGTGAGGTGAGAACAAATAGCAAAATAGAACATGTACTTATTTTATTTTTAAATTTTTAATTAATTTTATTTGAAAGGAAATTGACAATATTTATTTTATATTTATTGCGGACAAGGAAAAGTGGTAGAAAACTTCATATTTGATTATAGAAAGCCATTAAAAATGTTTTCAGGGAAATTCATTCAAATCCAATCGATTTTCTAATAACTTACTTTTTTCGTCTAAGAGCATCCCACACTATTAGTGGAGTGAAAATAAATTTTGAGTGAAACTGTTTGGCTGCAGTAATTTTTGTTTTATGTATAATAACAAGTGCTATGAGCAGTTTTGGATTAAATCGGTCCATTGCTTCTTGTAATATTTTAACAATTTACCTATTTTTAAACACTGAAATTTGCTGTTATTTTCATTAGTATATCCGGTCCTAGTAATTGTATCGTAAAAATAAAAATAGCGAATTATTCGCAGTAAAATCTTGAATAGGACTAGGTCTATGCAAAAACTAGATGATAGTTTGTTAATTAGTAAAAAAAAATAAAAACCACCAAAAATTGCCTTTTTTGATAATAATTTAATAAATGAAGACCTAAGTGGATAAAGGTGTTATGTCGCATTTTTAAAAAAAATTACTTTATGCAATTTTTGAATACCCCTTATATAGATTTAACACCCAATAAACGGTGAATTCTAAATTTGTAATATTTTATAGAAACTTTTTAATTATAAAGGCGCCATGTCATACATACAACCAGTAATTTTAGTGGATGTACACAGTTTTGGACAGAAAAATCTAGTTTCATAACAGCTTGATATTGTTCTTTAATATTATTGAAAACAAAAGAACATAACCCAAAATTATCTATTTTATGAGGTATTATTCATTTAAATCGCAGACAAAATAAATAAGTTCCAACTCAAAACCGTTTTGTTTAATTTACTCAAAATTTTAAAAGTGTGACATAACATCTTTATCCACTTAGGTCTTCAAATATAACATAATAATGCATCAATTTTAACGAAAGTCCGTGGAACTAAGCCTTTTATTGAACTAAACCTGTGCTAAATTTTAGCGCAAAATAAATATTTTTGAACAAAACTCAAACGGCTAAAAACCAATAATAATTTCGAAATTTTTGTCGCTTGTTTAAGTGTTTAAGTGCAGTGACTCGTGTGCGGTAAATTTTTGTTGAAAATGTAGATTTTTACATGTATTTTCTAACAGTGTTAAGAAAAAAGAATACTCACTTGAACCATTTTTGCTTGAAATTTATTTATTATTTTCAAAGTTACAGTTGTAAACAAATTCAAATAACTCTGGGTTTTTATGAAACCAAAAGCGGGAAACGAATTATGAAAATAGATGAAATATTTAACATTTTTCTAAAGAAATTAATGATCTACTTGTATTTGGGGCCGTGAAACGTCAGTTTTTGTGTTTAGGTCACTTATAAATAAACAAGTCGATATTTTTTCTAGAAATTTGGACTGATTGTTTTTCGATGCTTATGTTTTTGTCTCCGCTGTTTGAAAATGAGTCAAAACTACAATTTTTAAAATTACATCGAATAAAGCGGCTTTGAAATTATAACACACATAGTCAATTTTTTTTTTTACTTTCTTATTCATTTTTGTCGCGGAAGGGAAAACAAACCTAACCTGAACAGTTATTCTTATGTCTATGTACACAGCTTTGTAACTTTTAATTTTACTGATACAATAAAAAAAATCGCAGTTAGGATTTGAACCAGAGACGTTACATCCTGGAAAAAAAGTGCTGGTCGTCTTACACACTGAATTATCTTACGAGTGAAGTATGATCTGTAAAACCATAATATCACATTTAGAGCTTTTTGGCGATTTTTGGATCTCTAATATAATCGCTAAAATCCCGACTATCGGGCCTCTATCTTTTTTAACAATTGTGCTTCTGGATTGTTCTCAACTAGGTGAGACTAATATTACTGAAGAATAACCAGTCCAAATTTTAAGAACATATAACAATTTGCTTATTTATAAGCGACTGAGGCGCAAACACTGACGTATCTCGGCCCCAAATGCAAATAGATCATTATTTTTTTAAGAAATATTTCATCTATTTTCATAATTCGTTACCTGTTCTTGGTTTGATAAAAAATCCAGTTATCTGAATATGTTTATACCTATAATTTTGAAAATTATAAACATATTTAAAAAATGGTTTAAATGAAGATAATTTCATTGTAAAATACATGTAAAAAACCTACATTTTGAAAAAAAAAATGTTCTATGAATCGATGCATTTAAACAATAAGCGATTAAAATTTCGAAATCTTTTTTTATTTTTAGCCGTTTGAATAAATATTTTATGCTAAAATTTGGCACGAAGGTTTAGTTCAATAAAGTGCACAGTTCCTCCAACTTTCGTTAAAATGGATGCATTATTACGTTATATTTCTTAAACTGTCAAAAAAGACAATTTTTGGTGGTTTTTATTTTTGCGATACGATTATTAGGACCGAAGATAATAGGAAAAGAGCAGAAAATTTCAGCGTTGAAAAATAAATTGTTAAAAATTTTTTACGCTGGACCGATTTAATTAAAAACGTCTTGATGGCACTTATTATATCTACGACAAATTAAAATAATAAAATTGCTGCAGCCAGAGAATTCCTTATTCACCTATTTTCTTACTTAATTTGACTTCACTTTATGTGATTTAAAATGTTAACATATTTAAAAACTAAATTAAATAACTAAAAAGTCAGAACGTGAAAAATTTATAATACTGTACATTACAGCAAATTGAGAAAGTATTAGTCACATATTTAAAATTACTAACTATAACAGCCGATTGTAGTGTGACCGACAGATGTTGGGGTAGGACGACACTTTCTATCAAATTCCCGCTAAATTTGTTTTAGGTACCTGTAAATGGTCAGTGCCACTTGTTTACGGAATGTTAAAATCCACTATTAAAGCATTTAGAAATATTGTCATATGGATTAAATTTCGTTTTTTACTTCCCTTGCTAACCGAAGGGAAGTAGGGTATTGTAATCGTAAAAAAATTACCCTCCGAGATTTCTTCGGATTTTCGCGTTTCAGACTATGCAGATTACGAAAATTAAAGCCATTTAATTCCATCAATCTCTCTGTCTGTCGGTCTGGTGTCTGTCTGTTGGCGCTATATCTACAGCTATATCTACAAGAGCCAGAAGTATGTATCTATTTCTAACAATACATGTGTACACATAACAATTAGTGTAGTTTATAAGATATATATTGTGGGGAAAATATTACAAAACCATTTGACGCAAAATATTTGGTCGTTAGTTGACGCTACTGTCAAAGAAGAACAGTGGACACCTGAAAAAATAATGAGGAAAAAATGTGACGAAAGACAGTTATATTTTGCGTGTGGTTAACACAACTGTCAGGGAAAAAATATGAAAAATGTACAGGGTGTTCACTCTAAGAAAATAATGAAAAATGGATTGCGGACAATAATGTTTCTCATATAGTTAACACAACTGTCAAAGAAAAATATGAAAAAATATATAGGGTGGTCGCCCCAAAAATAATAATAAAAAATGATATGAAGGACGATATTATTTCGCATGCAGATATCACAACACAACTGCCAAGTAAGAAAAATATGAAAATATACAGGGTTGTCACCTAAAAAAATAATGAAAGAAGATGTGGCGGAGATTTCGCATTTAGGTAACATAACTGTCAAAGAAGAAAAATATGAAAAATTTACAGGGTGGCCACTTTAAAAAATAAGAAACGACACAGTAAAATGATATTTGAAATGTAGTTGTCAGTCGCTATTGCCAGGAAAAAATCTGATATAGTTTTTATAAGAAAAATATGCAGGGTCGTCATCCAACAGAAAAAATAATTCATAAATAAAAGATGTCAATCAAAGGGGGAAGAAAATTTTAGTCCGTTCCAATGTGGTAAAAATTTGACCGAGAAGTGATTTTTTTTAAGGTTTAGTGTTTTTTTCCTGCCCTCCAAAAGTCAAAATTCGACGCTCGTTTTTCGCGATTAACACAAAAAAACCGTTGCCCAAGGAGTCAATACTTCCACATCCAGATTTTCTAACCAAGTCTCTCACAACCAAAAAATTTTGTATGTGGGAATAATTGTTTATGGAACTTTAATAATATAATATTTGAAATCGTCTACCCCAAAAACCCATAAAACGATATCCCACATCGGTAGTGGGATGGGGGTGGTGATAGGGGAATGATAATAGAGGTGGATGAAGTAAAAAATATTTTGGGATTTTTGGTTCTTGTACACACACTAAATCACAAATTTTTTATCCTCTTTAATAATGAGGTGGGGGTGGTAATGGAGGTGACGAATGCCAAAAAGCTTTTAGAGACCTTAGCTTCTCTTGCATATACTAAATACAAATTTTATGGACTCTTACCTGTTCGATTTACCTATTTATCCTCCATTTACCCCAATTTACCACCCAACCCTTCGACGGAAGAGGATAAAAATATAATTTATTTCCAGATCTCGTTAAAATACATACGTGTACCAAATTCTAAGTCAATATCTTAAACAGTTCCAGAGCAATCGTGCGCACAAAAAAAGTTACAGACGGACCGACAGACAGAAATTTTTTTCTCTCAAACTTAAAATCTCGACGTTTCATGACATTCTAAGCCTATTTGAACAATAAAAATTTTCAAATTTTTTTTGTCGTTACTATACTTATGTGGAAGTAATTAACGCTTGAGGAGAAGAACGTTGACCACAATGTTGAAAGATATTTTAATTCTCTACAATTTCTACAAGTTATATCTATTCTTTGTCCAAAAATTTGTTTACATGAAAATCGAATTTTGCGAAAATGTTTTCCTGTCGGTTTTCCTTTAAATTGCGTTCTAATAAAAAAGTTCATTTAAAGTTTTTTTTTTAGCTTTTTAAATGATTAATTAAATAGTATAGATGCCTACATTATTTTCCTTAAAAATAATTTATAACCTAAAAAATCCAACCTTATTGTAAAAAAACATTTTATCCATTTATAATGAAACAAAATATTAGAAATTTCTGTTGGAAAATAAAGTTTATTCAATTACCTTTCAACTGGGACCAACCGATTTCATTTACCCTAATTACAGCGTCTTCTGTCAACACCACCTATAGACAAGGCCGACGCACAAAATCAATGAGTCATCAACACAAGACTGCAGTTTTGGTTGCTTCATAAAAATTTAAACAATTTATGTAGCAATATTAAATTTCTGCTATATTTCTTATTATGGTCTTAGTCTTCATATCGCAAATAATAAAAAAACTAATTTTGAATAAAAATAGACATTAAAAATTGCCCTCTTTGTATAATTGGGGTAAAATTATGCCATTTATTGATTTATTTTTCAAGTTATGTTTACTTACTTTTTTTTGATAAAATAATAAAGTTAAAAACATCGTGCGTCTATTCAAATAATAAAGAAAATAAAAATTGAAGATAATTGTATCATCTACAAACAATGTTTTTCGTAAAGTATGTATTTTTACGTAATTGAGAATTACTTTTTCTGCTCTAAAACATTCTTATAAACTTGACTTTCATGTTATTTTAAGTTTCCAACTGATCAGGTAATTTGTTGTTAATTCTTGATAAAGCTCGTAAAAATATGAGTGAGGGTTCATTGAATTCGGAATGACGTCTAGAAAAATGTGCAAAAGTTTCAAACCCGCACATAAACAATTGCAAAAGTTTTAAACAAATTAAGATTGAAAAAATAACGAGATTCGTTTTTTGCAAATAACTCGAAAACTATTAATATTTAAGAAATTAAAAAAAAAAGATTCTTAAAGAGGAAGAAATTTCCAATAAAAAACTCCTGACACCCGGAACTCTGTCTCTATTATTAATAATTTTAATTTAATGTTGAAAATAGAGCTCCAATGCTCTGAAACCGACCGTAGCAAGTAGAAACATTTTTTTATATTAAGTATTAATTTAAAAATTAAAAAAAATTATGGTATTATTTAGACACTTAAAGGAACAATATCTCGTTGGAAAAAAATGTTTCGCCGATTTTTCATAAAATGAGCTTATTATTAATTAATAAATTTTGTTTAGAGTTTGCGTTTATATTTCAAGTCGGATAATTGTTAAACAAAAGCCACTAAAACTGTTTCACTTCGTGGAATAAAGTATAGTTGACATAAGTCAACTATACTTTATGAGATTATGACATTGCGATGATTTTAATTGTTATGGTCTATTAGTTATTAATTATTTAAGGCAACAAAAAACTAAAAAATGAAAAAGAGTGGAGTTTTTATTAATTTTAATTATTATTACTGTTATTAAATTCAAAAATACTATAAGATTACATAAACTTTAAATTTTTAGTGCTATTTGCTTAAACAAATTTTATAGACAAATAGATAAATTACATAATTTTGAAAAACATTTTTTGCCATTTTATTTGTTATAAAATATTAGGTGATTTAAATTTTTTTTTTAACTGTTTATAATCAATTTTTTCCTTTTTTCATTATTTAAACATATTATAAAAAAATGGTTCTTAAAATTTATTATTTGCAATTCTCTACAAGGGAAAAAATTTTTTCGTTGTTAATTTATTTGTTTATTTATTAATAAACAATTTGTTATTAACAATCGCTGAACGTGTTTATATTTTACTTCCACATCCAGTGGAAGTATAGTAACGACAAAAAATTTTTTAAAAATTTGTATTGTTCAAATAGGCTTAAAATGTCATGAAACGTCGAGATTTCAAGTTTGAGCGAAAAAAAAAATTTCTGTCTGTCGGTCTGTCGGTCTGTCGGTCTGTCGGTCTGTCAGTCTGTCGGTCTGTCGGTCTGTCGGTCTGTCGGTCTGTCGGTCTGTCGGTCTGTCGGTCTGTCGGTCTGTCTGTCTGTCGGTCTATCTGTCTGTCGGTCTATCTGTCTGTCGGTCTGTCTGTCGGTCTGTCTGTCTGTCGGTCTGTCTGTCTGTCGGTCTGTCTGTCTGTCGGTCTGTAACTTTTTTTGTGGGCACGTTTACTCTGGAACCGTCTGAGATATTGACTTGAAATTTGGTACACATATGTACTTTAACGAGATCTAGAACTAGATTATATTTTCATCTTGTTCAGTCGAAGGGTTGGGGGGTAAATTGGGGTAAATTTGGAGTAAATAAGTAAATCAAGCAGGTAAGAGTCCATAAAATTGATGTTTAGTATAGACAAGAGAAGCTAAAGTCTCAAAAAAAATTTAAACTTTAAAATTCTATAAAAAAAAATATAAAAAATTTGTATGTATACGGTTGTATATGTTATTTTTTCCAAAACACATTCGGCGATTGTTAATAATAAATTGTTTATTAAATAAACAAATGAATTAACAATAAATAAAAATTTACCACCTTGGAGAGAATTGCAAATAATAAATTTTAAGAATAAATTTTTCTAGACGTCTTTCTAAATCCAATGAGACCTCACTCATATTTTTAAGAGCTTTATCAAGAATTAACATGTGTTTTAACGTGTGAACTTGTCTAGAAGAACAAGTACATAAAATAATTAATTTAATAATCCTCATAAAATGAAAAATGTTTATAAACAAGCTAAAAACTACATTTTGATATGCTTTTTATCCCTGTTGAGATGATTAAGTACCTTTTTAGCAGAGGGTCGTAGGATGACTCAGTACATTTTGACATGTTTCATTTTTCTTTTTTTTTTCTTTTTGTATTGACTAAAGTAAAGGCTAACTACATTTTGAAATACAGAAAGAGCATCGTTTATATTGTTATTTAGTAAATGAAAATCGGTCAAATATTTATAAAGATAGAATTTTCCCCGTTATGATCTTCATTTTTTTTTGGTTTGGATACCTATAGATAATTTCGTGTATTATCAAAATAGAGACTTTTTCGAGAAGGGAGTGATTTCAGACTTACAATTTTATTTTCGGGCGG
This sequence comes from Rutpela maculata, assembly GCA_936432065.2. Taxonomy (NCBI): domain Eukaryota; kingdom Metazoa; phylum Arthropoda; class Insecta; order Coleoptera; family Cerambycidae; genus Rutpela; species Rutpela maculata. The sequence continues at coordinate 107,739,048 of OW386287.2, read as the reverse complement.
ACTGCCACTCTGATATACCGGGCTTTGTAAATAACTCGTTTATTTTTAATTTTTCGAAAAAACTCCATTTCAGATTTTTTGTCCAAAAAGATCCATGCCTTATACTGGTTATAGAGATTGATCGACGGAATATTTAATTTTCGATTTTTATTAGGAAACTGTTCGGTATTTGTAGAATTTATCAAAAAAATAAAGTTTTTCAGGATTTGTAGGTTTGCTTTTGTTTTGTCAAATTTCTCACAAACGTCACTTAATAGACTTAATCGAGCCCTACAATCGCCATTTCTGAAAATCAAAATCGGACCTTCGGTTCGGGAGTTATTAATTTCTTTGGAAAATCATACTCGGCCTTGGAAAAAATACTTACGGTCAACGGATTTGAGCCTCAAGCAATAGGCTTCATTTGTGGCTGTGTACCTTCGATTCCACCAAGTTTCATCGAAATCAATCAATATCCTGGGCAGTTATCGTGCTTCCTAGCCCGATTTCGAGAAAACCAGTTTTTGCAAAAAAAATCAATTTCCATTTATTTTTCGATATAGTCTCCGGTATACTTATCTGGAGACCGTTGCCAGCGGCACCATTTTGAAATATCTCGATCTGACTGCCCGTTACAAAGTTATTCAATTTTTCCCGAAAAACTTGAAACGTCTATATCGGGTACTTCCGGTTTCCGAATTGAGCCGAGCTTCCAGCGTTAAGGTCTTCTGAAGGCCTCCTATCAACCAAGTTTCATCGAAATCCGAAAACGGATTAGAGGGGCTGAGCGTGACAGACCGACGACTGACCGACGGACGGAATTTTCTAAATTCGCTCTCGAGTCGATAGATATGACTTTCATTTTGATCCGACGTTTTTTTCGGGTTTCGATGGTCCACCGGAAAAATGCAAAACCTATACTACATTTTTTTTCAAAATGTAGTAACAAGCATAGGCAGGGTGTGGGCTTCAAGTAAGCGAGGAATATGCTATTTTGGGCTTTATTTTGAGACTTCATGTTTGTACAAAAAGTCAAACGTCAATAATGAAATGAATACCTTATATCTGTTACCTATTTTGCATTAGAATAAATATAAATTATATCAATGGAAATACTTTTAACATGCATACCCTAAACATAATTATTTATATTACAAATTATATCAATGAAAATACTTTTAACATGCATACCCTAAATATAATTATTTATATTAGGGCGGCCCCTTTGGTGCTATGCGGCCGTGACCTACAACAATGCAATTGTATTATTAACACATCGACTACGCAATTATATTGTCGCACACAGTTACATCATTTAGTTAAAGAATTAGAATTAAAGAGAAGTGGCAACTATGTATGGCTTCGTGTAATCTGAAACATGTATACATTTTATACAACGGGCCTCGTAATGTACCATAATTATAAAAGGCTTCGTATGACATGTCGTGTTGTTTTTAATCTGTATGTCCAAAAAAGTTCCCCCCTCTCATGTTGCTCGCGTTATTATTCCTACTTAAAACATTATTAACAGTTGTACACACTATTTAAATTACAAATAAGGCTGGGCTTCTGGTACCCTGTAGTGTGTGGTGGGCTTCGTTTCATGCGTACCGTACGTATATATATATATATATATATATATATATATATATATATATATATATATATATATATATATATATATATATATATATATATATATATATATATATATATATATATATATATATATATATATATATATATATATATATATATATATATATATATATATATATATAGAGATATGCATGGTCATATACAGGCCCGTTTCATACACTGAGCGGTTGTAGTGCAGCCCGAATTGACGTTGTGCAGCCCGGGGTCGGGCTCATCAACGTACCCTTGTGTATATCATCACTAAATGGCCACAAATCACGTTAGCTTCCTTCCTACAAAATTTTGGGGTGGGCTTCAAAAAGTCATATTTTCATGTTCCGAGATACATTTTTAGTTCAGCACTACTGAGTCAGGCGGCGCTGTTCCTGTATATCCAAGACTCTTATACAGCTGATATCTATCGCACGTTATATAGCCCGATATTTGGCATCGTTGCAATGACTCGATAACGTTCGATTATTATTTCCTCTTAAATACTTTCTTCATAAAGTCACAATCGATGAATGAAAGCTCTTTATTTGAATCAATTTTTTAACCTCACAAGTATTTTATCATATTCGAACAATTTTTCTAAATTCAAAAATTCATATGCCTACTAAGAATTATAAAATACAGGGTACAGTGTTATGAAAGAAGAATAGTTGTTAGCATCTTAAACATCTTAAAATGTCTTTTGAAGTGTAATACAGAAATTCAAATAAATGTCCCTAAATTAGGATTGTGTTTTTTTGCATTCAGTATTCAATAAAACTATACTTAATTATTATAATTTTGGTACTAAAATTTTCTTGAAGAAATATCGGTCATTAAACAATAATTATTATTATGCAGAATGATGTTTTACATATTATAAGGATATATAGGCATTGTCCATAATCACTATAAGCTGGTACTACTTCCACATCAACATAGTGGAGTGAACGTATAATAAAGGTAAAAAAAATGTTTTTTTAAACAGGCTTAGAATGCCACGAAAGGTCGATATTTTAAGTTTGAGCAAACAAAAATTGTCCGTAATTTTTTTTTGTGCGCACGATTACTCTGGAACCGTTTATGATGACCTTTGTATTATAACGAGATCTGGAAATAGATTATGTTGTGATCTTATTCCGTTGAAGTTTGGGATGGGGGGATAAATAGGCAAAGCAAGCAAGTGAGAGTTTATAAAATTGGGATTTAGTGTATGTACGAGAAGCCAAGTACCTACTCAAAAATTTTTTGACATCAGCCACTTCCACTATCACCCCCATTACCATCCCTACCCCATTATTAAAGGACGAAAAAAAATAAAATTATGATTTTGTGTGTGTATAAGTACCAAAGGCCTAAATTTTTTTTGCATCAGCTATACCCCCCACTACCATCCCCCTATCGATATGTCATATTGTTTTATGGGCTTTTGTGGTAGACGATTGCAAATATTATATTATTAAAGTTCTATGATCAGTTATTTCCACATAATGGACTGCAAATACAGTATCAACCTTTTTTTTCTTTGTAAGAGACTTGGATGTTGAAATAGTGATTCTTTAGGCAGCGGTTTTTTAAGTCAGGTTCCCTTTACTGTATGGTGCACCTAACTGCATGACGTGATCTGTCTTGGTTCCCTGTCAAGCCTACATGGTCTCTAAAAAAACACAATTTTGATGGGCTAACTTAAATCGTTTTATTCTATTTGGACGTGCAAAAGAGAACAACGTCATAACTGAGGAATACTTATTACTTACACATCCACGTAGTGGAGTTGAAGTATAGTAATCGTAAAAAAAATGTTTTTGCTCTAATTATTGAAGGTGATTATGGAAGGGAATAAAAAGGTAAAATTGTGATTTAGTGTGTATAAAGGAACAAAAGGCCTGAATACTTTTTTGGCACTCGCCACCACCTCTACCACATTATTAAAGGGAATAAAAAAATAAAATTGTGATTTATGTGTAAATTTTTTGCCAACAGCTTCCCCCTCTACTACCTCCACTACCATGTTGCACATCGTTTTATGGGTTTTTGGGATAGACCATTTCAAATATTATATTATCAAAGTTCTATGAACAATTATTTTTACACAGTGGATTGCAAATATAGTATCGACATTTTTTTGCTGTAAAAGGCTTGGGCAGGAAAATCTAGATGTGGAAGTAGTGATTTTTTAGGCAGCGGTTTTTTTTATTAATGAACACATATATTTTTATGATGGTTATTTGAATTTATATTTATAGTCGGTCTCCCTGCATGGTGCATCTGACGTCATGCACCTATCTTGATTTCATTGGATTCGGAATGACGTCTAGAAAAATGTGCAAAAGTTTCAAACCGCACATAAACAATTGCAAAAGTTATAAACTAATGAAAATTGAAAAAATAACGAGTTCCGTTTTTTGCAAATAACTCGAAAACTATTAAAAATTTTAAAGAAAGATAGATTCTTAAAGAGGAAGAAATTCCCAATAAAAAAGTCCCGACTCCCGAAACTCTACATCTATTATCAACGAGATTATTAATAATTTTAATTTAATGTTGAAAATAGAGCTCCGCGCAGCGAACACTAAGGCGTTACGATGCTCTGAAACCGTCCGGAACAAGTAAAAATATTTTTTGTTATTAGATATTAATTTTGAAATTCATAAAATTTATGTTATTATTTAAACACTTAAAGGAACAATACCCCGTTGGAAAAAATTTTTTTTTATTAATTTTAATTACTCTTACTGTTTTTATATTCAAAAATACTATAAGATTACATAAACTTAAAATTTTTATTGCTATTTGTTTAAACAAATTTTATAAACAAATAGATAAATTACGTATTTTTGAAAAATATTTTTCTGCCATTTTATTTTTTTTAGATAGAAAAAAATAACAAAAACAACCGTATACATAAACATGAAAATTCTTTTGTGAATAATAATTTAAAAATCGAGAAAATACTCGTATCAAGTATGTATTAATTTTAATTACTCTTACTGTTTTTATATTCAAAAATACTATAAGATTACATAAACTTAAAATTTTTATTGCTATCTGTTTAAACAAATTTTATAAACAAATAGATAAATTACGTATTTTTGAAAAATATTTTTCTGCCATTTTATTTGTTATAGAATATTAGATTTAAAAAAATTCTTAAAAACTTAAAAATTGTTTTTAATTGTTCATAATCACTTTTGTCTTTTTTCATTATTTAAACATGTTTTTAAGAAAAAAATTTATTCCTAAATTTATTATTTGCAATTATCCAAAAGGTGGAAAAAAGATTTTTTTTTTGTTGTGAATTTATTTGTTTATTTAATAAACAATTTGTTATTAACAACCGCCGAATGTGTTTATAGTTTTTTTAGATAGAAAAAAATAAAAAAACAACCGCATACATAAACATGAAAATTCTTTTGTGAACAATAATTTAAAAATCGAGAAAATACTCGTATCAAGTATGCCGTGGAAATTGACAAAAACTAGATTCAAAACATTGATTTTGTCTGCATAACCAAAGCGTTCTGTCCGAAATGTCCATTTTATTTAACACATGTTAGAATCAAAACATAGCCTACTGCTATTCTTGTTTTATTACATGTAGGCAAACAATATACCTACATATTTAGATAAAAAAGTATATTTTAATCACAGTTAGAAAACACTAACGAAAATATTATTGGGAAAAGAGCAGAGCGTTTGCCCTAAACAACTTTATGACAGCATCAAAAAAGATGATTAAGGAATTCTTTCTGCCGCGATTTTATTATTTTAGTTTGTTTTTGGTTTTGGTGTGGTAACAAGTGCAATAAGAAGTCCTGAACTAAATCTAAGCATTGAATAAAAATAGACAAAAACTTTCTGATAATTTTATTGCTATTTGTTTAAACAAATTTTATAAATAAATAGATAAATTACGTACTTTTGAAAAATATTTTTCTGCCATTTTATTTGTTATAGAATATTAGATTTAAAAAAATTCTTAAAAATTGTTTTTAATTGTTTATAATCACTTTTGTCTTTTTTCATTATTTAAACATGTTATTAAGAAAAAATTTTATTCCTAAATTTATTATTTGCAATTATCCAAAAGGTGGAAAAAAGAATTTTTTTTGTTGTGAATTTATTTGTTTATTTAACAAACAATTTGTTATTAACAATCGCCGAATGTGTTTATATTTTTTTTAGATAGAAAAAAATAACAAAAACAACCGTATACATAAACATGAAAATTCTTTTGTGAATAATAATTTAAAAATCGAGAAAAATAATTGTATCAAGTATGCCGTGGAAATTGACAAAAACTAGATTCAAAACATTAATTTTGTCTGCATAACCAAAGCGTTCTGTCCGAAATGTCCACTTTATTTAACACATGTTAGAACCAAAACATAGCCTACTGCTATTCTTGTTTTATTACATGTAGGCAAATAATATACCTACATATTTAGATAAAAAAGGTATATTTTAATCACAGTTAGAAAACACTAACGAAAATATTAGTGGGAAAAGAGCAGAGCGTTTGCCCTAAACAACTTTATGACAGCATCAGAAAAGGTGATTAAGGAATTCTTTCTGCCGCGATTTTATTATTTTAGTTTGTTTTTGGTTTTGGTGTGGTAACAAGTGCAATAAGAAGTCCTGAACTAAATCTAAGCATTGAATAAAAATAGACAAAGAACTTTCTGATAATTTTATTGCTATTTGTTTAAACAAATTTTATAAACAAATAGATAAATTACGTATTTTTGAAAAATATTTTTCTGCCATTTTATTTGTTATAGAATATTAGATTTAAAAAAATTCTTAAAAATTGTTTTTAATTGTTTATAGTCACTTTTGTCTTTTTTCATTATTTAAACATGTTATTAAGAAAAAATTTTATTCCTAAATTTATTATTTGCAATTATCCAAAAGGTGGAAAAAAGAATTTTTTTTTGTTGTGAATTTATTTGTTTATTTAATAAACAATTTGTTATTAACAATCGCCGAATGTGTCTATATTTTTTTTAGATAGAAAAAAATAACAAAAACAACCGTATACATGAAAATTCTTTTGTGAATAATAATTTAAAAATCGAGAAAATACTCGTATCAAGTATGCCGTGGAAATTGACAAAAACTAGATTCAAAACATTAATTTTGTCTGCATAACCAAAGCGTTCTGTCCGAAATGTCCATTTTATTTAACACATGTTAGAATCAAAACATAGCCTACTACTATTCTTGTTTTATTACATGTAGGCAAATAATGTACCTACATATTTAGATAAAAAAGGTATATTTTAATCACAGTTAGAAAACTAACGAAAATATTAGTGGGAAAAGAGCAGAGCGTTTGCCCTAAACAACTTTATGACAGCATCAAAAAAGGTGATTAAGGAATTCTTTCTGCCGCGATTTTATTATTTTAGTTTGTTTTTGGTTTTGGTGTGGTAACAAGTGCAATAAGAAGTCCTGAACTAAATCTAAGCATTGAATAAAAATAGACTGATAATTTGTTAACTAGCAAGAAAATAAAAACCATTAAAAATTACTGTCTCTGTATAATTTAAAAAATATAGTGGTATAATGCATAAATCTGTAACGAAAGTGAGTGAAACTATATATTTTATTGCTCTATTTTTCGAGTTGTTTATAAAATATTGAAGTTAAAAATATCACGTGTCTATTCAAAAAATAAAGAAAAAAATTTGTACCATCTACAAATAATTCTTTTCGTGAAGTATACGTCATTACCTCTAGGACTGCAGTTTTCGCCATGTATTTTTACGGAATTGAAAATTATTTTTTCTGTACTAAAGCATTTCTTATAAACAATGACTTCATTTTATTTTAAATTTCCAACTGCTCAGTTAATTTGTTGTAATGTATTCTAATGTTTTGATTATTTAATTTTAACAAATTCTAAAATAATTTTTTATACTTCATTTATACATTTTATTTTCGTCATAGTAATTTAGGACTAATAATTTTTTAGTTAGATTTATGGCTAAATACTGTAATATAACTCTATCTTGTTTTAAACAGGCGTTGTGTAGCTTTTGTATACCATTGGTAACAGTTCTTTTGGCATTTGAGACGCTTTAATTGTTTTATTGCTCTGTGCAAGAAAGCAACTGTCACCAGGCCCGTCGGGCAGAGCGCGAAAAGCCTTCTCTTTCTTGACCTACCCAATACTGAAGTATAACCAGATGGGACCTTCACTACTTATTAAAGCATGTTATTTTACATAGGAAATCAAAATTGACGACGCTCTCCATTGGTCGAGACCGAAGATATAAGAAAAAAACTAAAAAAAAAAGAAATTTAGAAATTTAATATTTAATCAAATATAACTTTAGAACTAAAACAGATAAAAATAAAATTTTTGTTTGGATTTGACAAGTAAACATTGCTGTTTAATTTGAAGTATAATTTATTGCAATAATTAAAAAATTAACATAAAAAAATAGCAAAATTCAAAAAGATACACAAATCAGCAACATTTTTCTAATTCTTAACTCGCCATAACTCGCTTATATAACGAGATATTCAATTTTTTCTTTCACCAAAAACTGACAAATTTAATAGGCTTCATTTTGTCTCGATTAATGCTGGATCTAATTTCTTAACTAAAAGTGCTACAGCCCTTGAAACACAACGAAGCACAGTATGGCGACGAAGATACGAGGCTTCCTTTCCCGCCCCCGCTACTTTCTCGCCCCATCAAGAAACGTATCGGCTGCTGGCCTCATTGTCTGGATAAATATTAATAAGTATATACTATTTTACTTACATGTAGGCTATTACAGTTTATGTATATTGTAGATTCATTTTTATCAATGGAGAAAAACTACATGTTTGTTTTACGAAACTGCTGAAAGCAGTGAAAATCTAATGGTAAAAAACCAACTGTTACTGGCATCAGGTCTATTATTAATTGTGCAAATGAAAGAAAATATGCAATTTCATTAAAATTTTTATAAAACAAAGTGGTGGCACTTATTTGCACACCCTTCGATACCGATTTCATTATTCTTGTCTGACATCTTTTTGTAATAAATAACATTAGCAAAGATAATACGTATTGTCTCTGATATTAGTAACGCGATAAAACAATTCAAGTGAGCCTTCATGTGGTTATAATAAAGAAAAAAAATCAGTTTAAAATAAAATGGCATTGTCTGATTTGTGGAAAATCCAGAAAAATTAAGAATAAATTAAGAAAATCTTTAAGTACCAGTTTGTACAGGAACGGGTGCGGAAACTAGAAAAAAATATATATTAAAGCTGCAGTGTCGCATTGTGATACAGAAATACAAGGCAAGTTACACATTTATTCAGATTTATTTGGGCTAATGGAAATTATCATAAAATTTATTATGCAAAATATACACACTAAAAAAAATTTGTTTAGAGCAAACAAAAATTTTGTTGCGTATATACAAAGCAAGTTCTGGGTGATGTTAATAAATTTTTGTTGCTCCAAACAAAATTGTTTGAGGCAACAAAAATTTATTAACATCAACCAAAAAATTGCTTTGTATATACGCAACAAAATTTTTGTTTGCTCTACAAATTTTTTTTAGCGTGTATTAGCAAAAAAAATTAAATGTGTACAAACTAAACAACTGAAAGAAAAAAATGAATTTAAAGTAGCTTTAAATATTTTATTTAAGGAGGTTTATCTTGCTGTTTTGCAAAAAAGAATTCTTAACTCTAATATTTCTAAAAACACGCCTTAATGATATATTTGAAGAAATGACGGAAGAAAAATTAGATTATTATAGCAGTGGAAATATAAGAAAGAGATTAGAAAAGCATTTAAGCAAACAAAGTGTTTTGTGAACACAAAGAAAATACAACAACAGTTCAGTCAAGGGATAATAAAGCTAAAAGGATTTTTGTTGTTAGTCACAAGTGAATCAGGCGAAGAAAACTTGGTTTCTTGAGAATGAATTGACAATTCCTGATAAAGCTGCCGGTATCTTAAGAGAAGCTATAGCTGGATGTTTTAAAACTATAAAAAAACACGACTACTAATCTGAATGAACATAAATGTAAACTAGAAGTTTCAGATTTGTTATAAACATTTATGTCGTGGATACTAAATATACAAATTTGATTTAAACGTTATATCTATAGTAATGGAATTTATATTAATACTTATGGAAAAAAAACAATCAGCTTAGGTCATTTTTTTAATCCTTTACAGATCACTACGTGTGTTTCGTGCCGTCAGAAGAAAAAGAACTTAATGATATGCTTTATTCTTTTGGCTATGGTTATTCCTACGATGAAATACGTACATTTTTAACGTCTTTAGCTAGTCACGTATTAGTAAAAACTGGTGACATTTTTATACCACCTGGAGTTCCTCCAGTAAGTTCTGAAGAAAACAATTACATTTATTGCAGCGATAATTTTGATCAAAACGAAGACAGGCTAGATGGTAAAAATCCCACTAGGAATAGTATTATTTAAAAAAAAAGAACAGCCTATTTACACAAGCATATTTAGATCGTATATCCAATTTTAACCGATTTTAACCCTTCCAGTTTACATGAAAACAAAAATATAGTTATGTACAAAAATCCAACTAATCGTTCAGAGCCTCTACGAGTTAGTGAAAGCATGGCAAATAATTGTTTTGATTATGTGGTTACCTCTGACATTTTATGGAAAATATTAAAATATACGAAGCAAAGTAAAAACTTTACTAGCTGGCATGATTTTACTTCCACATCCATGGAAGTATAGTAACGACAAAAAAATTTTAAAAAATTTTTATTGTTCAAATAGGCATAGAATGTCATGAAACGTCGAGATTTCAAGTTTGAGTGAAAAAAAATTTCTGTCTGTCTGTCGGTCTGTAACTTTTTTTGTGCGCACGTTTACTCTGGAACCGTTTGAGATATCGACTTGAAATTTGGTACACATATGTACTTTAACAAGATCTAGAACTAGATTATATTTTCATCTTGTTCCGTCGAAGGGGATAAATTAGTAGTAAATAGGTAAATCAAGCAGATAAGAGTTCATAAAATTGATATTTAGTATATACAAGAGAAGCTAAGGTCTCAAAAAAAATTTTGGCATTAGCCACCCCCACCCCATTATTAAAGGGGATGAAAAAAAATGTGATTTAGTGTGTGTACGAGAACCAGAAACCTCAAAATATTTTTTTTACTTTATCCACCCCCCACACCCACCCCCTGTCACTACCCCCACCCCCACCCCACTACCGATGTGGGGTATCGTTTTATGGATTTTTGGGGTAGAGGATTTAAAATATTATATTATTAAAGTTCCATAAACAATTATTTCCAGATACAACATTTTTTCGTTGTGTGACTTGGATAGAAAATCCGGATATGGAAGTAGTGATTCCTTGGGCAGCGGTTTTTACAATGTAATATCTGAAAATCAGTTATATCTGTTTGATACCTACCTTTATTAATGCACCACCCGCGTAGTACGACACCATATATAGCAGATTATTACAACTAATATATTATTCAATTTGATTTGTTAATTTTATCATCTTACAATAAAGGAAGATAATTCTAAAGCTTCTGTTACGGCCGCTGATTGTAGCCTTGCGCGATTTATGGTGAACGCGGGATGTACCGGGAACGAGTGGGGAAGCCTCGCGACCTCGTCACCGTAGCGCGCTTCGTTGTGTTTAAAAGGCTGTGCCGCTTTTATTTACAGAGCTAGACCCAGCATTAATTGAGACAAAATGAAGTCTATGAAATTTGGCAGTTTTTGGTGAATAAAACATTCGAATAGCTCAATACATAAGCGAGTTACAATGAGTTAGACCTTTCAAAAAAATTGACAATTTGTGTACCATCTAAATCAACGTCATTTTTTTAATGTTAAAGTTATTATTTTTGTAATAAATTATACATCAAATTAAAGAGAATCGTTTGTACTATAAAACTAAAAAAAAATATATAATTTTATCTTTTTTCGTTTGAAAGTTATTCGTGGTTGAATTTGAATTTTGTTATTTTCATTTTTTTTTTGTTTTTTTCTTGTAACTTCAGTCTCGACCAATGGAGAGTGTCGTCAAAAGTGATTTCCTATGTAAAAAAACCTGCTGAATAAAATGAAATAGGTTTTATTTGGTTATACCTCGGTATTGGGTTAGTGAACGATAGAGCCAGTCATCCGACGTACTAAGATTTAAGTTGAATGTAGGTAGAAGAATGTAAGAAAAAAAAAGGTGCACAAAAGAGTTTACACACAAAAGGAAGAGGTCAACCTAAACTAGCTTCCCCATATACATTAGGAAAACGTATTATGACTGTACGCAGTATTACATTATATTGGGAAAACTATTAAACAAAATTTTTATATAATTATAAACAATTATATAAAATAAAATATAAATATTATATTACCTTTAATAACGATAATTTAACTATCAAATGTACCGTTTTTCATTATAACAATTATACGAGAGAATTTTATGCTCTACCGAAAAGTTACGTATATTGTTTTGCCCTATCTTGCTTAATTTTCAAACGAAAAAGCATATTTTGTGGCAATTATTGTTAGTAACTTTTGAACCCGAAAAGAAAGAAAAGAAAAGAATATCACACAAATTCTTTTTTAAGAGATGACCTGCGAAGACTAATTAATATCGGGCACAAGTATTTTATATGCTTGCACTAATAGTACAGTAACTAGAGGTTTTAACTTCGGAATAATGTCATATTGAACGGATTTAGTTCATTTTTGGAGGTATAATAGTAAATGCTTGACAGAAAAGTTTCTGTATTGTGCGGGGCCTTGCTAATTTATAGAGGGTGAATGCCACCCCCTCTCAGGGGGTGGCACTTAAAAAATATATACATATATATTTATTGGAGCTGAAATATAATCAAACTTTAAGAAGAAAAGGTTCTATGCAAATTTTCACATAAATTGATAGTTTTTATGTTATAATGACTTCAAAATTGCGATTTTAGCTTAAAAAAAAAAGGTATTTCCAAACGGCTTTCGTCAAGTATCTCGAAAAGTATTACTTTATCGAAAAAATGTTACAGACCAATTACAGAAAGTACAAACTGGGAAATAATTTTATTTTTTGTTTATTGATGTAGGATTAATAATTTCGGAGATAAGTTTATATTTGGTATCCAAGCGTTTCGAAATAACATTTAAAGTTTAAAATGCATTTTTTTCTAAAGCAAGTGCTTTGAATGAGCAAAAAAATTTGAATATCTAGGTAATGCTACATCCTAACGAAAAACTGTATTTGAGATAATTTCTTTAAATTACTGGCTAATTAGAGTAACAAAATGGCGACCTTTTTATATAAAAAAATATAAATACGCTCATTTTTACATCATAACTTCTTTACTTCTTATGCTACAGGAACCAGTAAAAAATAATCTGAAAGCGCAATTAATTGTCTTTAATTTCATTTCTTAGTATGCGTGACGTAGGTGTCTCAATTTCTGAGATATTTAACATTTAAACTGCATATTACGACTTATAAACGTTCGGACGCCATTTGTAAACTTTCATATCTCCGAAACTATTAAATCTATGTAAATAAATAAACAAGCTAAATTCATTATTAGTTTATGAGCTTTATTTTTGGTCTCTACCCATTTTTCAATAAAACTAATATTTATTGAGATACCTATTTGGAAAAGGAAAACAAAATATCTTTTTATCGAAAATACCTTTATAGTTTAAACTGTATTTTTTTTCTAGCAAGTGCTGTATACAAACCAAATTTGACATCTACGTCATGCAGAAACAGTGTTTGAAATTATTTTTTTTAATTACTGGCTAATTACAGTAACAAAATGGCGACGTTGTTTAAAAAAAATGTGTAGACGCACATTGCTTCGGTCATAACTTCTTTGTTTTTTATGCTATAGAAACAAATAAAAAACAGTTGAAAGCTTAATTAATAACCAATTATTCTACTTACTAGCATCCTTGACGTATGTGTCACAGTTTCTGAGATATTTAACTCTCACTCTAAATAATTATCTTATGAACACTTGGACGCCAAATGTAAACTTAAATATCTCCGAAATTATTAATCCTACATCAATAAACAAAAAATATAATTAATTCCCAGTTTGTACTTTATGTAATTGGTCTGTAACATTTTTTCGATAAAGTAATACTTTTCGAGATACCTGACGAAAGCCGTTTGGAAACCTTTTTTTTTTTAAGCTAAAATCGCAATTTTGAAGTTGTTATAACTTAAAAACAATAAATTTGTGTGAAAAATTGCATAGAACCTTTCTTCTTAAAATTTGATTCTACTTCAGCTTCAATAAATATATATATTTTTTAAGTGCCACCCCCCTGAGAGGGGGTGGCATCAACCCCCTATAAATTAGCAAGCCCCCGCACAATATAGAAACTTTTTTGTGAAGCTTATACTTCCAAAATGAACGAAATCCATTCAATATGACATTATTCCGAAGTTTTGTATATTTTTATCTCTAGGTACTGTACTATAATAATTATTATTATTTTTATTAGTGCATATATATTAGCATATAACATATAATCAATAAAAGAAAATATTAAATTTTTGCTTGCCATGCTTAAAAGGGAACTTTGTGCTTTATAGTACGTCGGGTACATGGCTATATAAGCCAAAAATCTGCACTTCTTGATTGGGATGTGCCACTTTCTGTGGTCATAGTTGATGCCAAAAGACAACTTTCCAGATAGGGAGCCACTTTAAAATCCGTGCAACACCAAAATGGCGACCATTAAAGATGGCTGCCATTAGCCACAATGAATGTTTTTTTATCTCAGCTCTTAATGTTCGATTTCTATTTTCTTTTTTTTTTTTGTTTGAAAGCTCTTGTAAAGAAGACACTTTTTTGTCCCTATACGTTTATCTGTACACTTTAAGGGTTCTGCGCAATTTAAAAAAATATATATTTTTAATTTTTAAAGATATTTCTTTGCACAGTGGGACAAACTGAATCTGAAATCTTATTTCATATAATGCAACTTTCAATTGATGTCAACTTGGGACAGCTGGTACGTAGTAAAGGTCATTGTAATAACTTTTTCAAAATTAAGCCTATAAGTATTATAGTGACAGTGAAATAAAATTAAATAAAAACTTATAAATACTTCAAAGAGAACTTCATGCTTTGTTGTTATTTGATGGCAATCATTTTTTGCTCATATTTGACCCATATACTCGGAAACACAAAGGTCACTTGCTGTCTCAAAATAAGTACATTTTCAAACGAAAAATTGCATCAAGGGATTCTTTTACTATTATACCTGATGTTACTGTACTATTAAAACAATTCGTTTTATATATCTGTGTTAGGTAAATAAACGTAATTTAATTTCTACCCCTTTGCATATTTTTATTTTACTGTTAATAAGGCAATACTTTAAAAGTGGAAAACAAAAAATGAGGACAAATTCAAAATATTTAAATACTTATAGGCCTACCACGGAGTAATTACATTATCAGTTATTAATAATTAATGTCTACTTGCATAAAAAAAATAACCTAATATTTTATTAGGTTCTTCTAATATATCTTCAAATTCGTAACAATGAATAATAAAAAACGTAACTGTTATATTATTTTGGCGTTCAAAGAATGAATATATTTCCTTTAATAGCTGGCCCTCCATTAGCGTCTCTACTGTAAACAGTAATGGTAGTAGTGGCGCAGTATAGCAAGTACTCCTATTATATTGTGCTTCGTGATGATGCATGCATCAAAGAAATATATATTATAAAAATATAACCTACTGAGGCCCGATTACATTGGCAACATCGCTGGGACGGAGAACGAACGCTAGCTATATCCTTATATACAGCGGGCTTTGAAAGGATCAGTAAATATATCCGGGCTCTGAAATATGCCATGTTTATATAATTGAAAGAAAAATAATAATTAGCTACCCCTAGTGGCTTCCTATTAGAAAAGATTCATAACAATCGCCATATTTAATAAATTTGTTAATTTATACACTCGGGAAATGCCGGGCTTATGAACAACCTGTCGATATATCGGGCTACACAATATACCGTCTATACCTATATATATATATATATATATATATATATATATATATATATATATATATATATATATATATATATATATATATATATATATATATATATATATATATATATATATATATATATATATATATATATATATATATATATATATATATATATATATATATTTATATAAGGTATTAGTAAGGTATTAGTTGGCATCTCACAATGTAAAATTTTAGGTTCAGTTGGCATCCACGAGTCAGATGGCATCCGGTATTCGGATGCCATCTGACCTGCTAGAGATATTAACGCAGGGGCATCGTAGATGTCGTATTATGCCATTAAAACTTATTTTAAGTTGGAGGTCAAGTGACCCATTTTAACACCCTAGTGAATATTTTAGTTCAGCGGTTTGTTACTAGCTGCCGTGCCTGTCGCTCGAAAAATATTCATTTTGAATACCTGCTGACCACAGAAGCGGTTTAGATGGCATCTAGTCAGCTGGCAACACCGTGGAAGTAGGTTATTATATACCACATGTTGATCCAGATGTTTTAGTTTGCTCGAATATATTACTACTAGGAAAAGTAAACTTAGTGGAGACAATTCGTGTAACTGTTAAAATGAGGACGGAATTTGTACCTCTTGATTGTAAACAACTTTTGTTAAGGATGGTTCAGCAAGGCTATAAGTAAAATAGTGTTCTGTAGTTTAATTAAACTACAGAAGTAAGAGAAAAGTTATTAGCAAAAATATTTTAGATACGTGATAAACTACAAAATTATGTTAATGTAAAAGAATCTTATTTAGTCTAATTCACAAGTTCAAACACGTGTTAATTCTTGAAAAAGCTTGTAAAAATATAAGTGAGGGCTCGTTGGATTCGGAATGACGTCTAGAAAAATGTGCAAAAGTTATAAACAAATTAAGATTGAAAAAAATGACGAGTTTCGTTTTTTGCAAATAACTCGAAAACTATTAATAATTGAGAAATTAAAAAAAGAGGTTCTTAAAGAGGAGAGAAATTTCCAATAAAAAAGTCTGGACTTCTGGAACTCTATCTCTACTATTAATAACTTTAATTTAATGTTGAAAATGGGGCTTCGCACGGCGAACGCTAAACCGTTACGATACTCTGAAACCAATCGTAAGAAGCAAAACAATTTTTTTATATTTTCAAGTATTAATATAATTTTTTTTTTAAATTGCGTTATTATTTAGACACTTAAAGGAACAATATCCCGTTGGAAAAATTTTTTTTACGGATTTTTCATAAAATGAGCTCGTTGTTAATTTTTTTTTTGAGTTTACGTTTATGTTTCAAGTCGGAAAATTGTTAAACAAAAGCCACTAAAATTATTTCGCTTCGTGAGGACCTTATGTCAACTATATTTTATTTGATTATGACATTGCGATGTTTTTAATTGTTACAGTCTATTAGTTATTAATTATTTAAGCTAACAAGAAACTAAGAAATTAAATAGAGGTTGAACATTTTTTTTTATTAATTTTAAAATTATTATTATTACTGTTTTTATATTCAAAAATACTATAAAATTATATAAACTTTAAATTTGTTTAAACAAATTTTATAAAGAAATAGATAAATTACGTATTTTTGAAAAAAAAAATTTTTTCTTAAAACATTTTTTTAATTATTTATAATTATTTTTTCCCGTTTTTCTTCTTTTAAACAAATTATTAAGAAAAAAAATATTCTTAAAATTTCTTATTTGCAATTCTCTACAAGGTGGAATTTTTGTTATTAATTAATTTGTTTATTTAATAAACAATTTCTAATTAACAATCGCCGAATGTGTTTATATTTTTTTAGATAGAAAAAAATAACCAGAACAACCGTATACATAAATATGTCAAAAAACATTTTTAATATTTAAAATTTAAAATTCTATAAGAAATATTAACATTTTTTTTATGTGTTTATGTATACGGTTGTTTTTTTTTTAATTTTTTTTCTATCTAAAAAAATATAAACACATTCGGAGGTTGTTAATAACAAATTATTTATTAAATAAACAAATAAATTAACAACAAAAAAAAAATCCACCTTGTAGAGAATTGCAAATAATAGGTTTTAAGACTAAAATTTTTACTTAATAACTTGTTTAAATAATGAAGAAAGGAAAAAAATTATTATAAACAATTAAAAAATGTTTTTAAGAAAAAAATTTTTTTTAATTCATAATATTTTATAACAAATAAAATGGCAAAAAACGTTTTTCAAAAATAAGTAATTTATCTATTTGTTTATAAAATTTGTTTAAACAAATAACACTAAAAATTTAAAGTTTATGTAATCTTATGTTATTTTTGAATATAAAACCAGTAATAATAATTAAAATTAATAAAAAAAATGTGAACCTTTTTTTTTAAATTTTTTAGTTTTTTGTTATCTTAAATAATTAATAACTAATAGACTATAACAATTAAAAATATCGCCATGTCATAATCTCGTAGAGTATAGTTGATATAAGGTCTAAAGGAAACGTAATAATTTTAGTGGCTTTTGCTTAACAATTATCCGACTTGAAATATAAACGTAAGCACTAAAAAAAATTGTTAATTAACAATAGGCTCATTTTATGAAAAATCTGGATTTTTTTTTCTTTAAATGTCTGAATAATACCATAGTTTTTTAAAATTTTTAAATTAATATTTAATACATAAAAAAATATTTTTACTTATTACGGCCGGTTTCGTAACGGCTTAGCGTTTGCCGCACGAAGCCTTATTTTCAACATTAAATTAAAATTATTAATAATAGAGATAGAATACCGGGAGTTCTGACTTTTCTATTGGAAATTTCTTCCTCTTCAAGAATCTTTTTTTTAAATTTCTTAAATATTAATGGTTTTCGAGTTATTTTCAAAAAACGAAGCTCGTTATTTCTTCAATCTTAATTTGTTTATAACTTTTGCGGGTTTGAAAGTTTTGCACATTTTTCTAGACGTCATTCCGAATCCAATGTGCCCTCACTCACATTTTTACAAGCTTTATCAAGAATTAACACGTCTTTGAACTTGTGAACTAGTGTATGTTGGAGATTATTTTAATTCGTTTTGTTTAAATTTTTGGATTTCTTATTGGATTCTATTTAAGAAAAGTATAGTAGGTGACCCAAGAACAACCTCTTGTAGAGAAATGCATGGTTGAAAGAGTTGTAGAGTTACTAAGACACCGTTAAAGATAAAGCTGTCGAATTGAAACTAACAAGATGGAAAAAATTATACGATAAAGTTTGATAGCTTAAATTATAATATATTTTTTACTTTACACTTGCCACTGTGCTTCAAAATTAATCAGTTTGGAGCATCTACACCTCGTGATTTTAAATGTAAGTTCATAGATATCTGTAAAAGTATAATTCATCTAAACTAACAAAGTTTTTTCCAAAGTATATATTTATATAAATAAAATTAAAATTTAATTGCAGTTTAGTTTAAGTAAACATATTGTACATATTGCACGTAAAGTATATTTTAGTTTTAATTCGAGCTAGTTTTTTCGTTGATAGTGTTTAAGTAATTCAACAATTTTTACCTCTCTTTAATTTCTCTCATGATATTAATTATTATAGGTCACTCAAACAACATGTTATAATTAGAATAATACAGTTGATATAAAAGTCATACAATTTTGTTAATATTTCCACGCAATTTGTATAGTTTGAATGTAAATGACCGTGATTTTTGATTCGTTGTATCTAGCAATTCGTTAAAAAAGGGGTTTCTGGAAATATCTTGAAAATTACGAATTATGTCAAAAACTGTTATTTGTACGACTTGAAACATAAGAAATTAACTTTACCTTAAATTTCAGATTAGTCCCGTTCAAAGATTGTTCGAGATATTATTTTTTTAAGGTTTTGTGTTTTTTCGTCCCTTACTAAATGTCAAATTTTTACACGTATTTTTCGTGAATAACTTTAAAACCGAAGGGTCTGAAATTGGTTATTACAACGTTGAAAGGTAATTCAATTTAATACATTCCGGTTCTTCTACAATAAAAATTGTCAAAGCTATTTGTTAAAAGATTACTTTTTTTATGAAAATCGAAATTGGAGTATTACTCTCAATTGAGTTGTGATAAAATAAATCATTCAAAATTTGTTGTAGCTTTTGGAATAAAACCGCTGCCTAAGGAATCAATATTTCCACATCCAGATTTCCCATCCAAGTCTCTTTAAAGGAAAACATCTTGACCATATTTGCACTCTAGTATGTGGAAATAATTGGTCACAGAATTTTAATAAAAGGGCGTTGCCGAATGCTAGCCAAACCTCCAGAACTTCCGGACGCTGCCGAATACGAAGGCAAATTCCGGGCGTTTCCGTATCCATATTAAGATAGTGCCAAATCCATATCCGGGCGCGCATGAATACCAAGGTAATTTCTGGGCGCTGCCGAATCGATATTAGGATGCCGCTGAATCCATTTTTGGGCGTTGCAGAATTCCAAAGTAACTTCCGGGCACTGCCAAATCCAAATTAGAACGCCGCCGAATCTATATTCGAGCGCTGCATAATCCATATTCGGGAACGGCTAAACACCAAGGTGACTTCCGGACCATGTCGAATACCAAGGCAATTTTCAGGCGCTGCCGAATCCATATTCGAATCTTTCCGGGCGCCGCCGAATCCACTATTAAATAATACCTCCAGGATCCATTTTGGTTGCACGATTTGACCCAAACATACTAACTACCGTACAAAGCTTTTAAAATGAAGTTAAATAGAAGATTTTAAAAATTAAGTTTCTGGACTGTTATTAGCTTGCTTTATTGTTTTTCCCTATTTACCCTATTTAACTCACAACCCTTCACCGGAATTAGCGCAAGACATAATCTAGTACCAGATCTCGTCATGGAACATATGTGTGCCAAATTTGAAGACAGTATCTTAGACGACCGTTGCGAAGAAAACGTGCGCACAAAAAAGTTACAGACCGACACACAGACAGAATTTTTTTCTCTCTTAAATTTAAAATCTCGACGTTTTATGACATTTATTATTTCAGCAAAAAACATTTTGAATTTTTTTTTAAGATTACTATACAGGGTGTGCCACTTAAAACTCCCCAGGCTTGCAACTTTCTTATTTTTTAAACTACGACCATGTTGGGCATATCAAATTATAGATAATTGTAAGGCATTTAAACATGTGTACAGAGTGATTTAAAAAAAAATTAAAATAATTGTTAAGAAAGAAAACTTAATTTCCTTGAATATTTGTTTACCTCACCCTGTACATGAACTGCGTCAATGTTTTCTTATAAAAGTTTTAATTAGCTTCAATTTATGTTATGTTTATTACGTCATATCCGAAATTCTTTTTGGTTTTAGAGAAAGAAATTAAAAACACTCCTTCCAACTCCTGATTTTTTTAAAATAACTGAAAAAATGTAAATAATAATTTTATGCTTTATTTGTAAAAGACATATCACAAAAAATCCTCAACGTAATAAAGCAGCAACAAGAAACAAAAGAAATAAATATTTTTAAAAACAAACTCTATTAAAATGTACTAAATAATAGGAATTTTTATTCTTAAAACTTTTTTTTTAACATGAATTGAAGCTAATTAAAACCTTTATAAGAAAACATTAACACATTTCATGTACAAGTTGAGGTAAAAAAATATTCAAAGAAATTAAGTTTCCTATCTTAACAATTTTTTCAATTTTTTTTTAAATCACTCTGTATGCGTGTTTAAGGCTTTAAAAATGTCTACAATTTGATGTGCCCAACAAGGTCATCGCTTTAAAAATAAAAAAGTTACAAGTATGGGCAGTTTTAAGTGGCGCACCCTATACATCTTTCCACTCCACTACGTGGATGTGGAAGTAATAAATCAAATGGCATATATTTTCATTAAAAATAATGTATGTTTTTATCCGAATTTGTTATAAATAAAAACAAGAAATGAAATGTTTCATATTTCTATTGTGAAATATAGTTCATTTAGTTATCCTTAAAATAAAATCATGGAAAAAAACATTTTATATTTATTACAAAAAATGTTTTGTAAGACATACAAAGAAAAATGTTAGTGTAGTTTTGGTGAATAAGTATACCTACTAGAAGCCTCAGAATTTTTATAATATTTACACTACTACAAAGAAAACTACCTGTTGTTAAACTTGAGGCATGTTCAATTTTATTAACATTTAACATTACAAATTGTGTTTTTATAATAAGAAATGTTTCTTTTTATTTAAAATACACTTTCAGATGTATCAATAAACCCTCATGTCATAATATTTTAGCTTCATTAAATCAGTATTTATAATTACTTAATAATTTTCGCACAATTTGTATCCCAATTTGGGACATTGGATGATTTGAATCGTAAATTTTATTTCCACATCCAAATAGTGGATTGGAATTATAGTAATCGTAAAAAAAAACTTAAATTTTTTTTTTGTTGAAATCGGTTTAGAATGTCATGAAATATCGAGATTTTAAATTTGAGGGCAAAAAAAAATTGTATCTCTCGGTTTGTCTGTATTTTTTGTACGCACGTTTCCTGTGGGACGGTTTAAGATATTAACTTAATAGTTGTTACGTGTATGTATTATAAAAAGATCTGGAACACATTGCTATAAAATTACACAAAAAATAATCGTTTTAGAGATTCTAGCATTTTACTTAATCGCCAGAATATATTTACAATAACGGTGTAAAAGCCGCTCGAAAAGTGGCTTATATTTGGTAATTTTTTAGTTTCGGAGTCTGTTATTCTAGTTTCGGTTAAACAAACAATAATGGGTTGTATCTGAAACTAATTGACTTGTCTGTTTGAAATGAAGGATTGCTAGTTCTGAAAGACAGTTTTATTGCGTCTTATTATGAACGCTTGTGGGGTAAGGCCTCTATTGTAATAAACCATTTCCGAAATATATTTATTTCAACCATATGTTTTGTTTTTTAAATTCATAAACATTTTCAATACAGATATTTTAAAGGATGTCTATTGTTCAAAATAAGTAGACTTCATCGACTTACAGTCCAATTTACGTCTTTCTATTTGAAAGGGTAAAGGTGGTTTAATATTTGCTTACGAGACTGCAGTAGAAATTTTTTCGTTCTTTGAATGGGAAAAAGTCTTTCGGCTGGTGTCTATTACAATCGAAACTCAGCGTTTTGTGGCAATACATAGTTATTGTCTTAACGCGGCCAGGCTTGTAACTCGTAATTCAGCGCTCGGCGGGGCATTAGTCCGGAGAATAGCTGTTGGTTGCAGTCTGGTTTCTTATTCCTTATATATTTAAGGAAACATATAGAGGAGTTCGACAAAATATTTCACTAGTAAATATTCTGCCCTCTAGAAGCATATCTACTCACAAATTAGATATTTTTCTATTAAATATATATAAATTAATTACAATTTTAGAGATTACATGCATTTTGTGTCATGAAAAAATTTAGATACATTTTTATAGTAAAAAAACTGTTGAGAACTCGGAAAATATGTACGTCACAAAAAAAATTAGAACAGAGCAAAATTGTAAAGAATATACGTTTGAATTTTTCCAGATTTTTAAATTTCATGGTTTACGATATTTTCCGTTTTCGGATAAGGGCCTCTTTTTTCGGTTTTTTTCCAGGAAACTTGGACAGAGTGCACTTTAGGAAAAAGTCATAAAGGAAAAAAAGTCTTTTAGTTTAATAATATATTCACTCGAATTTATGGATTTTTCTCGTCACTTTTTTTTCCACCTTCACCCCTTTTGGAAAAATTCAACCGCTATATCTCGGAAAATATGCATTTTTCGAAAATTTTACGAGAGTAAAAAGTTGTTATTTTTCATAAAATTATATAAAAAGACATTTTATTTTTTTAATTTACCTCAATTTTACTAGTTAACAAATTAGCAACAAGATCGTTGTTTATAATAATTGCGAGGCAATATTAGCGGCCATTTTTTTTTTGGAGTTTGATCTAGACTTCAAAACGAACAGAATCCACAAAATTTTGTGAAAATGCATTCATTCGATAAACTATTTAGTCAAAATGCTAATTTG
Source organism: Rutpela maculata (assembly GCA_936432065.2). Lineage (NCBI taxonomy): Eukaryota > Metazoa > Arthropoda > Insecta > Coleoptera > Cerambycidae > Rutpela > Rutpela maculata. Next base: position 107,715,384 of record OW386287.2, on the reverse strand, counting down.
CCTACACTATAATGTGTTAGAACTACAAAGTACACATAACATAATCCTGGGATTATATAGACAGAGAAAATAAATTTCCTTTTAAGAGTTGATGTTCTGTTTTTGTTTCATTTTACCATTATTGTATTATTTTGGTTTGATATACGTATGTTTACATTTTCATAAATGCTAAATATTTGTGTTGTATTAATTTTTTTAAAAGCTTTTATTTAACTTGCAATGTGTTATGTATGAATGTATGTTTGTTTGGTGAAATCTTGCAAGCTGAATTTTGACTAGTTCTTATTATACTAGAGCTTTGAAATTTGGCACACGTGTATAAGTCCGGTGACAATGTAACATAGTATAGCCACTATCGGTCTAAATCCAATATGGCGGACGTCCCAAGATGGCGGACCGGCTTTTTAGTCACAACCCTATTGATATGGGTATCAAATGAAGGGGATTTACGAGTAAAATACGATAGACAATGTGGCGTCATTCTAAATTCAATATGGCGGACGTCCCAAGCTGGCAGATCGCCTTTTTCTTCACAACCCCCTTGATATGGAATCAAATGAAAGGGTTTGACGAGTAAAATACGATGAACTATGTAACGCCATTATAAATCCAATATGGCGGACGCCCTAGGATGGCAAATTATCTTTCTTCACGACTCCCTTGCCATTTGTATCAAATGAAAGGGTTTTGTCTGTCTGTAAAATAAGTAGACTAAAAAGTAAAAAATAAAATTATATAAAAAAAATATTTTTAAGAAAAAGCCTTCATTTGAAAAAACTGTACTAAAAAGTTTAAATAATTTTTTAAAATTCATTCACATGGAAACCAAAAGCTTTGGGGGCGGTCAATTGAGCAAAGTAACTATGCAATAGTGCTATATGACCGTCCGCAAAGTTTTTGGTTTCCAGGTGTATGAATTTTAAAAAATTATTTTTACTTTTTAGTACAGTTTTTTCAAATAAAAGCTTTTTCTTAAAAATACTTTTTTTATATAATTTTATTTTCAATAAAAACGTTTTCAAATAAAGCTTGTCCTGCTACTTCCTTTTTAGATTTTAAAACTTAGTCATTTATATTTTTTTAAATTGGAATGTGGTTTAGGTTTTTGACTTTTTAAAAGTTTTTGTGTAGAAATGAAACACCGTGGTCTATTTGCCGATTTTCATTTTTTTTTACGAAGTTGTTACTGGTCTATAAAATTGGGAGGTCTAGTTATATAGCAGGCAGTATGGGCGTATGAGTTTCGAATACATTTCGGACGCAGTTTATTTGTTGGAATCAGTTCTGGAGACACTACTGATTATGAGCATCCATGTTACCAGACGGTAACCCGGTCTGATATTGTTGTTTTTTCAATGAAACTATGTTTTTAAATATTTTTTTATTGATTTCCAACAAGAAATCTTCGATAATTTTTTTCATAAAGTTGATATTTTCAATGTTATTATGTTTTAAAAATTAAAAAATCTCCAATTTCTCGTTTCAGTAAGAGCCTTACATTTTCTAAGAAAGCATATACAGTGTGCCAGGGAGCGACGCATGATTAAATGAGCAATTCATATGTCTTGGATATTTACCAAAAAAAGTAATTTCTCTCATTTATAAAGTACTTTTTCTGAAATCGATCGGCAATGTCTACATTTTCGGCGCGATTTCAGATCGAAAAATGCACAATTCCAGTATTTTAGTCCGTTGCTAAGAAACTATCAGAAAACAGACCGGAAAAGATCCGTTGCCAAGCAACGATCAACAAAACCGTACGGGAATGTTACTTTCAGTAGTAGTAACATACAGTAAGTAACATTCCCCTATGGTTTTTTATGTATATTTTTGACAGTAAATAAATACACGCAGACAAACAATCAAACTTACATTTACACTTACACATACATCAAAATTACATTTATTAGTAAGCAGTTACATTGTAATCAAGAAATGTAATGAAGAAATGTTAGATTATAAAGAAGAAATGTTATTCATTAATGAAGAAATTTTATGCATTAATACAAATTCCTTAATTTATAATAATATTGATTGTGATTTCAGAAAAAATAGTATGCGTATTTCGGTGTGAAAGCACATTCCCGAACTTCGATGCATCGTCGTCCGGGAATGTACTGCTTTCATACCTAAATACACAATATACTATTTTCTGTAAGAGATAGGACAAAATCTTAGAAAGAATTATTCAGAATGAGATTTTTTTATAGAAATAGTTTTGAATTAGTCAGATTTCAGTTTGTCTTAATATTTTAAGGTTTTTCAAATTGTTTAAACAATTTTAATTTACTTAAATAACTATAATTTATTTAAGCAATTACGTTTTGTTACAAATTTGTAGCATTTCCATCTTTTTTTAGTTTCACTATTTTGTTTATTAAGAGTTTGCTAATGAAACCTGCAAATTATTTAAACAACTTATTCCTGTTTATTGCCAACTTTCTTCAGAATAGAGCTAGAGTTGTGCAGGTTTTAAGAAATTTTGAACTTTTCATCGACTTTCTGCTCATATGTAAAATAAAGAACATTCTTGAGACAAATTAAAAACAATTTCTGCAAAAAGAGTCGCAAATAAATAACAATAAATGCTAGAAATACATGATACTCTACTTTTGTCCTTATGGGGTCATTTTGAGGCCCAATGGTTCTCATGGGGGGTGTAATTGAAAAAATAATTATTAATTCGTATTCTTTGAACTATTGTGAAATTTAAAAAAAGTTGGAAATGTTACAAATTTATAGCAAAATATAATTTTTTGAATAAATTATAATTGTCTAATACACTTGAAAAGCATTAAAATATTAACACAATCTAGAAGGTGATTAATTAATAATAATTTGTGTAAAAGAGAACTCAAATAAATAATAATAAACGTTAAAAATACGTGATACTCCAACTTTACCCTTATAGGGTCACTTTGCAAGTGAGCAAAATTTTAACAAATTCAGTTTTATTTTTCTGAATAATATTTCTTTACAGCACCCTGTCCTATCTCGTACAGAAAATTTGATAAATTGACAAATAGCAGAACAAAACTATCTGTGAGAACTAAAAACAAAAACTATCTACAAAATTAATTTCCAATCTTTGCAGATAGATTTTCTTTTTAGTTCATACAGATTATTTTTTCTACTGTTTGCCAAATCCCATAAAGAATATGTTTTATAACAATTATAAGCAAATAAAAAGTAATTCACTTTTACGCGAACTTCATGTTTCGAAACTTAAATTGTGACATAAATTAGTATTCTCACAGGATGAGATTTCCTTATTCACTTATACGTCGACAGACTGCAGATTGTAATAATATTCTTCTAGGCAAATACGATAAAGCAGCATAGCATACATCTGACAACGCCGCCGGAAGTCAGTTAAACCTGTAATTTTTATATTCGGGTGTCATTTTACGCATCGATTAAAATATTCATAAGGACACCAATTAAACCGTAACCTCAGTTCAGTTCGAGCAACGAGGAGCAGCAGTAGGCAGCTTTCAGCGAGAACCTGAAGATGGCAGATGTGATTCTGCCGAAACGTCGTTTAGACAACCGTGGCCCCAGCAGGAGCCTGTCAACTACGCGGGAAAACACCCGGAAGCACAACAACCTTTCATTTAGCACCCGCGAAAACCTAAGAAACAACATATATATATATATATATATATATATATATATATATATATATATATATATATATATATATATATATATATATATATATATATATATTATTTATTGAAAGTAGAAGTAAAACAAAAAAAATGAGCCCTGTTCGAACTCTATTGGATAAGCACTTTTTTTTTAATTTAATTAAACAACAACTGTTAAATATTTTGCTCCAAAAAAATAGTACTTATGTGGGATACGAAAAGGTATACTTTCACTAAGTTTGAGCTAAATCGAATTATTTTTGTGGACGAAAAAAATAAAAAACCGAAAAAAGGGTTTTTTGCCTGTATCCCGAAAAATTTTGTGGTTAGGATAAAAATGCTCTCCACACAAGTTGTAGATCTCTTTATTACCTACAACTTTTGTAATTAACTTTTTTCGAAAAACCGTTTTTTACCCTTAAAACCCCACCCCATTTCACCCCAGATAACCGCAGGTGGTTCGGATTATTTTTCCTTCTTTAGTTGTGATAAGTTTTAAAATATTCTGCTATCAGTTTGCTGTAACGAATTATTTTGTTGTTCAACCCTCATCTAGCCTGGCCTATTTCTGCGAGGTCGGCGTATTGTTTATTTAAACAATTTAATTTTTCAGACCGTGTTTTATATCGGTTTTCTTTGAATATCTCGAAATCTATAAGACTTATGGAAAACAACAAAAGGAAGGAAAATGGTCGTTATGAGCTGTACAATAAAAGTACATAAATTATAATTCATTCCAATTGTTATTATTATTTAAATAAAATTGAATATTTCAAAATTATGCGTTTCTAAACAAATTACTGTTCTTCCAAAAAATAATGGATAATATTCAATGAAACCTTGGAGAAACATAACCCTTATAAAGTACAATCACCACTTAAAATTTCAAATCAAAATGAGTATTAAAACTGCTCAAATATACAATTGTTACTAAAATTTTGCAGCCATGTAAAATCCTGCCATCAAAACCAAGAGATGTGTACGATGGCTCAAATTGTAGCATTCTATAAGTACTTTAAGATCATGTAGAAAAACATTTATTTTTTTTTCAAAATATAAACCCGTTTTATTACAGTTTGGTTTAGTTTTCGAAATTTTAGTTACAAACAAATTCAAGTAACTCTCTGATTTTTTATGAAATAAAAAACGGTGAACGAGCGATGAAAGTAGATTAAAAAAATCCACTTTTGAAAAAAAAAATTTAATGCTCTACTTGCATTTGGAGCTGAGATACGTTAGTTTTTACGTTTAGGTCACTTATAAATAAACAAATCGATATTCCTTCTTGAAATTTGGGCTGGTTATTCTCTAATGCTTATTATTTTGTTTCTGCTATTTGAAGATAATCCAAAGCTACAACTCACCCCCCCAGCTCAAACTGTTGCGCTCGAGCCACCATCTTGGAGAAATGGCGCTCCTATTCAGCTTATTTCATATATCTCTCTAACCATTAGCGATATTGAAAATATCGCTTATAAAATTCTCTACAAAGAGTGTTATATGCATTTTTTTCTAATCGATTATTATTACACTCTTTGGAAATGCGAAAACAAAGAGTATATTGCATTTCATCGACTCATTTCAACAATTGTAAATATCACTCGTAGAGAATAAAAATATATCATTGTATTGTCATAAAATACGCAACAACTTCCAAAATGTCCGTCATGTCTCTTTTAAGCTAACTAACTTGAAAAGTCCGATTTAAATGAAATTTGGACCATAAATTAGTGTTAGTTATAAGAAGAACGTCAACGTTTTTAAAAGAAATTGATCAGTACATATGAAGGTTATGAAACATTTTATGAAAATAATACACGTGAAGAGTGTTGTAATGTAATCTTTGATAAGATTGTAGATTTAAGTGACATAGGCACAGATTAAAACAATCCGTGACAAGGTACTTGCAATTTTAATGATTTCCCGATGATACTATCTTGATTGTCCAAGCTTTGGTCAGTATACTTACTGTGTAGTATTTCTGTGTTTCTAGAATCTTATCGAAGGTTTTACAACACACTCTTCACGTGCATTTTTTTTCATAAAATGTTTTATAAACCTTTATATTCAGCAATCGATTTTTTCAAAATCAATAGGGTTCTTCCTTTAGCTAACACTAACTTACTGTGCAAATTTCAATAAAACTGAACTTTTCTCTTTTAAGTTATCGTACTCACAAAAGTGCCATAACGAGAAATAGATGGACAAACCGACGGACGGATGTTTTAAAGTTATTCGGAATTCTAGAACCAACATAATATTATGAGTTTTATTTTTTTTCCAGTAATATTTCCGCTTTTAGAAATGTGTTGATCAAATGTAATTTTCTTATTTTAGAAGATTATAATAACAGATACGGAAAAAAATTACATTACACTTTTTGTAGAGAATTTTATAAGCTTTATTTTTTGTATGAGACATAATTTCGATATCTGTAATGGTTAGCGAGATATAAGCAAATAACTTAATCTGAGCACAATTTTTTCAAGCGCAAGAAATAGAGTTGGGGACTTTAAGTGTGTTTCACAGTGGGCCTTAATGAACATCTCTGCCAAATTTCAAAACTTTATCAATTTTTTTCCATCTAATTTTTTCTATTTTACTGGAATAATATAGGTACTTATACATTTTTTTCTATTTTAGAATGTAATAACAGACAATTAAAACTATTAGTCAGTTCGTGGGACTATTGGCAGTGGCAATACAATGAGAGAAAATGATGGTAAGTTTATATTTTAAGTTCTAAAATCTTAGACATTTTGCATCTGAATTTTGTGAGAACTCTGCTGTTTTTACCAATTTTCTTCTGTACCTATAATAAGGCTCTATAGGAAAGATTTTATTGTTTATTATTTCATATTGAAATACTCGTTTCGTTAATGAGAAACTTCACCTTCAGTTACTTTTTTTGCTTAATTTTTAATTTAGTATACGCTTAGTGTCTCATTTTAAGTCTGCCCACTCTCATCCATTTTGCTAGATGGAATTCAAATTTTGGTGTTTTATACGTCCACGAATCGAGAGTGAAACAAGGTTGAAGGTTCAAATAATTTTAGAACCGTATTCTGCATGCCCTGCTAAAATTCTAAAAATTCTAAATTTGTATGTGTATTGCTAATTCAAAATAGTAGTTTAATTTCAATCGTAGTAGCCTCGGCCCTTTTTAAATTGTTTTCATTAGTGTCAATGAAGTTGTTCCAAATTCAATTTAATTTTACTTTAATAACAAAAATGAGTGAAATTCGACAATGTGATGTATTTGAGTACTTGCCTTGTTTGTTTTTATTTTTAAAAATTATTAAGTACAGAAAACGCAGTAGTAGGCTTAAAAGATGTTTAAGTGTACATTTCAAATGTTATTGGTATTGTATCTTTATCGGTTATGTTTTGTTATGCACATAGTGTGACCATGAATAGACTTTATTACCCAAGTAAAACACAAATAAACAGATTAAACGCCTTTAAACAAAATCCGAAATACTAATACTAATACTGCCACTTTTGACCTTTAGCTGTGGTGTTTTATTTTTACTTCCACATCCAGTAGAAGTTTAGTAACGCAAAAAAAAAATTAAAATTTGTATTGTTCAAATAGGCTTAGAATGTCATGAAACGTCGAGATTTTAAGTTTGAGTAAAAAAATTCTGTCTATCTGTCAGTCTGTCTGTAATTTTTTTTGTACGCACGATTACTCTAGAACCGTTTAAGATATTTACTTGAAATTTGGTAACGTATGCATTTTAACGAGATCTTCTTACTAGATTTTTCGCTTTAGGTTTGAAAGTTTTACTGTTTTCATAAAAATTTTTTTATTGTTGCCTTGTAAAGTACATACGTATTAGTACCCAACCTTGATCCATTTTAGTTACCGATGTGCCAGCGGCGCCAACCCCTCTACTACCAATACTCAACTTTAACATTATTTTTACCGACAAATGACATGAAATCTTATTAAACATTTTTAAACTATGATAATTAACAGCTCTCTGTGCGGCCTCCAATCTGGGCGCCGGCGCTCGATCGGCGAAGTTAAGCAACGTCGGTCGCGTCCAGCGCTTGGATTGGTGACCCAAGTTCTCATTGGAGATCTCAGTCCATATGCTGAGCTGTAAAAGTCTTACTGGACTGACGCGGCTCGGCGAGAGAAAGACAGACGCTGATAACCGCACCCCTGGGGGTCTTTATCAACAGACTCGAAGTCTAGGAAGACATTTTTAAATCTATTTTATATTATTTCACTTAGAGATATTTTTCTGGGGCCCCACTTTAGCGAGTAATATATATGTACTATAAAACGATTAAAATATCAGGTACATGTGCAAGATTTATAAGCAAATATCAAACAATTATGTATGAACTGCCTTTTTATATATTTTCCGAAGTCTCAAGAAAAATGTAAGGAACAGGTAAGTAAAACGAGTGTGAAATACAGCTTTTGTGTAATATTTCAGCAATATATCAGGCTATTTTGATGAAATTTTTTTGCCTGAAGTAAGCTATTACTTTTAAAATGAATAAAAATAATTTATTTTACAACAAATAAATCTTTTATATTACGAAAAAATAACTCGATGAAACTTAATAATCACTGATGAAAGATATCCATTTTATACCCCGCTCCAATAGAAAATAACGAATTTTGAATAAATTATGTTTCCTCATATTGAATTTTTTATCAAAAAAAATTATTTCATCAAAGTTGGCTGACATTTTATACATAGTATATGATTTTATATTCTGAACAACTTTTCTCCTTTTTTTTTCTTCATTTTGAAAAATAAAGGTGTACTCATATTATTTCTTAAATATTGTTTGCAGATTACCTAAAATTATATTCTCATATACAGCTAATTATATATGTAACTATATATATATTATGTAACGAGAATAATTTTAGGTATACACAGGGGGATCTCGAAACAAATATTTAAGAAATAATACACCTTTATTTTTCAAAATGAAAAAATGAGAAAAGTTGTTCAGAATGTAAAATCACGTATAAAATGTTAGCCGACTTTGATGAACTAATTTTTTTCGATATAAAATTCAATATGAGGAAACATAATTTATTCAAAAATTCATCATTTTTTATTGAAGCTGGATATAAAATATAAGTCTTTAATCAGAGCTTTTTAAATTTCAATGGAGTTATTTTTTGTAATATAAAAGTAGATTTATTTCTTGCAAAATAGATTATTTTCTTTTATTTTAAAAATAATTGGGAGGTAACATTCAAGTTGTTATAATATATATTTTTTGTACACAATATGATCATATCTATATCTCAAATGAGTGGTGCTGATGTGGCTGAAAAGTGGAAAATAAGTAAGTCACTTTTGACGACGTGGCTGAGTGCGGCCTTTTAGCGTCACTGTGACGACATTGTGACGTGGTTGCAAACAAGAATGACGACATCACTGTTGCAAAAATCACATCATTATGATGTTAAAATGATGTGGTTTGGTTTGCTGGGCACCCTGTATATTATTGAATTTTCAGAATCCCGGGAAAATTTTGAATAGGCTTTAACCATTTTGGTGAGTTTTTACGCCAATTTGGTTTTTTTAGAGTCATGTTTTGTTTTGAATCTAGAGTGCTGCGATTAATTTTAAATTATCAATTGATTTTTAATCAACATATTTAACAATTAGGTGTATTCTAATCTTTAGAAATTAGCTTTTTGTAAAAAGTCTTTTTTTTTAAATGTCACCACCCTCAGTTAAATACAGCTTTCCGAGACCAATCTAACAATACCTAAATTCATTGAATTCATATAATATTTGCTGGTTTACCTGTATCAGAAATGCTATTTTTATCACAAGCCTGAATATGAATGTCTACCCTCAAAAATTTTATTCGTCCACAACCGCTGTAGGTACATATTTTTGGGTTTTCTTTAAAATGTCAAGGTAATTTTCAAAAGAAAAATAATTTATAAGGTTTATAGTGAACAAATTCACACACAAGAGTGTGTAGTGCACAATCTTCAAGTAAATATTTCATATGCCGGCAAGCCAACGTGGCTCATGACGCTTTTGCTTCTTTCCTTGAGGTAAAAGATGTTATTTGGAAAATAATTAATACTTACTACTGTTATATTGCAGAAAGAGGCCTAATTGCAAGTTTATGGCCAAAATATTCAATGCTTAAATCAACCTTAATATTGAAGGAAAACATCGACATAAGTAAATTTAATAAATTAATTATGTTTATCAAGAGGCAAAAAGTAGGTTATGCGCCGAAAAAGTCAAAAGTGCTTGAGAAAGAACACGTACAAAAATTTGTTTTTGATGGTCCTAACAACCTCTTCTTAATGACAAAGATAAACAAATAACGAAGATAAAACTATAATAATACATAAAATTTCTTTCGTAGGTTGCACTGATTTTCGGAGTAGCTGGCGCATTGAGAAAGGATAAACTGTTGAAATTAGTAATAAGTAATGTTCAAGATTTGGGATCTAAATTTTTAGTTACAATTAAGACATCTAAAACACACAAACAGAATATTTACCATAGTAGATAATGAACAAAATACCCTTCTCAATTTGGTTAAACACTTTGTCTCATTAAGACCTGCGCATACTCCACACAGACGGTTCTTTATTTTTTATAAAAATAATAAATATTCTATACAGCCAGTTGGCATAAATATATTTTCTAAACTGCCGTCCATTATAGCAACCTTCTTAAAATTAGAGCAGCCGCATCTCTACACTGGGATTGTTTTCGGCGATCTTCTGCCTCAATACTTTCTGACAGTGGTGCAGACTTTTCAGCCATTAAGCGTCTTGGTGGTTGGAAATTCACTGCTGTTGCAGAAGGATATATTGAAAATTCATTGCAAAATAAAGTTGACATAGCTGAAAAAATTTTCTGTAAAACTGTTACAAAAGCGCATACTAGTTCTACCAACACCGAAACACAACCTATTATCCAAGATAATGATATAAACCTGAATTTAAATTCAGAATATCGTAGAACTAATAATTTATCTATGCCTTCCCTTAATTTCAGTAATTGTACTATATCTAACGTAAGTATAAATGTTTATAAACACAAATTAGATGATACTAATTAATTAATACTTAATCGAATTTGTACTTATTTTAGTAAGTAAACATTTAAAATCAGATTTTCTCCATTTTATTAAAAGTACAGTCGACGGAAAAATTTTGTAACTAACTCGTATATTAAAAAGGCGACCATTAACGCGCTCGCTACGTTCGCGCGTTAAAATATCTCGATTATTAATCCCTGTTATTAATGCACTTGTTTGTTAAATAACTATTAATTGAAGTGTGAATCGCGAAAGTTAAGGGTTTTGCCAGTCTCAAAACATTGCCGTCGATCGGTAAACGTCCCCTATCGCTATTGATACTTAATATACTATTTCTTTTAAAATTTTTGTGTTAGACATGTTGTAAATAAATAAATTATTACTTAACAACAGAAAATAATTGAAGACACAAGTGAATGAAGAGTCTATGTGACATTTTCGAAAAAAAACGAGTTTTCTATATGAATGAAAGCTATAAGTAAGGCTATAAGTATAAGTACACAAAATTCCCTCAGGTACATAATTACATTTGTTTCTAATGCAAAAATATCTGATTGATAAAGGATCTATGCACTGTTGAAATTGGTAGGATGTTAAAAATTTTGAGATCAATTATCTCAAAATCACTTTGTTGAAAAAAACTAGTTTTTTATATGAATGAAGGCTATAAGTACACAAAATTCCCCCAGGCACATTACATTTGATCTTAATGCAAAAATATCCGAATTAAAAATTTATAAAGGATCTACACAGTCAACCAAATCTGGTAACTATTATATAATCATTAGATAATATACGTTCCTCAATAAGTAATAATTATATCCAAAGCAGAGTCATCGTAGAGTGCCACTTCTGACCAATGTCAGCACTAAAAACCATTACTGTTATATAATATTTTGTAAGTTTGTTACATTACTATTACTAAATATTTATAAAACAAATGCATAACTGTTATAAATTTATTATATATCTTTTATAAATTAGTATAATAACGTATATGTAAATACCGAGTAAGTTTTGGGTTCTTTAATAAGTAACAGTTATGTCTCAGGTATGGTAATTATAAGATACCAGTACTCATTTATTTATGGAACTCCTTCATTCCAGTGATTCATTATTTATGATAAATGGAGATACCAACGACCTGTATGCTTCAGAATTGTTATCGCCCGTTTACATAATGTATGGGAAGCAATTTACTTACTGTACTGCATCGGTGGCCAATGAAATTTAGGTTATCCCATATCTCTGTATTGAAACATGGGGCACAAGCCATACTTTAAGGGCATGACTACCAAGACTAATTGAAGACGCCTTACGAAAAAAAAAAAAAAAAATTCAATTGAAATTCACGAAAAAAAATTTCCTCACCTCGACTGTACCTATATATAGTTATTTTGTGAAAATATTCGACACTCATCAAAAACTTTCGATTTTTCATTTAAATTTTAAATTATAGAATTAAAGGCCAATCAAAGATAAAATTTCATCAAAAGGTGTCGTTTTGTAAAAAATCGAAATTTTCTTAATGAATTTGATATCTACGTTGACCAATTTCTTCATTACTGAGGAAAATAATTTGAAAATATACTTTTTTTTTTAAATATTAGCAGGCCAAGGAAAAACATTTTTCACGAATTTCTATTGCAATTTTTTTTATATACAAAAACATCTTCGGTTAGTCTTTTGGCAGTCATCAATCATGCCTAAAAGTACAACTTGGTCCCACGCATTAAATACAAAGATAAATGGGTTAACCCAAATTTCACAAGCCCCTAATGCACAGATTATCCAAATTAATCTTTGTACAAATCAGAAATAGACATTATGGAAGTCAGTACAAACATTTTTCTATAACTACTACCCATACATATACTTAATATTATACGTTCATAATACATTTTCCCCAATTTAGAATAATTTGTCAGTCTAAAAAATAATATTTTTGCCGGTTTTTGCAGCTTTTTGAATATAGTAATGGTAGAACAATAAAATGAGAAATTTTTATTTTTTCGGAGTATACTTGAGGTTCATTTTTTTTACACCTGAAAAGCAAGCAATAATTACCATGATGGAAAAAGTGCATATTGTATGTTATTAGCACTTCTTAAAATTTCGTCTTAAATTTACAATAACATTTCTTATACATTTTAATTTGAGAAATACTCTGTAGATTTCACAAATTATTTTATATAAATGCAAACACACAAGATAAAAATTCCTTAACACAACATATCGTTTTTCGAACTTTATTTCTGTCCCTATCAGATTTAAAAATAAACAAAATAACCTTGTGATTATAATAATATATTCTTTATTTAAAATGTCTTTGTCAAATATGGAGGCAGCCACACCTACATATAATATCTAGTATACATATTGAGCCTTCAATATTATGATTGTATATATTAATTAATATTACTATTATAATTATTGAGTGCACAGTACATTTTGTAACATTCTTTTGTAGACTTAAATACTTCCCAGCTAGTCACCACAATACACCAAAAGTAGTTTTGCGGTCAGCAACAAATCACAAACTAGTCAGAGCCAATAAGCAGCACCGTCTAACGTGATCAGCTGAACAGATATATTGTATATTTGCCCATATTGGAACAGCACTATTAGAAAAGACAAATCAAGTAACCTACTCCCTCTACTTACTACTTACCGAAAATGTGAAATGGTGAAAATTGTGGGACGAAATATCGCCCCTCGGATCGTCTCAGATCATCTATATATTACCTCGGATTGCCCCAGATCGCCCGTGACTTATCCCTCTCTACTTACTAACTACTGGCTTTATGGAAAATGCTTTTAAGAATAGGATTTTGCAGAGTGAGAGGGAAATATGCGATTATTTTCAGTTTATTATAAATAATTAAAAAATCATAAATGGTATAATCTTTAAAATAGTTTCAGATTCTTCCCATTGCTCTAAGGAATACAACCATATACAATACCTATAGATGACCAAACCATTATTATCTCGTGTACAATCTGTTGTAAAAGTAGCAGATAAGGTTGTTCATGAAAAAATCAAAATAGTTATTGACCAATAGTTGGTACTGTGCATCCAGTAGCCAGCCAGCTACTTTGAGTGTACTGTACTCTGTAGTTACTTTAGCACTACCACAGGTGAACAAGGTTAATATGTCGCTTCCCTTTGACATACAACTGAGTGCGTGTCAAATGTGCAGTAAGTATACTTATCTCAGTTGAATACATCACTACTCAGTTGTACAAAAAAAAAACATCTCAGTGAGTAAAACGTCTGCGCAAAAACCTAACCTATTAATCTCATTAGTGGGTATTGTACTCACAATATCTTAACATATATTTTGTGACTTTAATTGTTATTTTTTCTTTCTGTTACACTGAAGTTGCTGCAAATTTATTATTATTTTTCAAATCTGGCGAATGAAAAATTAAACATTAACCTCAATTTGTAACTGAGTACAAAGTGATCTTACTCCCAAGCTAGTGCAGTTGATTAGAAGTGAAGGTAAAAAAAACGTTAGACTCACTTGCAGAAAATTAAAGAAACATACCAACAACTGACTAATGATACAAAATGTGAAAATAAACAGAATTTCGTGTAAAATGGAAGCTATAGAGTAGTGATAATTACTGAATATCCAAAAATATTCTAAGTTTCACGTGCCTAGCCGATAAATGTTGTAAAACATCACACTTGAAACACTAAATAACCGAATATTGCAATACAGAATCAAATGACGTGTAAAGGTATTTTTACAACTTAACGAGTGCTGCATACCTTATGATTTATGACGACAGTAACTGTTTTATTTGTTTTATTACTATTACTGCAGCTCACGTGATATATTCCACAACTTGCAGAACTTATTCCTTCATTGTTGAACGCCTCAACTTGATTAACAGCATCGGTAATTCGCCTCCGTCTTTGTCTATAAGACAAATCTAAATATTTGTTTTTAGGCATTTTGAAAAATCTCATGAGGAAAATCACAGAACATAAATATTATTTTAGGTTAGGTAAACATCAACAGATAAACGATCGTTACGATTAGTAATTCTAGGTGCGCCATCTACACGAATGTATTGATTATTATGAATTCATATATTTTATCATATGTATAGTATATTGTCTAAACGTTGGTTGTGGCATTTTCTTAATTTTTCCCTATTCTTATTGGGATGCTCTACCACATGTATTCTTCTAAACAATGTCTGAAATCTACAGAATAATACAATTAACCAGTATTTTACTGGAAAATAACCTCTACGCCTGTGACTTTTACGTCAAAGGATCAGTTAGAGGGTGGTTATTGACAAATAATGAATAAGAACAAAACATTGAGATCTATTTTAACAAAAACAAAACCGCTAAATCATGAGCAAAATTAAAGAAACTGCATTTATAGTATTCCGTGTGAGTGTAATAAACATTATGTGGGTGAGTCATCCAGACCATTCAGTGTTAGATTGGGTGAGCACAAGGGTTACATTAGAAAAAATGAGATTCAGAAATCGAAGATTTGCGAACACGTTTGGGAGAACGGACAGAATAAACTGGGACTCGGCAAAAATTTTGACAAAAGAGACAGATAGCAAGAAAAGAAAAATTAAAGAAGCGGCTATAATACTATTGAATGAGGATAAATGTGTGTCGAATTGTTCCGTAGATGTTTGCACAATCTGGCTGCCGATGTTAAAAGAAGAACTTAACAAACTCAACATTGTTTAAAATAAAACTATCAATTAGATATATCAACAGTTCTGTGTAAGCAGTAAGTATCTATGGATACTGAATATAGCAAATATATTCTTAATATTACTTCCACATCCAGTGGAAGTATAGTAATGACAAAAAAAATTTTAAACATTTTTATTGTTCAAATAGGCTTATAATGTCATGAAACGTCGAGATTTTAAGTTTGAGCGAAAAAAAAAAATTTCTGTCTGTCGGTCTGTCTGTAACTTTTTTTGTGCGTACATTTACTCTGGAACCGTTTAAGATATTGACTTGAAATTTGGTACACATATGTACTTTAACGAGATCTGGAACTAGATTATATTTTCATCTTGTTCTCTCAAAAGGTTGAGGGGTAAATTGGGGTAAATTTGGGATAAATAGCTAAATCAAGGAGGTAAGAGTCCAGAAAATTGGTATTTAGTATATACAAGAAGCTAAGGTCTCAAAAAATTTTTGGCATTAGCCACCCCCACTACCACCCCCACACCTTTATTAAAGGGGACGAACAAAAATTGTGATTTAGTGTGTGCACAGGAACCATAAACCTCAAAATATTTTTTTTCTTCATCCACCCCCACTACCACCCCCTTATCACGACCCCCACCCCACTACCGATGTGGGGTATCGTTTTATAGGTTTTTGGAGGATTTCAAATATTATATTATTAAAGTTCCATAAGCAATTATTTCCACATGCAAATTTTTTTCGTTGTGAGTGAGTTGGATCGAAAATCTGGATGTGGAAGTAGTGATTCCTTGGGCAGCGGTTTTTAATATACACAGCCCACAAACATTATAATACGCTTTGAGAAAGGAAACAGACTCGTTTTCCGAAACGTCAGCAAAATACGTCATTTTTATATTTTTGTTCTTATTCATTATTTGTCAAAAACCACCCTCTAACTGATCCTTTGACGTAAAAGTCACAGGCGTAGAGGTTATTTTCTAGTAAAATATTGATTAATTGTATTATTTTGTAGATTTCAGACATTGTTTAGAAGAATACTTGTGGTAGAGCATCCCAATAAGAATAGAGAAAAATGTACAGTATTTTATAAAATATAAATTTTATACTTATGAAGATGTGATGGAACAACAATATTTGCAGGGAATCACATTTTTTGGAACAAATACAAATTTACCACATTTTACAGAACACTACCAGAACTTTGGCATGAGGTGAATACGAAAATGGTGGTTTGGCGCTGATGTCAGAAATGTTAATCAATTTTATGAATTGCTGTTTTGTATGATTTATAAAACATTATTTTATAAATATTGCGTCAATACTATTTTACTTATAGCACTCATATCTAACAAAGAAAAAATATTACCATATTATGACTATGTTAAGAATAGCGGGCACAAATACGAAACTAGGACAGTATTTTGTAATAAAACAGTTCGTTCTTAAGTCTCATCTAGTTATGTAACTACTATAATTAGGTTGTCTGGGTATGTACTGTTGAAGTTGGTAGGTTGTTAAAAACTTGGAGATCAATTATCTCAAAATCACTTTGTTGTTACATAGACCCTTCATCCATTTATATCTTCAATTATTATCATCTCAAATATATTCTAAAAAAAACATGTAGATACCAAAGTAACATTTTCTCAAAATTTTACAACAGCTGCAGCAGTGTTCACCAAAAAGTGCCCTTCAAGAATAATGTATTCATATTTATCTATCTGTACTAACAAACCCATTTATAACCGTTCTGTAGGTAGTTACGTGTATTCCACTATTTTCATAAGTTACTAGGTAATAATGTAATAATTGTTTTATTATTATCATGAATGAATAAAATACTTACATGGTTTCGTTCGTCCTTATAAAAAACTTTATACAAAGTACTTTCACAGTTTTGGTATATATAACAAGTTACATTTGATGATGGCTTTTACACTTAAATACGAACTTTCATTAATTAGAACACAAAATATTTAAAGCAAATTTGTAAATGAAAATTAAGAAGGTTACCAGCTGATTACCTTCAAATAATACACAAACAAAACAAAAGACGTCGCACTGCGTTGTAGACATTTAATTTGAAAGGGTTTGGCAGCTCTGTTGATTTTGGATTTTGGCTTAATTATTATTCTGCTAATAAAATAAACTATATTTTAATGAAATTTTATGTATTTAGTTGTTATAGTGTTCAGGCTTCTATTATCTAATAAAACCTACCACATATCAGATTATGGCAACCCTGCATATCCTGTGAAATTCAGCTAAACGCGGTAACAATGGGATAACTCCCAAATAAAGGGATTAAAATGATGAAGTCATACGCGCCATTACTAAAAGATCAAAGGAATTCCGCCGAATTCTTCTTAATTATCTAATCTTTGTCATTACCGTGCAACTTTCTTGCAGTTTTCAAAGTTATTATCAAAAATAGAAATTTCGAAAAGAAAGCAATCGGAACTTGAATGGAATGACTGAATTTAAATAAATGATTTAAGTATTTTCAATACATTTTTTTTTTAATTTAAAGTGCTATGAATCCTATCATGCAATTCAATGCGGGAAAAAGATGATGGCACTCACAGAGATTATTCTTTGGTACAAAAACTACAAGTCTGAGAAGGTGCCAACATTTTTTTTTTGAAAAGCACCCGTTTTAGCCCGTTTAAGCCAAAAGTCCAATTTGTGGCCAAGAAATCTGGAAAATGGTCAAGCAGAAAATGTTGGCACATGGTTTTCCACCAATGAGCACTGAAAACGAAAATTTTCCGTCTCGTCAGAAAGGGTTATACTACGTTCCAATTTTGGCCATAATTGATGTCGCCAGTGCTGCCAATTGAACGGAGAAAAAATGTTGGCATATATCGAATGTTGATCGCCAAGATACTCTCTTCAAATAACACCAAGCCCAAAAGTGTTATACTCTGTTCCACAATTGAATATTTTCGGGGGCGGCTAGTGCCAAAACGGTCAGTGGGGAAGGTCTGATTTACATAAAATAAAATACTCAGAAAAATATTTGCTAAAACATAGCAATGCCAACAGGTTATATCCCAGTCCCCATATATGTAGCTATCTCCTAGACTAAATGTAGAATCGGAACCACTGGTGTAAAGGACATCAAAACCAGTATTGACTCTAAGTGATGCGTAATCGTAAAATTTTCATGCATGTAACAAATATATACAAGTAACACTTTACGTATTGTACAAGGAAGTATGGGCAAGACGACACAATGCTGTGAAACGTTATAATCCAAGCAACGAATGCTCAAGGTAGAGGGAAATGTTAGGGACAGAAAATTTGACTTCGGAACTTTGTTTGAACTAGTCTGGAGATGAACATATCAAAAGTCCCCATTCCTAGGTGGTGAGCTGGGGGGAGGGGGCACTTTAAAAGTCCCATTTTTTGGTTTTTCGCTTATATCTCGGAAACTAGCGTCATAGCGGCTTGACATACAAAATTGAAGGTGATAAAATTTGCTACAAGAATCACTACTTACATTTGTCGATATGTTGTTCTGTTCTCGAGATATCCGCCCTCGAAATTCGGAAATTGCGGAAAACAATTTTTTCCCCTCACGTTAAAAAATTTAAAAATTTAATGCTCTACAGATTCTTTTCTCACGATTTTTTTGTGGGAACAACATTTGAAGAGTTATCTTAACAAATAGAGCAAAAAACGTGAGGCGAGAAAATTGTTTTCTGCAGTTTCCGAATTTCGAGGACGGATATCTCGAGAACAGAACAACAATGTAAGTAGTGATTCTTGTAGAAAACTTTGTCAGCTTCAATTTTGTATAGAATGGTCAAGCCGCTACGACGCATAGTTTCCGAGATATAAGCGGAAAACCAAAAAAATGGAACCTTTAAAGTGCCCCCCCCCTTTACCACCTAGGAATGGGGACTTTTGATATGTTCATCTCCAGACTAGTCCAAACAAAGTTCCGAAGTCAAATTTTCTGTCCCTAAAATTTCCCTCTATAATCATTCGTTGCCTGGCCTATTAGTAATATTCATCATTTCATGGTTTTTGCATTGTTTGGGAATGTCTCATTCAGTTTTTACATTATAATAATTCATAATAATAAATATAATTATAATAATACGTCTACGTAAAAGCCGTCTCTGGGATTTTCGATATAGATTCGGAAAACCTAACCTGCTGACGCATGCGTAAAGAAACTACGGGAGGTTTAATATTGTCTGTCTTTCTTTTTTGTATATATTATTAGTATTTGGTGTTTAAATAAATTTTGATTTGTTACACATTTTATAGGATACCTACTTTTTGCAGTTTTTTCGTAAACAATATCTTAAATATCTAAACTGCAACACACAGTGTGTTTTTCAGGTTCGAGCGACCTTAATGTAAATTAGATGATATTATATCCATTTTATTTTATTTTAAAAATGTTATTAAGGTATTTTTAATTAGACTATTACAATACGAATGGAAATTGTGAAGGGAGTTGTCGAATACCCAACTAACACAATGACTTTTGACAAAAAATGTATATGTATAACAGCATAGTAGAATACCCTTATTGAAATTGAGTCAAATAAGTAGGCATGTAAACTGTCTTGCTTTATGTAAACTATGTTTTTTCTTCGAATTTTAGAGTAAAACGTTACCAAGATTTTTAATTAAGCACAAAAAATACAAAAATGCATAATATACCGGAACCAGCGTCGGATTGTACCACCGGGAAACCGGGACATTTCCCGGTGGGCCTTCGACTTATCAGTTTTGGGGCCCCTGGGGCCTCTGGTGTCGAGAGATCGTAATATTGTTATTATTCTTAATAAAAATAATATTAAAGTTGAAATTAGAAAATATATAAAACTTGGGCCCATTTTCCTATATAAAACGTATTTTTGAAGACACGCGCAACGCGGCAATAACCTCTATTATCGCCGTCGCTTGACGGGACATCAGTTCACATTTGTATTTGCTTGGTAATGTATACCTAAATTACGTTTAACATGCGTGTCTCGCTTGGTAGTGTTTAGTTGATTTCTCGCAAAGACAAAGAGCAACACTAGCAGCGTCGGATTATCCATAAGGCTAACTAGGCTACAGCTTAAGGATGACAATGCATGAAGAGGTGCGCGCAATCAATTTTCGTTTTCGGGAAAACATTTTTTTTCCATTTCTTTCTCTCTGCTTATCAATTTTGGTTAAAAAAAATTTCTTTATATTTCTCTCACCTGCTCATCAATTTTGAAAGTCGGACGCAATTTTTTTTCATATCCAGTAAAATAATATTTACAAGTCTAAACCAAACTAGTGACGAGTATTTGGAATATCGTAATTTTTAGATCAACCCCCGTTTTCATTCTTCGAAGGACGATAGGATGCGAATAAGATTAAAGATGAGATCAGCATCAAAAAACCCTGACGAACAACTTTTGATCACTTAAACTTATTTCAATTGAACCTCGAATTTTCACCACCTTAAACCTTCAACTCCTATTTTAACCCTTAAAAGAGTTATGGTTCATATTAGTCCAATCAATGAATGCCCAAGAGGGGATTGTACAGAACATTTTGGAGGGGAGAATTTTTCTCTTCAGTGATGTGTTGGGGGTAGTCAGGAGGTAAACATACTAAAAGTCTCCACCCCTAGCCCCGCCGCTTCAGGGGGGAGGAAAGGTTCCTTTTTTCGATTCTTCGCTTATAACTTGGAAACGATGCGTCGTATGGGAAAAGGTAATCTATGCAAAATTAAACGTAATTAAATTTCCCACAAGAATGTTTATATTCATTTTCTTCCTGTGTTATAGTTTACGAGATATCCGCCAGCAAAAATCGATAATAAATAAAAAAAAAATCAATTATGTATCTTGTATATTTCTATCAAAGTGGTTTACCGTGGTCTGCTAATAAATCAGTCACAAAACAATCTGTATTTTACAACACTGCACAGTCGGCCAGAATACGAAAAAGCTGGCCAAAAGTCGAAAAATGGAGTAATGATTTTGAAAATTTTCACTTGGGGGTTTTTGAGGTTGCTGATTACGAATTTGGTAATAGTTTTTTCAAAAGCAAAATGGCGGCTCCAATATGGCGACAAACATTTGAGAAAAGTCAATCATTTTAATTGAAAATTGGTATTCGGGGGTTTTCGAGGTCGCTGATTACGAATTTCAATTCAAATTTAAAAAATTAAATTAGCTAATTAATTTAAATTCAATTTTACATACTTTTAGGCATTTTATAAATTCCAACCCAAAAATAAATAATTTTTCAATAATTATTTTTGACATAACAAAATGCTTTAATTTTTTCAAAAATTGTTTATAACACATAAATATTATAAATTGTTACGTTTAAATGGAATTTTTATGCTAAAACAACACTATAAACCAAAGTTAACGCGTCGCTGTATTTTGCACCGTGTCAGAAAAACGATCACAAAAACAATATAGTAGAGTAAAATCTGGAAGTAAAGTCGCTTAGTTTTCGAGAAAAAAAAAACCGGAGTAGAACCAAACCAGACTTAGTGAGATTCTTTAGTAAGATAATCGTGTACACGAAATCATTTTTTACGACATTTTTTGGTGGTCGAGACCTTTTTTATTTCGGAAAAACTCAAAAAAATAGATTTTTAATGAAATATGTTTTTTAACGTCTCCACCGCTATATCTCTGAAAATATTTGTGCTATCAAGCTATTTTTTTTTTTAGATTAAAGTAGACACAATAGTGCTTCGAACAACGTCCCAGGTGAACCCGACTTATTCTTTTTTAAGTTGGTAAAATAATAGGAATCTCAAACTTGTTATTTTCAGTAGCGTAATTTTAGGCAATCGAGAAAAAAATTTATTTATGAAAATTTGTATATACATGCTGCATATAAATTGAAGCCAATAGTTGAAAAAAGTTTATAGGATAAAAATTTTTCAAGTCCCGTTGATAGTATTGAGTCAGCGATTTTTTTTTAACGGGCCAAAGTCATATTCTTGCGCGCTCGGCTGTAGCAAGCCTACCGACTGCAACGATCTGACGGTTCCGGTCGGGGTGTGTGTACTAGTTTAACTTATATCAATAGGTACAAAACCAGTAGTGATCAAAAGATCTAGGGGATCAATATTATTGTTCAATATTTCATATATTGTACAGTAGTATTGATCATATGTTGTTAATATTAAGAAATTGTACAAAAAATATTAAATAGTCTCCTTTTAATAATAAAAAGACGTAGGTAGATATAAATACCTAATCTATAAATATCAATTAGTGTTACTAACTACCCATCTAATTAGTAAGTTTATTAGACATTTTTAAATGAATGAAAGTAAAAACGTACGCGTAAAATGAGTTTTATTGTTGAAATAAATTTTCTATTTGGATAGATAAATATGTAGTATGTAGTTTATGTAGGCCCTATATTAATAGCATTCTAATTCGTTCATATCTGCCTGGAAATCTTTAATAATGTTGTTACAGGAACGACATTTGCACTCGTTGCAACATTTTAGGCCTTCCTTAAAACAAGCACATTTTCGATTGTCACAATTTTTATCCGAACAATGAATACTTAATGATTTTCGACAACCGCCATTTCTACGCGACTAATCTGACCAACCCTGCATACTACGGTACCTAGAGGTAAAAAATATGCAAAACTTCGGAAAAATGTCATATTGAACGGATTTCGTTATTTTTGGCAGTATAATAGTAAACGCTTCACAGAAAAGTTTCTATATTGTGCGAAGGCTTGCTAATTTATAGGGGGTGGATGCCACCCCCTCAGGGTGTGGCACTTAAAAAATATATTTTTTTATTGGAGCTGAAGTAGAATCAAATTTTAAGAAGAAAAAGTTCTAGCAATTTTTCACATAAATTGATAGTTTTTAAGTTAAAACGACTTCAAAATTGCGATTTCAGCTAAAAAAAAAGGTATTTCCAAACGGCTTTCGTCAAGTATCTCGAAAAGTATTACTTTATCGAAAAAATGTTGCAGATCAATTACAGAAAGTACAAACTGGGAATTAATTATATTTTTTGTTTATTGATGTAGGATTAATAATTTCGGAGATATTTAAGTTTACATTTGGCATCCAAGTGTTCATGTTGTAGAACTCTCCAAAATCGTCCTAAGTTGAAGACATAATCAAAATTCGACTTAGGCAAAAATTTCATTTAAAGACATTTTTGGGAGTCTGCAGAGGCGCAGATCAGTCCACAAGGACCGTTTTGGGTTCTATAAGGCGTTGGAAATGACCAGGCGAAAATTCGAAGAAACACCGAATTTTCACTTAGGAAAAATGTTTTTGGTTCAGAATATCAGAGTAGAAGTATATAATGACAAAGATTTATGAATAGTATACTTTTTCAAAGGTATCATAAATTGGACTTTGAAAAATAATATTTTTGGAAGGGCGTCAAAATTTGGCCCAGGAATCGATTTATCGAAAGTACGCCAAAGTTTCACTTGCAGACTAATTTTTCAAAACTGAGTTGAAATTTGGCTTGAAAATCAATTTTTCAAAAGTACGCCAAAATTTCACCCGCAGATTAACTTTTCAAAAGTACCTTGAAATTTGGCTTGAAAATCAATTTTTCAAAAGTACGCCAAAATTTCACCCGCGGATTAACTTTTCAAAAGTACCTTGAAATTTGGCTTGAAAATCGATTTTTCAAAAGTACGCCAAAATTTCACCCGCAGATTAGTTTTTCAAAAGTACCTTGAAATTTGGCTCGAAAATCGATTTTTCAAAAGTACGCTAAAATTGGTCTTAAACTGGATTTTTCAAAAGTACCACGAAGTCAGTTTAAAAAGTACCACGAAAATATACTTTAAATTATTTTTTATTTTTTATTCCTCAACCAAAGACATTGACCTTTGAGGTACGATCATTGAAAGTGCAATTCTAAAGTATGAGCATAAAATTTTAACGATGCACTGCATCCAAAAGGCAAAATAGAAGATTTTGTCAAAGCCGGCGTAGTGCCGATAAGCAAAAATTGATAAAAATCAATGCACATGTACAAGGCCGGTTTCTCGCATGGAAAGAGTTTGGATTGACCCAGCGGCTCACAATTTGGTCGAGCGCGTTGAGTAGTCCAGACAAAGCGATGGTAGAAAAGCCAGTAACGGGGCTTTTCAAATGACAAAGTTATAGAGGAAAACGCCTTGTGCATAAAAATCAAAAAATTCAATTTTGCCTAATAGTCGCTCGAAGGTGAGACGCTGCCAAATCGATATTATTAATCGACTGTGATAAGGGTTAGTAAGTCGTGGACTGATCGAACGCCACTCAACTTATGCAGTAATAAGTCCTCAGAATGTGTTTGAGTACGTGAATTTCCACGATACAAGAACTTTAAAGCTAGGTAGTCTCTAGCGAAACTAAATTCATTTAGTAAAACTTTTTTAAGTTAATTTCAGTCAGCCTTAATTATTCATTTACCCAGAGTCTGAAATGATTCTAAAAGCTCGCATTTTGATTCTGAGAAGGTACGTATGAATCTTTTCTACCTAATCGATCGTTAGCGCGAGCGCTCTCGCTTGTATGGTCTGAAAGTCACTACCTTGATTGGGGAAGGCACGATTCTTTCTTGAGAATTTTGTATAACCAATTCTGTTAAATAAACGGATTCTTTGAACTAATGTTTCTTAATTGATCTTGAGGCCTGTTGACGGTCTATAATCCCTGGAACTTTCGTATAGAAAACCGGATGTGTCGAGTTAATTCGCATTAACGTTCGACCTTCTGGTTGTTGTACGGAGGTTCGATAGGGATTTTTTTATGCGTTTTTTGAGAAATATATTCCGTTATTAATGGACCAAAACGCGATTTTCGCGTACCAAAACTAATCCCTCCGCAGAGAAATTCTTCGGTTGGGATTTTTTTATGCAAAAATTCAGGAAATTAAGAGGTGCCTAAACCCCTAACGAGGGAATTCGGGTCCAGAGAGAGCGTAGTTTCCGATCTGTGGTAGTGCAGCCTTGGTCCCGCTTTTCGGCTACCGAAGTCATCTTATCTCGAACCCGCCTGGGAGGTAGAAGAACGGGGTAATACGCGACTGGCGCCCCCTGAGAAATAAATTGGTGTCGCGTCATTTTGACGCCCGGTAGTGCGTTCTTCTACATGGCGCCCAACGTGGGGCGTTGTTAGTCAGCAGGGCTTTCTGGAAAGGATATGGATGAATCAACGCCTTTCCAGTTTTACGACGAGCCGACATCTGTGATGGACAACGTCTCTAGAGGGTTAGAGAGGCCGTGCGCGGAGGATGTACTGGGTAGTTCGGGGGTTGGCCCGAGTACCACTGAAGGAGTCATACAGCCCTCCTCAGAACAAGTGTTCGCCCAAATGGCAGCAGGTCTTGCCAAAGCTCTAAGCGAAGCCACGCACGAGCATAAGTATCGGTCGAAGCATCCAAATGCGGAATTTCATGGCTTCGAACACGAAGACCCTGAAACCTTCATTTATCAAATGGAGGAATTTTTCGTCCGAGTACGAATTACGCAGGATAACGACCGACTATATAAAATATCAGAACAGCTCAAAGATGATGCTAAGAAATGGTTCGAACAATATCGAACCCTAATTACCACGTATCCTCTATTCCTCGAGCGGTTCAGAAGCCGTTATGATTCAGGTGAAGTACTCACCGAAGCAGTAGCTAATTTATATGGCAAGAAACAAGATGCCGAGGAAAATACGTCAGTATTTATTTCAAGGAAGGTATGCCTCTTCAAGAGGATCGATCCGTTTAAGCCGGAGGCGATGAAGGCGGCTACCATCTTCAATCAGTTGAGACCTGATATGAAAATGCTCCTAAAGAGTGCCGTCATACTAGATACAAATACACTAGTGACGATGACCGAACAAATGGCCAAAATCATGGATGAGAATAAAGAATTCGAGATTCTGCAAAATGCAAAGAAAAGCAAAGACCGAGAAGCGTCCACCTCTACCGCTTCAGCTCAAGGGAATCAGCAATCGAGCAGTAACTGGAGAACGGAACCCTCCGCATTAGCGAAGCCGTCCTCCAGTTCCTTTGGTGCATCTAGGACACCATTCAATGGATCTCAAAGAAGAGATAATCCGCCAGCACCAAGGGTGCATTTTGCAAATAATATTTCCTCGCTGCCTAGAGGGGATATACCGAGAAGGGGTACTGGAGACGTAAGGAACTCCCGAGTCCCGTATCGCCCTTGCAGATATTGCCCAACGGAGCAGTGGCATTTTCATGCGGAATGCCCAAACAATCCCTATCGTAATATGAATACGGGAAACCAAGCGGGGGTCAGAGGCGATGGCCCAGGCCGAACTGTACCAGCCCCGCCTACCAGGCCCCAGCAGGCTCGAAGCGACCCTCGGGGAAGCTCCGAAGCAAGAAGTTTAAATTAAAAAACTTCGATGACCTTCCTGACCTTAATTACCTGTTTAAGGATCAAGAAGTCAACCTATCTCCCCACCGATTCACTCCATTAGAATCTATCAATCAAACCAACGACGCTTTCCCTCTGCCTCGCATTAAGATTATAATTAATAATCGAGCGGTTAACGCTTTATTGGATACAGGTTCGACAAGGAATATTATCCAACCGAAATTTTTGAACGACATTGATCAACTTACAGCTCCCCAAACTTTTGTTATGGCTTGTGGCGATGGTTTAGTAGAATCCCTCGGGACTACGACCATAAACGTTAATGTACTAGATGTACCCTTTCAGACCACGTTTCAGGTCATTCAAAATTTAAATGAAGAGCTCATTCTGGGAGCCCCGTTTTTATATGCTCACAATGTCGTATTCGATTATCAACGTAAATGTGTCTACGTCGGCACCGAAGAGCGAATAACCGTCTTCTGGAATCAAGCGGCACATCAAGCAAGGAAGCAATGCCGGCTTCCCGAAGAACTGATCATCGGAAACGATAATTTAAAACCTCTATTCGAGGAATTCGCTGAATTGTTCACCGCGGTGCCTACCCAAGCTACCACGGTGACAACGAAACATAAAATAAAAGTTAAAGACGACCGCCCGTTCAATATCAAACCCTACCCCATGTCTCCTTCTAAGAAAAAAGTTATGTACGATCAAATTGAAGAGATGCTGAAAGCCGGGGTCATAGAACCGAGTACCGCTCAGTACAGTTCGCCTCCTATTATAATTGAAAGGCCCGGCAAGAAGCCTCGCTTCTGCATTGATTATCGTCACTTAAATGAAGTAACGGAAGACGAAGCATCCGTCTTACCAAAGATATACGAGAGTATAAAGGATCTAGGAAACGCCAACTTATTTACGGTGTTGGACCTCAAGAGCGGATATTGGCAAATCCCTCTTGAGGAGTCGTCAAAAAACTATTCTACGTTTACAACATTAGATGGAGCATCTTACCGATTTAACGTGATGCCTTTCGGATTGAAGACCGCTCCATGTACATTCCAAAAATTTATGGCAAGAGACGTATTGACCGGCTACTTGCATCATTTCTGCAAAGTATATCTCGATGATATTATCATCTACAGCGAAAATATAGAACAACATGTAAACCATCTGAGAGCCGTCTTTGAACGCCTGCGTTTGCATAATTTAAAGGTGTCACCGGAAAAATGTGTGGTAGCCACGTCAAGCATAACCTATCTCGGGCATCAAATAAATGCCAACACCACTCAACCATTAGAAAAACACATATTACAGATACAAAATTATCCGGCCCCTACGACAAGGCGCCAGCTTCAGAGTTTCCTTGGTCTATGTAATTGGGTACGTGAATATATCCCTAATGTTGCAATAATTACAAAGCCCTTGACCCGACTACTCTCGAAAGACTGGCGCTTCAAGTGGAATCCGGAAGCCCAAGAAGCTTTTATTTTACTATAAGAAGTATTGAATAAACCTCTAGGACTGCACCGGCCAGATTTCAATAAAATGTTCATACTGCAGACGGACGCATCCTTAATAGGATTATCTGCAGTATTATATCAATTGGGGGATAATGACCAGAAGCACATCGTCTCTTATGCTAGTAATACGTTATCTCCGACGGAGAGAAAATACCATATTAATGAATTGGAATGTTTGAGCGTCGTTAATTATATAAGGAAATACAAAATATATTTGGCAGACCGTCCATTTATAGTCAAAACCGACAATCGAGCTTTACTATGGTTAAATAAGCATAAGGACGAGAAAACGAAATTTACTCGTTGGTCATTATTACTTCAGGAATACAGCTTCACCATAGAACATTGTCCCGGCAAGGAAAATATATTGGCTGACTATCTTAGCAGGAATCCTCAAGGCCCAAACGTCGAAGCAGACGACGAAGAGGAGAGAATGTACCCACCAAAATTCTCGTACAAGGAACGAATATCAGTGATTACCACATTGGAATTAAACGATCAGGTCAGAGAAGCGCAAACGCACTCCAGAGATATCCAAGACCAAATTGAACGATGGAATACTCTAGTGCGACAAGCAGATAAAACCGAGGCAGAGGTGAAATTCGTCAATACAAGACAAGTGATAGGCGGCACACTTTGGACGAGAGGCGAAAATGTTATAGAAAAATTATACGTACCAAAACGTATGGTCATGAGAGTAATATCTCATTTTCACGACCGACCGGAAGTAGGTCACCCCGGCCGCGATGAAACTGTTAGAATCATCTCGGGCCGCTATTATTTTAATAATTTGTCGAGACTAGTTAACAAATATTTAAATGAGTGCATTATTTGTAATTCCGTAAAAAGCAGACAGTCACAACCGAAGGCTCCTCTCAGAAGCCATGCTCCATCGCATCCGTTCGAAGTTCTAAGCGTCGATGTAATCGGACCGCTTCAGCGAACCAAAGATGCAGATAACCGATATATATTAATGGTAGAGGATGTATTTAGTAAGTGGGTCGAAGCCAAGGCGTTCACCCAAGTCAGTGGAAAAACAATAGCACAATTTATCGAAGAGGAACTAGTGGCGAGATATGGCGTTCCGAGGGTCATCATTTCCGACCAGGGAGGCCACTTCAATTCCGGCTTTTACGATACGTTCTGTACACGTAACAATATTGAAAGATTCTTCACAGCAGCTTACCACCAACAGGCTAATCCAATAGAAAGGAGGGTGCAAGAAGCTAAGAAGATCTTAAAAACCTTATTATATGGTTCACCCAACGACGAGTGGGATCGACATGTTAGTCAGATGGCATATATCTTGAGAACAAGAAAAAACGCCGCTACGGGGCATACGCCCAGTTTCGTAGTGCTCGGCTATGAATTACCGCAGATTGGTGATTGGAATATGTTCGCTTATAGACAAGAACGTCGTAATCAAGCGGACGTTCCCCGCCTTGAAAGAGTCAAGGAAATTCGTAAAAATCAAACAAATTACCAATGGCGTTACGCGCCCAAAGTGGCGGTAACGCCGGTCGTATATAAAGTGGGAGATATGGTAATGACTAAAAGGATCAGGAAGGATCATACCTTCACACCGTCGTGGAGTGGGCCACACAAGGTTTTAAAGAGATTGTCTAATGAAGTTTACCTCATTCACAAGGGGGTAACTTCGACGAGGTTACATGTCGATGCCATCAGGCCGGCACCTAAGGGAGACCCCGATGTTGAATTGGAATTGTCTGAAGAATCAGAAGATAGTCCGGATGAAACTCATCTTAGTGACGACGCTTCCTCATCAGACAATGAGATCGCGCCCAGGTCAGAGCGACGTAGCGATACCACACTAGTTCAAATCAATGTTCCCGCAAGTGCTCAAGATGAGCCGGATGTAATAAGTCGAGATCCCGAAGATGCTCGAGATGAGCCAGATATAGAAGAGTCACCTCTAGATATTTCTGAGGTCGACCACGGCTAATAGCCGTTTTCGCTTTTTTTTATATTTTTTCTCAAAATTCTAAGTGGCGATTTTGACCTATATGCGGTCGAATCGAAAATTTAAAGTCTACTCCATGAGCAGACATGGAAAGACGGCGAACCCGACGCAAGAGCGCGATCCGGTAAGCCTAGCTTCTCAAGAGCGAGAGCCGCCAAGTTCGAGTAATGGACGTAGGCATAAGTACGAATCAGTACGAGTTTCGGAAGCTGTTTTTCTTATGCAAGAAGACAACTTCTATTTTAATCATTTTAAGTCAACAAAATTAACGTATACCCCAAATGGAAACTACGAGTTTCAGAAGCCGTTCTTCGCTCAAGAAGACGCTTCGATTTTTTTTTTATACTTTTTTTTTTACAAGTCGTGATGACCGCACGAGTATCGTAAGCCGATTTAATCTACCTTACGAAGTAGAAACTACGAGACGAGTTTCAGAAGCCGTTCTTCGCTCAAGAAGACGCTTCAATTTTTTTTTTATATTTTTTTCACTAAGTAGTGATGACCGCACGAGTATCGTAAGCCGATTCAATCTACCTTACGAAGAACCAATTTCTAACCATTATAAGTTAACAAAATTCATGTTAGAAAAATATTTCATTAAAAACAACACATTGTGTTTGTTAGTCGACGCGTCCCAGTCGACGACTTGCTAAAAAGTCAATCTAGTTGCAGAACTGCATTTTCCATGTGCAGAAATGGAAAGATGACCCAGCCTGTCGCAAGGGCGCGGCATGGTGAAGTCTGGAACTCAAAGGCGAGGACCGTCCAAGCTGCGGCATGGAGATATAGACAGACTCTTCTAG
Source organism: Rutpela maculata (assembly GCA_936432065.2). Classification (NCBI taxonomy): domain Eukaryota; kingdom Metazoa; phylum Arthropoda; class Insecta; order Coleoptera; family Cerambycidae; genus Rutpela; species Rutpela maculata. Next base: position 107,684,320 of record OW386287.2, on the reverse strand, counting down.
AAAGGGCCGAAGTTAAGCAAGAGCGAGACCAGGGCGAAAAAGCGAGTGCAACGAATTAGTGAGAGTGGACGCTAATCAAAATTGTGCTACGCTTCGCACCTCGACGCGGGTGTAATTAAGTTGATAAAAATGTTGTATCAACTTGGCGTATTGTTTAAAAAATGTATTTATTTTTAAGTTAGATAGGCGAATCAGCCGTCTGCCCCAATTAAGGCCGTTATTTTTAAAACATCTGTACCATAGGTCAGACCGTCAAATGAAGGCATACAGACATACAAGTGAATATGGAAATTAAAGGCAATCGATGAGTAGAAAAGATTCAACCAAAGGAGGGGAGTGTTGTAGAACTCTCCAAAATCGTCCTAAGTTGAAGACATAATCAAAATTCGACTTAGGCAAAAATTTCATTTAAAGACATTTTTGGGAGTCTGCAGAGGCGCAGATCAGTCCACAAGGACCGTTTTGGGTTCTATAAGGCGTTGGAAATGACCAGGCGAAAATTCGAAGAAACACCGAATTTTCACTTAGGAAAAATGTTTTTGGTTCAGAATATCAGAGTAGAAGTATATAATGACAAAGATTTATGAATAGTATACTTTTTCAAAGGTATCATAAATTGGACTTTGAAAAATAATATTTTTGGAAGGGCGTCAAAATTTGGCCCAGGAATCGATTTATCGAAAGTACGCCAAAGTTTCACTTGCAGACTAATTTTTCAAAACTGAGTTGAAATTTGGCTTGAAAATCAATTTTTCAAAAGTACGCCAAAATTTCACCCGCAGATTAACTTTTCAAAAGTACCTTGAAATTTGGCTTGAAAATCAATTTTTCAAAAGTACGCCAAAATTTCACCCGCGGATTAACTTTTCAAAAGTACCTTGAAATTTGGCTTGAAAATCGATTTTTCAAAAGTACGCCAAAATTTCACCCGCAGATTAGTTTTTCAAAAGTACCTTGAAATTTGGCTCGAAAATCGATTTTTCAAAAGTACGCTAAAATTGGTCTTAAACTGGATTTTTCAAAAGTACCACGAAGTCAGTTTAAAAAGTACCACGAAAATATACTTTAAATTATTTTTTATTTTTTATTCCTCAACCAAAGACATTGACCTTTGAGGTACGATCATTGAAAGTGCAATTCTAAAGTATGAGCATAAAATTTTAACGATGCACTGCATCCAAAAGGCAAAATAGAAGATTTTGTCAAAGCCGGCGTAGTGCCGATAAGCAAAAATTGATAAAAATCAATGCACATGTACAAGGCCGGTTTCTCGCATGGAAAGAGTTTGGATTGACCCAGCGGCTCACAATTTGGTCGAGCGCGTTGAGTAGTCCAGACAAAGCGATGGTAGAAAAGCCAGTAACGGGGCTTTTCAAATGACAAAGTTATAGAGGAAAACGCCTTGTGCATAAAAATCAAAAAATTCAATTTTGCCTAATAGTCGCTCGAAGGTGAGACGCTGCCAAATCGATATTATTAATCGACTGTGATAAGGGTTAGTAAGTCGTGGACTGATCGAACGCCACTCAACTTATGCAGTAATAAGTCCTCAGAATGTGTTTGAGTACGTGAATTTCCACGATACAAGAACTTTAAAGCTAGGTAGTCTCTAGCGAAACTAAATTCATTTAGTAAAACTTTTTTAAGTTAATTTCAGTCAGCCTTAATTATTCATTTACCCAGAGTCTGAAATGATTCTAAAAGCTCGCATTTTGATTCTGAGAAGGTACGTATGAATCTTTTCTACCTAATCGATCGTTAGCGCGAGCGCTCTCGCTTGTATGGTCTGAAAGTCACTACCTTGATTGGGGAAGGCACGATTCTTTCTTGAGAATTTTGTATAACCAATTCTGTTAAATAAACGGATTCTTTGAACTAATGTTTCTTAATTGATCTTGAGGCCTGTTGACGGTCTATAATCCCTGGAACTTTCGTATAGAAAACCGGATGTGTCGAGTTAATTCGCATTAACGTTCGACCTTCTGGTTGTTGTACGGAGGTTCGATAGGGATTTTTTTATGCGTTTTTTGAGAAATATATTCCGTTATTAATGGACCAAAACGCGATTTTCGCGTACCAAAACTAATCCCTCCGCAGAGAAATTCTTCGGTTGGGATTTTTTTATGCAAAAATTCAGGAAATTAAGAGGTGCCTAAACCCCTAACGAGGGAATTCGGGTCCAGAGAGAGCGTAGTTTCCGATCTGTGGTAGTGCAGCCTTGGTCCCGCTTTTCGGCTACCGAAGTCATCTTATCTCGAACCCGCCTGGGAGGTAGAAGAACGGGGTAATACGCGACTGGCGCCCCCTGAGAAATAAATTGGTGTCGCGTCATTTTGACGCCCGGTAGTGCGTTCTTCTACATTCACAAGATAATTATTTAGAGTGAGAGTTAAATATCGCAGAAACTGTGACACCTACGTCAAGGGTGCTAATAGGTAGAATATTATGTTATGAATTAAGCTTTCAACTGTTTTTTAATTTGTTTCTGTAGCATAAAAAACAAAGAAGTTATGACCGAAGCAATGTGCGTCTACACATTTTTTTAATAAAGACGTCGTCATTTTGTTACTGTAATTAGCCAGTAATTAAAAAAAGGAATTTCAAACACTGTTCCTCATTAATATATAGCATGACGTAGATGCTCAAATTTTTTGGTTTGTATACAGCACTTGCTTTAGAAAAAAATGCAGTTTAAACTATAAAGGTATTTTCGATGAAACGTATTTTTTTTCCTTTTCCAAATATCTCAATAAATGTTAGTTTTATTGAAAAATGATACCAAAAATAAAGCTCATAAGCTGATAATGAATTTCGCTTGTTAATTTATTTACATAGATTTAATAGTTTCGGAGATATGAAAGTTTACAAATGGCGTCCGAACGTTTATAAGACGAAAAATGCAGTTTAAATGTTAAATATTTCAGAAATTGTGACACCTACGTCACGCATGCTAAGAAATGAAATTAAAGACAATTAATTGCGATTTCAAATTATTTTTTACTCGTTCCTGTAGCATAAGAAATAAAAAAGTTATGACGGAAAAATGTGCGACTTTTTTTATATAAAAAGGTCGCCATTTTGTTAATCTAATTAGCCAGTAATTTAGAAAAATTATCTCAAATACAGTTTTTCGTTAAGATGTAGCATTACCTAGATGCTTAAATTTTTTTGCTCATTTAAAGCACTTGCTTTAGAAAAAAGTGCATTTTAAACTTTAAATTTAATTTCGGAACACTACCAAATATAAACTTAAATATCTCCGAAATTATTAATCCTACATCAATAAACAAAAAATATAAATAATTCCCAGTTTGTACTTTCTGTAATTGGTCTGTAACATTTTTTCGATAAAGTAATACTTTTCGAGAAACTTGACGAAAGCCGTTAGTAATACCTTTTTTTTAAGCTAAAATCGCAATTTTGAAGTCGTTATAACTTGAAAACTATCAATTTATGTGAAAAATTGCATAGAACCTTTTCTTCTTAAAATTTGATTCTATTTCAGCTCCAATAAACATATATATTTTTTAAGTGCCACCCCCTGAGAGGGGGTAGAATCCACCCCCTATAAATTAGCAAGCCCCTGCACAATATAGAAACTTTTCTGTGGATCATTTACTATTATACTGCCAAAAATGAACGAAATCCGTTCAATATGACATTATTCCGAAGTTAAAACCTCTAGTTACTGTAACTAGCATGCGAGATGTATTAATTGCGTCCCAATTTCGCATTTAGCGCTGATAAAAAAAATCGCTGTTGCCAAACGGTACACTTTAGGAAAAAATATATTGATTCAAAAACTTTTGTGATTATTAGGCTTTATTTTCTTCGCTGCATGTATGTAAATATTTTCAAAAATAAAAAAGTTTATCGATTGGTGCAGATTTCAATACATAAAATATATATTTTTAGTTTATCTGATTTTTAGAGAAATGAAAGTGCGAATTGTACCCAAACCGTTTATATTGGTAAAAGCGCTACAGTGTGACCTTTAATTTGATACAAAACAAATTTCGGTACCTTTAATAGTTTTAAAGATTGGTGGAAACGAAAAAAAAACAATTTTCTTTAAAAACACATTTTTTTCACTTTTTATTGATTTAAAAAGTTCCAGACCACAAAAAAATGTCGTAAAATATGATTTCATATGCCCGGTGACATACTCAAAGGAACCTAACATGTTTGACCTGGTTCTACGCCAAAAAAAAAACGACACGATAGACTTACGAAATCGCTGCTCTAATAGTGGCTCCTAGAGGCAGCCAATTTTTACATTTTTTTACATTTTAAAATTAAAATAGTAATTCGAAGCAGTTACCGAGCGAGGGCCCGTCGTTGTGTCGTACGTGTATTTTCAATTTAAGACCTCGTACTTGACCAAATTATTACTCATTACTTCCAAACCGGGATGAACCGGGTTCTAAATTTTGTACTATAATTTGAAAAAACTATAAGAAATCGACCAGTAAAAGAATTATGCTTGGAACATGTTGCGCTTTTTTTGGTGACCGAATGTATCACATTTCACAAACAATAAATGTATGCAAAGTAAAATACTTACTTTATAGATTATCTTTCTAAAATTTTACTATGTTTTTGTTGAAATTACACAAATTACAGGAATATCGAATAGTGCGTTCGAATGTGGCAAGTAACTATTCACAACTGTACGCTAACAGAACGTTGTGTTTCTTAGGGTGTATCAGGTAAAAATGGGCAACAATACGCTTGGAATTTGCGGGACGTAATGAACTGAACATTTCTGACTACAAAAATATTACTTTGAATGCAATTAAACCTCTTTCGAATTTTGGACTTTTGGCCAGCTTTTTCGGATTCTGGCCCACTGTGCACTCGACGTATTTACTAACGTAATATTTTGTCGAAATCTATACATTTCCTTAAATATACAGTGTGACTCACTTAAAATGAAGATACCCTTATAACATTTTCATTTTGTTTCCAATTTGAATCAAATTTTACTCAAGTATAGAACAAATTAGGATCTACTTATGACCTGAAAATCATTCACCTGCTATAAAGGCAAAGCCACCTGCGGTACCAAAATATGCTGAAAAAAAAAAATAAAACATTTTGAATGTTAGAAATTCTAAAAAATGCACCGATCGGCGCCACAAACTTACATACACCAAAATTTAATTTGGTTATTGATGGGGGATATCTCATACATAAACTCATCTGGCAAAGGGGGTCCTCAGTTTCCGCAATTTGTAGTGGCTACGTAAAATTCGTCTTTCGTAAGATTAAAAATCAATATGATTTTTAATCTTTTTCCTCATATTTTGTTACCGCAGATAGCTTTGCCTTTATAGCAGCTGAATGATTTTCTGGTCATAAGTAGATCCTAATTTGTTCTATACTTGAGTAAAGGCCATGGCAGGTTAAGATAAGTGTCCGTGCCTTTGCGTGTGGTTCCTTCCAGGGATGTATCTTTGCGAAAGATACTACCACAAAAAGTTTTGACTTCAAAAACTTCATAATATCTGGGAAATTTTTTTTTTCGAAAATCCGAAAAAACTTTTTTTTTTATTAATCAAATGAACCAATTTGTTTGTATTTCACATATATTGTAAATATGCTCAAGACAATTTATTATTAACATTTTCATGAAATCTTTTCATGAAGAAAACAAAAATTGATGCTTTTGAATTTTTTGAAAAATGTATATACGTACTTACACGTTAGCGACCACCTCTATTTTTTTACTAATTATGCACCATAAAATAAGCTATAACATATATTTTTTACAAAACCCTATCGTAGTCAAATTGGCAAAGATAATGTTACGTGCTTACACCCCCCTTTGTAAACACCCTGTGTGGGTTCGGAAATTATAACGCCAGGGTAACACTAAACAGTAACGTATTTACTTACGTACTAATTACAACAAATAAAGAAAAAGAGTATAAATTGGTTAGAAACTCGATATACTAATAAATATATAAATGAACAACAACTGCTTGGATTATACGTAATTATACGTATTGAAAATTGTTTGAAATAACGAGATGTATTTTTCACAATACATACATTTTCTACAAAGCTCCATCGAAATGGTAATACATAAAAAAATTATGAGAATACATAATAAAAAAACATGCTATCCTAATGATATATCATAATATTAGTCGTCTTTATGACTGTCCCCATTTATTGTAACACTGATATCTTCTGCGAATAATTCAGACAGTTTTATTGATGATTTCGGAATATCGTCGACCTTGCATATGAAAAATCCATCTCAAGTAACAGAAAACTAATTTATTTTTTTTTAACTTAAACATGAATTTATCATATGCAAGGTTTCTCGGCGATATTGCGAAACCATCAGTAAAACTGTTGCAGAAGATATCAGTAATACAATAAATGAGGACAGTGATGAAGACAACTAATATTGTCATATATCATTAGCATACCATGTTTTTTTATTATGTATTACCATTTCGATGGAGCTTTGTAGAAAATATGTGTATTGTGAAAAATACATCTCGTTATCTCAAAAAAATACGTAGGCTGCTCCAAAGAATTTTCAATACGTGTAATCCTCCGATTAAAGAACTTATATCTAGATACATAATGGCATTGATTTATTTGTCGCTGAAAGACTCACAATCTAAGGCACTTCTTCCCATAAGTTGCTGATTGGCCCATCGGCGTATTCGCGGCCGCTCGTGCACGATCGACTTCAGTTCGATTATCATAATCTCAGTTGACAGTTCGGCCATTAATGTCAATAAATGTTTTTCGTGTTCTCCGACCAAAAACTGGTGAAAAAGTAATTTTATTTTAAGTTGTGATTTGCTTAATACCTAAATAATATTCTCTATTTATATTTACACAGTTTAGTGACAATATATTTTGTGCAAATAAATAGTGAAGTGCTCTGCCGTTTGCAGAAAGCAGCTTAGAAAAGAAGAAAATCGATCGTTCCATAGTCGTAACATGATGAAGTTCAGTTTACAGTTATAAAGTAAATAGCAATTAAATTTTAATATCCTTTCAATACATATTTATCTTACTGTTTTATCTTACTGTAATATCGTATGCCTACATCACATTATATAAAGAGCCGGTAATGCAGGAATTGCAATAATTCATTTTAATGAAAATATTTACCATTCTACACACACAACGCCACTGTTGCCTATGGGATGTGATGTTCATCTATCCCTTTTAATGGACATATAATGTGACTATGTTAGGAGCAAACAAGGTATATAGTGAAAAGATAGCCTGTTATGTATCTAGATATAAGTTCTTTAATCGGAAGTGTAATCCAAGCAGTTGTTGTTCATTTATATATTTATTAATATATTGAATTTCTTACCAATTTACACTCTTTTTCTTTATTTGTTGTAATTAGTGCGTACGTAAATACATTATTGTTTAGTGTTACCCTGGTGTTATAATTTCCGAACCCACGATACAGGGTGTTTACTAAGGGGGGTGACAGCACGTAACATTATCTTTGCCAATTTGACTCCCTTTCCCCTTCGATAGAGTTTTGTAAAAGAATATATGTTATAGCTTATTGTATGGTGTATAATTATTCAAAAAAATAGAGGTGATCGCAAACGGGTAAGTACGTATATAAATTTTTCGAAAAATTCAAAAGCATTAATTTTTGTTTTGTTCATGAAAAGATTTCATGAAAATATCAGTAATACATTGTCTTGAGTATATTTACAATATATGTGAAATACAAACAAATTGGTTCACTTGATTAAGAAAATAAATTTTTTTTTGGATTTTCAAAAAAAATTTTTTTCCCAGATATGAAGTTTTTGAGGCCAAAACTTTTTGTTGTAGTATCTTACGCAAAGATACATCACTGGAAGGAACCACACGCAAAAAGGTTACAAAGGCGCGGACACTTATCTTAACCTGCCATGGCCTTTGATTCAAATCGGAAACAAAATGAAAAAGTTATAAGGGTTTCTTCATTTTAAGTGAGTCACACTGTATATTTAAGGAAATGTCTAGATTTCGACAAAATATTACGTTAGCAAATATGTCCAGTGTTGTAAAATAAAGATTGTTTTGTGACTGTGATTTATTAGCATACCACGGTAAACCGCTTTGATAGAAATATTCAAGGTACACAATTGATTTTTTTTTACTAATTATCAATTTTCGCTACCGAATATCTCATAAAAAATAACACATAGGAAGAAAATGAATATAAACATTCTTGTGGGAAATTTAATTACGTTTAATTTTGCACAGATTACCTTTTTTCGTACGACGCATCGTTTCCGAGTTATAAGCGAAGAATCGAAAAAAGGAACCTTTCCACCCCCCTCTCCCCCTCAAGGGGTGGGGCTAGGGGCGGGGACTTTTAGTATGTTTACCTCCCGACTACCCCCAACACATTCTTGAAGAGAAAAATTCTCCCCTCCAAAATGTTCTGTACAACTCTGTCATTGACTGGACTAATACGTTAAAAACGATTCAATAAACTTAAGCAATTAACTCATGATCCCATAAAAATGAATTTAGTATCCAATCTACATGAACACTACTTCGTTTGTTTGTGACTCTGGAACAAGGAGGTAAACGCGGAATAAAGAGAAATATCTGCGATTTTTAGGTTAGGTTAACCCAAATCCACTTTGTCGCAGCACTACTCTCAAGTACAATGTCTATTTTTTTTTTAAATTTAAATTGATTAATATATTTACTGTCGGCAGATTTTTGTAGAAAAAAGGGCACATTTTTACACCTCCAGACTTTCCACATCTCTGGTCTGGTTATATATTTTCCCGGTGGGCCCTTGCGCCCACAATCCGACGCTGACCGGAACTGAAATATGCAGTGTGTTATCAGGTAAAGTTTGTTCAACAAACTTTACATAGGTTAGGTTATATCTCAATTTTGCTCTAACAGGTATAAATTGTTGTATTTAATGAAAATATTACGAAACGAAGGAGCCAGGCAATACTGATTGTGAATACCTATTTCAACAACAGAAATAAAAAATACATTGACTGTATATTTAATTTCAGTAGCACCTTTTAAACGTGAAATGTACCGTGTTCGGGCACAATATGAATTAAATAGGTATTCGCAGTCGGTCACTGCCGACTGCAACTTCTACTCGTTATGAAATGTCTATTAGTAAAATGTATAAATAAATGATTGAAAATAGGATTTCTATTCGTTCCTCTAGCTAACATTAACTTCCTGTCAAAATTTCGTACTTACAAGAAACATGGCGAAAGGACAGAAACAGATATTTTGAATATTATTAAACAATTTCTTTACGAGCGATTTACGGTTTTAGAAATGTGCCGATCAAATGCACTATACTCTTTATTTTTGTATTTGCGAACAGTATAGTAATAATTTGACCAATGAACTAATGTTATACACAACATTTATTGGATAAGACAACTAACTTTCGGGGTGTGAACTTTTGGTTTTACCAACGTTATATGGCCTGCAATGTAAAATTAAGAATTAATCTTTAAATCGAAGCTTTACTATATTGCTAATTTTATATATTTACCTACTTTGCAAAGGAGATTATTTTAATTCATTGACAGAGAGGGTCTCTCAGTAAAATTGGAAAATTAAAGAATTTTGAATCTATAACATTCACGAAGTTTTTTGTGGAATTAATGATTTGAAAATATATTGACATGTTTTTAATTTAATTGTAATATATAGATATCCCAGCCGTTGCTGTTGCAAATAAGGTAAAATATATTCTAGATCTTAGATTACAGCTAAGTGATTATTTTTATAAACATTTCCCGAAACATAACTGGCATACCATGAGAATTGAACTGGCATACCATGAAAATTAATAGTTTTTGACTAAACAAAACCAAAATATTGAATAAAAATTTTCCAAAATTAAATGCAACATACCTTCAATTTTGTTCATATACTTTTTTAAACAGATTATGGTTTTATAGAAAAAAGCACCGGCACTACTAGTGTCTGAAGGTAAAACTGACTTGACTGTATTATTGAGGATAATAGATACTTTCTTTCTCAAAGAGAACCGTTTTTTGGCGTAGTTATAGTTACTGTTTGAGGACAATTTAAAAAATATATTTCATCTTAATCTACAAAATCTCATCCTTAAAGAACTGACGGTGGTGTGCCTAGGCGTACCTCCCTCCATTATAACATATAATTTTAACTAGTTCTATTTTAATTTGTTAATTACAATGCTATCAGCTAAGGTTTTTAGCATTATTGTTATATTTATTATGTTATTAATATCGTGCTATGTATATCTTTGTATAATCAGAAAAATAAACTGTACAAGTTTATACATTATCAAATGACTTTAAATTTATTATGCTTATGATGTTGAAATAAAAGAGCAATGTGTTTTACAGATTTCTGAAGAAATATAAAAATTTTAAATGATTTGCTCTTCTGTTATAATGTATTATTCAACAATATACTTAATTGAATTACAGAGTAACTACTTGTTTAGTTACTATATATAATGACATGTGTGTGTGAAAGGTGGTTTTAGTGCAACCCGCATTAGGTGCATCTCCACTTTTATTTTTATGAAGGAGACCATCTTGTTGCACTGTTCTGATTAATTCTTATCCAGAGTGGGGTTGTTGTGTATTGAAGATTTTAAATATATAGACCCGATCATCCTTAGCAAAATCAGTTACATTTATTTGCAGCTCAGCTTAGATAACATGTGTAATATGAGGCTGGTGAGTGTTTTTAGGAGAATTTTTGAGTGTGGTGTGAACATAATAATTATAATGGTTATCTGTGCACGAATATTTAAAACAATGTGAATATAAAATGTTCCGTATTAAGTATGTGAGACATAATTTCACATTTCTAGTATATAATAACCGTACGAGGAGATATTATTATATATATTTTGATTTATTCTTAATCATACCACTATCGTTACATAGTTGTATATTATTAATTAAAATGTAGGTACGTAGTATAGACGAAGGTTCTTTGTTTTGGTAGTACAGTATATACATATATATATATATACAGGGTGATTCACGTAGGCCGTTCGTTAGAAATTTTTCAACTTGCAGTTGGATTACAAACTTGAACCTTGGTATGTAGCCATAATCGATAATGCCTGTTCCACCTCGTTTTTAGTCTTCCAGCTATACAGGGTGTGCCAAAAGTCGTTACCAACTTTCTTATTTTAAAAGGAAACCTACAATTTTTTTTACATGATTTGATTGGCCTTCCAATTCTGAGTTTAGACAACCCAAGTTATGTTAACTTATCTGTTACAGGTTTTGATGCGTGTCAATTTTTCTGAAAAAAAATGCCGCTGTAGTAGTTTACGAACAAATTTTTATCTCGCAAACCGTTCAAAATTATGAAACCAAATTGATGAAGCAGTTGGCTGGAAGTCCAGGCTAACACCTAATGTCCCATCGGTGGTCTCATCTTGTACCATATGGGCGCAGGCGATTTTCAAATGTCGCAATAAAAAATCGTCAAAAAGTCGACTTTTTCAAATGGCACCTACTAATTTTTTTTGACATCACTCGAAAAGAAAATTTAATTTCAGGGTGAGTTACTTAAGCATTTCCTGTACCTAACATCACCCCCTATCGAGTTATTCAATAAAAATCAAGAAATACCTTATCTTGCCGAAATATTGCTTGGTTTTTCAAGTATGTCATGGAAACAAAAGACAATTCTAACAATTTACTTAAAAATATGTATGCATATCGTTTTTGAGTTATTGGCATTTTTTGTAGTAGGCTTTGGAAAAATTGCCAAATGTCAAACCTAGCCACTATTGTGTCATTGTTATCTTATTGTTCCAATTAATTCGTGCAATTTTCACCATGGAACATTATCCGAATGATGTTGTCTTTGATTTGTTTGTAACTTATGGTGAAAATAACAGAATAATTGATAGAACATGCTGCGCGAATAGTTGGAGCTTCTGATCATTTGGAACCTTTCGAAATCCGGAGGGTAACGCAGTCTGTTCACGAGCGTATTGTAGACTGTCTCAATGAAAACGTTGACATTTGTATTGAAATAAATTATTTTGTTAATCTCTTCATTTGTTGTTATTTTGTTGTTACTGTTTGTAATACGATTTTTGAATAAAAATCCAAATTGAACGATTATTTCCAAAGCCTACTTGAGGAAAAAAAATAATATTTCCTTAAAAAAATGCCAATAACTCAAAAACGACTGAAGATATGCATTACATATTTTTAAGTAAATTGTTAGAATTATCTTTTGTTTCCATGGCAAACTTGAAAAACCAAGCAATATCTCGGCAAGATAAGATGTTTCTTGATTTTTATTGAATACCTCGATAGGGGGTGAAGTTATGTATAGGGAATGCTTAAGTATCTCACCATAAAATTAAATTTTCTTTCGAGTGATGTCAAAAAAAAAACCGGTAGGTGCCATTTGAAAAAATTGTTTGACGATTTTTTATTGCGACATTTGAAGATCGCCTGCGCCCATATGGTACAAGATGGGACCACTGATGGGACGTCAGGTGTTAGCCTTGACTTCCAGTTAACTGCTTCATCAATTTTGTTTCATAATTTTGAACGGTTTGCGAGATACAAATTTGTTCGTAAACTACTACAGCGGCAATTTATTTCAAAAAAATTGACATGTATCAAAACCTGTAACAGTTAAGTTAACATAACTTGGGTTGTCTAAACTCAGAATTGGAAGGCCAATCGAATCATGTAGGTTTCCATTTAAAATAAGAAAGTTGGTACCGACTTTTGGCACACATAGCTGGAGGACTGAAAATATTTTAGGTAGAACGATCGATTGTGACTGCATACCAAGTTTCAAGTTTATAATCCAACTGGAAGTTGAAAAACTTCTAACGAACGGTCTACATGAATCACCCTGTATATATGAACATCATAAGTACTTTTGTTTATATTACATCAATTCATAGTAGGTAGTACTTTCATTAACTTTTTAGTGATGAATATTATTTGTATAACATACAGAGGGCAAATATGAAAAGAGTATAGCGCATATTGAAAGCGGTAATAACGCACCTATACGAAATGTAAAAATCGTTGGTAAAATCAAACGTGCACACCCCGCAAGTTGTTTTACTCAATAAGCAATGTGATGATGATTTTCACAAAAAAATCATTTAAATTTTAACTCTTTAGTCGGTAAAAAAAATGAGTGGATATAAAAAATAAGCAAATACAGAAAATAGTTCTTTTTGTTTTCTATTTTCTATTTAATAATTATGAAAAAACAAATTTTTGTTAAGAAATGGTTTGTGAATGGTAACAACGCACAGTTACAATAATTGTTATTTACTATATTAATAATATGCAACAACAATAGGCTTTATTTATGATTTACGTTAATTCTGTTATCATAATAAATTAATTGACGATTTCCATGAAAGAAAGTTTGGTAAAAAGTATCATGGCGCACAGTATAATGGTATCACTGTAATTCACTGCACATGTTGACCAACTCATCTAATTTCCAAACTTTGCAACAATTAAATACCTATAATATAATAATCATAACATTGTTTTCATTATCTTTAATGTTAAACCTACTTCCACTGAATATAAATCATCTTTATTAGGTTGTTTCGTAGTCTACAATATTTAAAAAATGTCAAATTATGCAATTTGTCAATCACTGCTGCGAACTCTTCTAGTAAACTGAGAGTTGGAAACAGTGTTTGACAAATTGCATAATTCCACATTTTTTAAATATTGTAGACTACGAAACAACCTAATAAATACTATTTATATTCAATGGAAGCAGGTTTAACATTAAAGATAATGAAAACGATGTTATGACAGTGAATTACAGTGATACCATTATACTGTGCGCCATGACACTTTTTACTGAACTTTCTTTCGTGCAAATCGTCAATTGCATGGAATTATATTCGCAGTTTTACAAATTGACTTAAGTCGGCGCTAGTGCATTTATTGTGATAATAATGGATTTCAATAGGACTTTATTCTGATAATAGACGACGAGATGACGAGATTAACTTGCTATGAATTTCTGTATGTGCGGGGGCATTTTTCTCGAAAACTGAATTATAAAAAGAAAGTTTGAAATAGAAAAATTACCTCCATCCTTTAACTTTATTTTTTTTAATATAGTTGGTACCTATTTCGTAAGATAAAAAACTTCCCCGCTTGTTATATCTACAGCCGCAAATTCTTACATCCTGTTGACATAGCCTTAGAAAAAAAAATATCTACACTTATTAAAATTGAACATTCTTATTAGTACATTTTGTTAACAAATCTACACTAATAATAATCCTTCCCATTTTAAGTTAGAGAGAGTTAAATGAAAAAATAATTACTAATATACGCCAAGAACGAAAAAAGATGGTCTGCAAAATCTCGTCAAGGTGTTAAATAACTATTTATAATAATCACGGATCATTTAATTCGATGGGATTCTGATCATAGACGAAGCGAATAAAAAGAACCATGTATATTCGTTAAGAATTGCGTCTTGTAGAGTGTTTCCGTATATACATATGTACAGACCCACTAACGGAGAAGTATTTCAATTTTCAGAAGCAATTTTAGAACTTGATAAAAGTTCAAATTAATTTAAAAGTGACATCATTTTTTAGAGCAGAATCTTCCCTTTTCAAAAAGCAATAATTAAAATCTATTCCCTGCGGAATTAATCCATTAAAAATGAAGTTTATCAGCGAAACTGAGTGCTGGTATGCTGACCGAGAATAGAGCACACACCCAGCGGGTTGTGCAATAATGGAATTATTGGAATTAAATTCGTTTTCATAGTCATTGCTAATAAAAAATATTTAATATTCATTATGACAGACTTGATGTTTTATTACAGAAAAGCTTGGGAGCAGATAATTTTAGTTGGCAATAACTTAAAGTCACTGAAATTAAATTACGAAGTGTTCAGAATTATATTATTAGAATGACTTATCAATACTTTTTGATTTCGTTAAAAATTAATAAAATGATTCTTTAGAAGATTCAGTCTAGAAGTTACGAACGTTGTTTGAAAATTTTCCTAATAATCTACGAAAAAGAGTTTCTTGCTGTACGGCTGTGATTAATGGAACTAGAAATATTAAATGTGATTGAAATCATTTTGTGTGGAATGTGAAGTGGAGAGGAAAACGTGCTATAGAAGGTTATTGAAACGAATACTAAGCACTAGGTGCTTTGCTAACATTGTAATGTGTGACAATCTACTATTTTTCATATTTTAGGAGAACACCAACTTCATCCCTATTTTCTGTAACTATTACTGATAGAATTATTATTAGAAGAGTT
Organism: Rutpela maculata; assembly: GCA_936432065.2. Lineage (NCBI taxonomy): Eukaryota > Metazoa > Arthropoda > Insecta > Coleoptera > Cerambycidae > Rutpela > Rutpela maculata. The sequence goes on along the minus strand of OW386287.2, from coordinate 107,669,021 downwards.
ACTGCTGATGGCAACTCTGTGATAGTGTATTATTTTTTTTATTTCTTTATTTATTTGGTATACTATTCAACATTTAAAACTCAATTAAAGATTAGGAATACACAAGATAATGACTATTCAACATTTAAAACTCAATTAAATATTAGGAATACACAAGATAATGACTACGTACAGAAAAAGATATACAGGGTGTTATTAAAAAGTATGTCAATCACTTAACCACAGATTCAGCACCTTGAAAAAGTTGATTGAACCTAATTTACCTCTATCCAAAATCGCACCCCCATGAATATACAGTTCTCTAAAGCTGAAAATAAAAAAACATATTTTTTGTACAAATGGCTACAGATATTTTTTTCAATACTGGTACGCTGTAACATATGTCAGAGGGTAACAGTAAAGTAAAAATATTTTAAAATAAAGTTTTAGAAATGGCTGATTTAGGGTTAAACAACCCTCCCCCCCACCCCGTTTTTATAGAAAATTTAATTCTACAACTTTTTTCCATCTTGGGTTTTTTTCTTTTAAATGATCATTTTTAAATGAAACTTAGAATACTAAAAATATATCATGTGTTTGAAAGGGTAAAATGCTGAAAACTGGAAAGAAATAATGAGTTTTTTTATTTTTTTTTTGTTTTGTTTTAATTTTATTTTGGTTCTTTACTCATACTAGGTACATGTAGAACCGAAATTAAGAAGTGACTGATAAAATAAATTATTTTTCTAGAGTTTTTAACATTTCATCCTTCAAAACACATGACAATGTTTTTAGTATTCTAAGTTTCATTTAAAAATGATCACTTAATCGAAAAAAACCCAAGATGGAAAAAAGTTGTAGAATTAAATTTTCTATAAAATACAATATACCAAAAAAGTCATAGGCGTACCACTTAAAAAGGGGGTAGGGAGGAAGGGTTGTTTAACTCTAAATCAAACCATTTCTAAAACTTTATTTTAAAATATTTTTACTTTAAACTGTTACCCTCTGACATGTTACAGCGTACCAGTATTGAAAAAAATATCTGTAGCCATTTGTACAATATTTAAAGAATATGTTTTTTTATTTCCAACTTTAGAGGGCTGTATCTTCATGGTGGTGCGGTTTTGGATAGAGGTAAATTAGGTTGAATCAACTTTTTTTAAGGTGCTCAATCTGTGGTTAAGTGATTGACATACTTTTTAATAACGCCCTGTATATTATTCATATACCTGAATTAAGCTAATAAACTAAACGAAAGTAGACTAAATTGAACTAATACAATACATTTGTAATATACAAAACATAAAGTGGATATAAGAGGTACGCTCTAAAATTAGCTAATAATTTACAAGTCAACAAAACAGAACAAAAATAAATTGTGGTTAGGGACAAATTTTTATTTTTACAATTAAATTTTTTTATTTATTTGCTTTCATCATGATTTGAATTTTTTTTGCTAGATACAAGAAAATGTCTTTATATTTGTTCTAAATGGTGCGTAAAATAAATTATTGTGCCTAGAGCCGTCTTAAAAATTTGAAAATTAAACACATTTAAAACATCTCCACAATCGACGTTACCATGCAAAATTTTGTAAAATTAAATGTGATCGGTGTCTACGGTTTTCTAGACTATCTAGGGGAAAACTTAGAGAGTAGTTCTGGATATGGGTAACCAATACCAGGATAAATCCCGTCAGCCTTAAAAGATGCATATTTAATAAAACGGCGTTGAGGCCTTTTGATATGGTTGCATTATAAACTGGACACCATATTATTGGAGCATACTCAAGATATGGTCTGACAAGACAATGATTGTATAATTGCTTGCATTTACGTTATTAAAATGTGCGAAGTTTCTAATGATAAAACCCAAAGTTCTATAACTTTTACTGCCAGTAAGTTACATGTGGTTTGCAAATGTTAGTTTTCATAAAAAGCGTCAGGATAGAAAAGTGTATGATTTTTCAATTTGAATCAATAGAATACATTTTGCTTGATTTAAAAGTGATTTGTTTATCATACACCATGTATTAATACGATCAATTGCAATTAAATGTAATCGCTTTCACACGCAACATTGCAATAGCTATTTGCGTATTAAGAGCAGTGCCATATCGTCGCTCGATAGAGCGCGACGCGAAGCGGAGCGCGTCAAACACTTGAGAGCGACAATGACACTTTGCGCTAGAATTATACACAATTTTATCTACGATCGTTTGAAAATATCAAAATAAAAGGAATAATCTACTATTACTATCGGACGGTAGGATCTATAACCCTTCTTAAAGTAAGAATATAAAGGAGTTTATTGATAAATTTAATAATGTAGTAAGGGATCTAGTAAAAATTACGTAATATGAATGCGGGGACACCAGCAGGCCCAAAAGTTAATTTAGGTTTTATTGTCTTGACGCAGTTAGTACTTCATCTGCTGTAAAACGGGCTATATTTAAATATGAGCTACTCTCTATAATTTTAAATTACACGTGATATTTTCGCGTTCAGAATAAGACTGCTAAAAAAGTTTACTAAAAAGCTAGTAATCAGACGATGATCAGATAGATATTCATTATTGTTATTCAGAAAATGTGGTAGGTCAGAGGAACTTCTATTATAATTAATAAATTGCCAAAACGATAACGTATCATTAACTATATTTCTCTCAACATTATTACAACATCTTTTATAAGAATTATCCGTATCAATTTTCACTTCTCGCCTTTTATATTCATTTTTCATTCTTTCAAGTTGCATCACCTGTTTGCTCTTATTCGCTCAACGTCTTATGCTTTTCTTTAATAGATCTAGTAAACGGATAATCAAACCAGAGTGGAAGTTGAAGTTTACATTAAGGTACCCACGGTATTAATAAATATTGAGTTTAATTTGGAAAAGAACCGATCAGTAGCCTCGCCAATATTTTCAATTATTTAAAAATTCTCAATCAGTTTTAGCTACTGTTTAATAAAGAACAGGAAAGTTAGCTCTCTTAAGGAGCGTTAGTCAGTGCTCACGCAAAAATTTTGGAGAGAAAATAGTAGCTTGGGGTAATAATGCTCTTGTCTTCCGTCTCTTTGTGTACCGAATCTCAAACCTAACGAATTTTATATAAGGGGACATTTGAGAGAATTAGTGTATTTGTGTACTAGTAAAAATGTGGAGATTTACGACACCGACGCGCTATAATGCTGCGAATTAAAAACAATCAAGTAAAATAAAATAAGGCACATTTCAGGATAGAAAATAAATGAGGCGTTAAATTGTAATTGATAGGGAAACCAAATAGCAGGAGGCGAAAAGGACGCCCTTCAAAACGTTGAGCAGATACCACCCAATGAGCTGATGGGAAAGCATTTTGGTGAGAGCTTACGACTAACAGGCAATCGTGACAAATGCAGTTATACTGTTAGAGCAAAGGGGGACCAACTAAACTAATGCATGGATCACAAAACGTGTGTCAAAACTTTGAAGAAAAGAAAGAGGTCGTAATTAGTGGGAAATTTTCCAGTTTCGAAGAAAATATTTCAAAACCTTATTGATTGAAAGTAAATGAACAAAGTTCATAGTTTTAGCTCTTATTTGGAGGAATGAGATAACGGCCACTGGTTTAAATTTCAACCATTGACCAGTGAAGTAGAGCACGCTGATCGCGTACGGCATTTTGGATGAGTGACCAACTATCTTATATATAAAGTTATAATAGACGCAGTCGATAAGGTGCCAGGTAAGCTGAAACAATCCCAGGCCATTATCCCACACGTAAGGCAGTGAAGCAACCGAGGAGCTGCCAATTGTGATAACCCTGGGCTGTTAACCTGCCAGAAAGGCGATGGAATGACCCAGGATACGTAAAGTTGATAGCCGATGAGAATCGTAGTTTGGAATCCACGATAAATTGTAGATCCCTAGATACAAAGGTCCAATTGTGGCATAGATGCCTAGTGAAAAGTACTATTATTTAGTAATATCTACTCTTTGCAAATACGAAAACGAAGAGAATATTGCCCCTAATAGCACAGGACATCCAAGGAATGTCCGATTAAGATCCAGTTACTGTACAAATGTCCATGGACATTGGATGGTCGTCCTATGGATGCTCATTTATGTAAGGAGATATTTAATTATTTTTAGAGTTGAAGAAAAAAGTGCAAAGTGAAGTGTAAAATATCTAAATATAGCTACCGCCAAATTATCCACGTATGTCTTTATTTGCATGATGTCTTTGTGGTGGATTTTTAAATATGAAAAATGAGAAAGTGAACAAAACGGTAAGTTTGAGGTTAGGTATTATCGAGGATTCTAATGAAAAACTTAAGTATGTTTATTACCTGTAATTACTACTAAATATTTCTATAGTTAATCCTAGTATACCTGGACACCAAGTGCATGTCTTTGGCCTTTGAACATAGGCCTCTCCCGCACAAAGTCACTTGTCACTTTAAGCTTTCAGGGATAAAGGTGTTCTATTGCCTGCAGTTTTTAATGTGTGACCTATTTTGAATATTTCAATATATGAATTATTGTAAAGTATATTATTTCACTCATTCCAAAAAATTAAAATAGAATTACAAACATACAGTTTTAAAATACTTAATGCACAACAGAGTTATTGTAATAATGGTAAAAATTTTTGGCCGCAGCACGGGCATCTCTTTCAAAGTCTGATGATCATTTCGAGGAATATTCTATGAATTAGTTCCAGTATGCCAAAACCAAGCATATGAGAGGCAAACATTTATTTTTGGTTGAAAAATAGAAGATACCTAATTACCAAATGACATTTTTTATTATTAAATAAGTTTTTATTTCTAAATAATTTAATAAAATAGCCATCTATTTTATTATTATTTGATAAATAAATATTTTTTAATATATAAAGCGTTCGTATTTTATTTTATAAATTAAATATGCTACGTTTACTATATTAAACTTAATATCAATAGGTAAAAATTTAAATATATAGTACTAGGAGTTTGCTATAAAACTGGTTTTTAAAAAAATTGTCGATAAGGTCTTCACTATAGGTCGATCGCCATTTTTCCATATATACAAATAAGAAACAATACCTATATATACTTTGAAATAGAAAAGGAGACAGCCAATAGAACTATTAATGTCCTAAGTTCTTTCTGTCAAATAAGTCGGAGGCAGTAAAGACTTTATTCTATCCGCTGCCCTTTTTTTCTATCTCATGAAGTGACATACTTAATAATATAACTGTTTCGATCTGTACGTATGGTAAAATAGTGATGGCACTAGTGTAGATCATTTCGCATATTTTTTTCGAAGATCATCTTGTAGTAAACTTATATAGAGAATTTACGAGGAAAAGTTTATACCTCGGTTTATACACTGTCCGCCAAAAAGTCTGCACCATATGAGAAACTCTGTTGTTGTTGATTTTCTGAAAAATTTCACTTTTGATAAAAGTTAATGAATATTCTCAAACGAAAAAGTGGATGCACAAAATTTGTGTTATTCCTGGCGCTTATGTCGGAAAATTAATTTTTTGGAAATTGGCCCAAGAGTAAACTACTTTTATTTTTGAAGATTCGAAAAATGTCACTTCAAGAAGTTGCTTACAATACGAAGTTATAGCTAAATATCAAATTTGGCAGTTCTATTTTAAAAATAAAAATTTTCTACTTTTTTACGCATAATTCCTGAACTATATATTTTGATATTTTTTTGTTATCAATAATTCTCTCTCTTTAATAGTTTCAGATTAAGTAATGGATTAAAATCATCTTTAAAGAAATTTTAAGAGTACTTTTTTACCAAATAGATATTTTGGAAAAAACGCTGTATTTTGCGGGGTTGTTCTCTCTCTTCCAATTTTAACTTTTTCAGGAATTAATCATAAAAGAGTGGACAATTTTTATTTTTAAACTAGAAGAATCCAATGTACATTATAAATAACTTCTTAAAATAAAATTTTTCGATATCTTTAAAAATAAGGGTGGTGTACTAAGTTTGATTGCATTGAAAATTGGGCAGTAAGTTAGTGTTAGCTAGAGGAAGAACCCCATTGCTTTTTGATCAAAATCGAACAGTAAATAAGAAAGTTATTAATTATTTAAATTTGAATATTTTTTTTTTTGGTTTTTATGTTTTTGTAATTGAATAGAGATCTGATGAAATGATATTTTGAATGAATTTAATCTCCATTTATATATTTTGCTAATATACATTTCGTAATATAATATCCAACCGTGAAAATATGATTTCAACTCATCGCTTATAATGTAAAAAATTACATTTCTTCACATAGAAAGTAGGGTGGTGTAGTTCTTACCTTTCTGACTAGGAACCCAAAGATCCCGGGTTCGAAACCCACGTAGGTTTTGGATGTAGTTTTTTTTTACTTTATTTTATACTGAGTGTTTCACCAATTAAGTTTGTATGATAAAATTAAAAATGTCTAAAATTAACATTAAAAAAAAAACAGCGAAAAGTATAATGCTTCCTTTAGTTTGTATTGGTACAAAAATAAATAAATTTATCTTTTCATTTTTTATTGATTATTTTATAGTCATCTATATATTTTATGTATAAGACTGTAAAATTTTCTTAAAGCCAGTCTAGTCTCTCCATCTTCCATTAAATATATTTTCAGATAATATCATTGAATATAATCATAAAAATAAATTATCTATTGAATTTTAATGAAAGATGAAATACCGACCCTTGGGAAAATTTTAACAAAAACTTATATACCTACAACAAAGTTTGTTATTTTTTATGACAAAAAGAAACAAATAAAACTTTTTTTTTAATAACGACAACTGTACTGAGTTGAAAAATATCCAGTACTTGATAGTGATGAAATGTTAAAATTATTATACCTTTCGCAAATACGAAAATGAAAAGTACATTGCATTTGATTGACACATTTTTAAAACCGGAAATATCGCTCGTCGACAAAAAAATTTCATATCATTGTTAGTGAACGAATTCTGAACAACTTTCAAAATGTCCGTCTGTCCGTCCGTCACCTTTCTTCGTCACAACTTAAGAAAGAACATTCCAATTATATTGAAAATTGGACAGTAAGTTATTAGTGACAGCTAGAGGAAGAACTCTTTTTTAAGAAAATGGATCAGTAAATAGAAAAGTTATCAATTAATTAAATTTGAAAAAAAATTTCGATTCTTGTTTTTATAATTGAATAGAAATTTGGTGAAATATTTTGAATGATTTTAATATTTATTTATATATTTTAATAATATACATTTCATAATGTAATATTCAACCGTGGGAATATAATTTCAACCCATCGCCTATAATGTAAAAATTTACATTTTTTCGTGTGGCAGGAGATGATGGAGCTTTAAAGTTTTTGACTCGGAACCCAAAGGTCCCGGGTTCGAAACCCATGTAGGTTTTAGGTGTAGTTCTTTTTTACTTTATTTTAAACTGAGTGTTTCACCAACTAAGTTCGTTTGATAATATTAGAAATATCTAAAACTAACATTTACAAAAAACTGCGAAGACTCTCCTGTAGAATGTGTAACAATTATATTATAAGGCGAAGAGTATAACGCTTCTTCTAGTTTATATTTATGCTGTTTTTCCAGTAATTGGCAGTCAATTTCCATTATTTCATTCCTCATTATTTTGTTGAAGTTATATTGTAAGCGATTGTCTACGAACATTTTTTCAGAAATTTAGCTCTGTTATTGAATAACTCATTATTAGGCCAGTCGGAATAGTTTTTTTGTGCGAAATGTCGTTTACCCGCATTTTTTTTCTTAAAGTATAGTATGGGATGTCCACGAATATATGCCAACTATCCGCACGCGTAACAGGTGGGGCAACACATTTTAAAATTAAAAAATCACCCATTTTTTTGCCATTTTTCGCTTTATTTGCAATATAACTCGTAAATGAAGGATTGTTCGAAAATATATCAAGAGATCGAAAAGTTGAGAAAATTGATTTTGAACATTTTATTATTCTTGACATTTTCCTAGAACATTTTTTGTTTAAGAACTACAGATGAGAGAACAATGTCACTTTTCTATTTTTTGATTTTTTTAAGTGAATATAATAAATATTAATACGAAATATATCATCGGTATAATATAAATTATGTTTAAATATCCACTTTACAGTTGAAATAAAATATATTTACAGACCTATATATAAAATTTACATGTTAAACAAAAAAAAAATTTTTTTTCAGGTATTGAGGTATTAAAATGATGGGAAAATAAATAAACAAATATATAATTTCACAAGCAGACTATTTATTTTATGCATAGTACAGTGTACATGCGTTTCATGTATAACTTAACGGAATAGAATAGAATAAGTTTATTTAACAAATTGTTCTACTACAATGTAATCGGTATTAACTGAAACATTATGATAACCCTGCCAAAAATTCCACATAGAAACTTATAAAAAAAAAGTGATGCGGTTTTATCGTTCCTATAAGTTATATTATTATTATACAGACAGGATTTTATCTGTTTTATTAAGTTTTAAATCGGTTATGAAACAGTAATTCCGAATAAGCTATTTGGAATTATCATGTTGGCCTTTCATGAGTACTTATATGAAATATACAACAAATCTACAGTTTAGTGTCTGCAAATGCACCCTTGCCCTTATATCTGTAAACATATGGAATTACAGATACAACTTTAAAGAGATTCTAAACTTTTCTATAAGTAATATCATAAGAGTCCAGTCCGTCCTTTCTCCAGTATCTATCGTATATAACACACCATTTATCAACATGTTTTTATTGTAAATTTCAACATGTCTTTTTATTAGTATTAATGTGGATATACATGTCTACAAATGTACAGTTTCAATTGTATATTTTACAGATGTATTTTTATTGTAAACTTCCATTTTGCTTTTTTATTAGTATTAATTTGGATATGCATGCCGACAAATGTACAGTTTAAATTGCATATTTCAAATAGAAATACTAATATTGTGGTAAACACAAAATACTGCAAAGTCCTTATTTCCTCGGGTGTTCTTGTTCTAGCCTAGAAGCAATGAATGAGTTGGCAGTGAAAGAGACTGCTTTACTTTTAATTTAACAAACACACGTCAGTTCCTTAGGTACCATTAGAGTAGATATGAATTAGCGACACGTATGCAGCTCCCTCTACTGGAGCCTGGAGTAAAGCTGCTGCTGAAATTTCTATCAGTTTCTACCAGAATGGAGCAGCAAACATTTACTTATATCACATCAATGAGAATTTATGGAACAGTATCTAAGGTAAAACGTGCGGCTTTCCGTGGTTAAATGGCAAGTGTTTCTATAAGAAACGAGCTGCATTAGGTTAGGACAGTTTTGACTTGCAACTGAAGATTACTAATTATAATGTTTGAATAGGGATTTATGAGATGTTTCTATGAGTATTAATGTTTTTTTTCAGTAATATATTAAATGTGTTTTCATTTGTTTGAATGGGTAAAAAGAAAGGTCAGTTTTCAACTGCAATTACAAATACAAGTTTAATCACTTTGAATGGGGTTATATGCGATTAATTTCTAAAAGTATTATGCTGTTTCCCGAATATAATTGTGATGAGGTTTAATCAGTAACAAATTGTTCACTACTTGTTATGATATGGTCGGAAATTCCAAGTACACATTTAGTATTCCTTCAAAAGGATTGATGAGAGCAGTTTCTACGAGTATCTATTTGTTGTTCCTCTAGTAAATTATATAAGTCTTTACATTTACTTATACTATCTCAATGAGAATTTATGAGAACAGTATCTAATGTAAAACGTACGGCTTTCCGTGGTTAAATGGTAAGTGTTTCTATAAGAAACGAGTTGCATTAGGTTAGAACAGTTTTGATTTGCAATTGAAGATTACAAATTATAATGTTTGAATAGGGATTTATGAGATCAGTTTCTATGAGTATTAATGTTTTTTTTTTCGGTAATATATTAAATGTGTTTTCATATGTTTGAATGGGTAAAAAGAAAGGTCAGTTTTCAACTGAAATTACAAATACAAATTTAATCACTTCGAATGGGGTTATACGCGATCAATTTCTAACAGTATTTATGCTGTTTTCCGAATATAATTGTGATGAGGTTTGATCAGTAACAAATTGTTTACTACATGTTACGATATGGTCAGAAATTCCAGGTACATATTTAGTATTACTTCGAAAGGATTGATGATAGCAGTTTCTACGAGTATGTATTTGTTGTGCCAATAGTAAATTATATAAATCTTTATCAGTATGCATTCGGATCTAATTTAAATATGAAAATTATATCAGAATAAAGCAACCAAATATTTTAAACAGTATCTATTTGTAAATCCAGACATTTACTTATACTATCTCAATGAGAATTTATGAGGACAGTATCTAATGTAAAACGTGCGGCTTTGCGTGGTTAAATGGCAAGAGTTTCTATAAGAAACGAGCTGCATTAGGTTAGAACAGTTTTGATTTGCAATTGAAGATTACAAATTATAATGTTTGAATAGGGATTTATGAGATCAGTTTCTATGAGTATTAATGTTTTTTTTCAGTAATATATTAAATGTGTTTTCATTTGTTTGAATGGGTAAAAAGAAAGGTCAGTTTTCAACTGAAATTACAAATACAAATTTAATCACTTCGAATGGGGTTATACGCGATCAATTTCTAACAGTATTTATGCTGTTTTCCGAATATAATTGTGATGAGGTTTGATCAGTAACAAATTGTTCACTACATGTTACGATATGGTCAGAAATTCCAGGTACATATTTAGTATTACTTCGAAAGGATTGATGATAGCAGTTTCTACGAGTATGTATTTGTTGTGCCAATAGTAAATTATATAAGTCTTTATCAGTATGCATTCGGATCTAATTTAAATATGAAAATTATATCAGAATAAAGCAACCAAATATTTTAAACAGTATCTATTTGTAAATCCAGACATTTACTTATACTATCTCAATGAGAATTTATGAGGACAGTATCTAATGTAAAACGTGCGGCTTTGCGTGGTTAAATGGCAAGAGTTTCTATAAGAAACAAGCTGCATTAGGTTAGAACAGTTTTGATTTGCAATTGAAAATTACAAATTATAATGTTTGAATAGGGATTTATGATATCAGTTTCTATGAGTATTAATGTTTTTTTTCAGTAATATATTAAATGTGTTTTCATTTGTTTGAATGGGTAAAAAGAAAGGTCAGTTTTCAACTGCAAATACAAACACAAGTTTAACCACTTCGAATGGGATTATATGCGATCAATTTCTAACAGTATTTATGCTGTTTTCCGAATATAATTGTGATGATGTTTGATCAGTAATAAATTGTTCACTACATGTTACGTGTGGAAATTCCAGGTACATATTTCGTATTACTTCGAAAGGATTGATGATAGCAGTTTCTACGAGTATGTATTTGTTGTGCCAATAGTAAATTATATAAGTCTTTATCAGTATCCATTCGGATCTAATTTAAATATGAAAATTGTATCAAAAAAAGCAAGCAATGGCAGGCGGTAGTGCCACGATTTCGCGCAGATCTAGCTTTAACAGTTTCAAGTATTGTAAAACAAAACCTTTCATTCACTATGTGTGTATTAAATGTTTAAATATATTCCACAAAAGTTGTCTACCCCGTTTTAAAAGTGATATATTGTTTATAAAAGACAACAAGATAAACTGCTGTAGTGGTGCCGACGAAAGTTATTGCCTGAGTGACCAAGATGATGAAAAAAGCATACTGGAAAAAACAATTAATGACCTGAATTGCGAGAGTGAATTAAAAAGCAAACATATAAAAAAGTTAAAAACAGAAAATCAGAAATTTATCCAAGAAGTCATGAAAACTGAAGAAGAGATGAGTGAGCAAATAGAAAAACAAGAAAAAATGATTAAGGATCTACAAGAACAGCTAAAAGAACTACATAAAAACACGAAACTGCAAAATAAAACGCTAAAAACTACAGAAACCCAAACACAGACAACTAGGCAAAGTAAAAACGCATCTACTTCCACCGATAAAATTACTGGCACGACCAGTGGCGTGGATAAATGTAATATGGGGACACAATATGAAATGAAAGAAATTAAAGCCCAATCGAAGACTAGTGACCTAAATGCAAGTCCTTCAAAAAACATTAAGATTGTCTCAAATATCGTTGTTAGTAGAGGAGATTCATCACCAAATATAAATAGCGTAAACTGTGGCAGCCAAACCACGTTAAAAATGCAGACCCAGGAATTAAAACAAATTCTAATATTATCTGACGAAAATGGGAAACATCTCAGTCATACCATGAATCGAACGCCGGCGTTAAAGGATTATAATATACTTTCCATGTGTAAGCCCTCTGCACGCGAAGGTGACGTAATAGAAAATATAAAAAATCTTACATGTGATTTTACTCTAGACGATCTTGTAATAGTTATCGCCGGTTCAAATGACATTAAGGATAAATCTTATCCCTCATTTCGAAACCTATGTGACAAACTTAGGCTCTGTGTGAATACAAATGTTATTGTAACCTCAGTGCCTTTTGGTTACAATAAAAAATTTGATAAAATTACTCTTAAAATTAATAAAAAACGTCGTGAGTTTTTAAATATATTCAATAATCGTAGTGTTAACAATGTCTCTTTTCTAGAAATAAATAATATAAAATCTCGCTTCATAAACAAACGTATTATAGTGGATAAGATAATTAAAAAAATTGAAGACATGAACTTTGTAAACAGTAACCTCACGTACATCCCAGTACATCAAGATAATTCCGTACCTGAGATAGTGTCGCAAAATCCATGTTGTGTAAGAGAATTTCCTGAAAACAATCTAGTGCCCGGCCAAAACACGCTAGAAAACGTAGACGAGGTTCTAGGTGTGCAAGTGTCTCAATATTATGCAGTGGATGCAATTTCAGGCACAACAGCTCTAAATTCTAGTTGCAAACATCCTAAGAACAACAAAGACGTAAGACCCCAAAGCGATTCTTTATCTTTTTTAGATCAGACATTAATCTAGGTATATCTAATAGCTTACAAAAACCAGAAATAGGAGTAAGAAATCAAAACGTTGTTAATCAGCCACCTGATGATGAGTGGCACTTATTACACTTTAATGTACAATGTATTACCAACAAAATACCAATGTTAGATACATTTTTTGACGAATGTAAACCGTTAATATTATGTCTTTGCGAAACTTGGCTAACACCTACGAATGTAAATGCATTTAACTTACAAGATTATAATATTATCTCATCCTTCTGTAGGGAAACTCATGTACATGGGGGTACTGCAATATTTGCTAATAAAACAATATCGCAAGACTGTAAACCCATTAAGTATCTAAACAATTTGTCAATAGAATTGTCTTTCGAATGTTCGGCGGTTTGTTTCAATAAACATAGCTGTATAATTGTCATATATAAATCTCCATCCCTAGGTGTCTTCGATATTTTTATTAAACAGTTTGCCAAACTATTACATCTTGTTTCAAAAAACTACAGGGATATTTATATATGCGGTGACTTTAATGTGGATAAGTTAAAAAATAGCAGAGAAAATCATATTCTGCACGATCTGTTACAAAGTTATGGTTTGAAATCATTAATTAATGAACCAACAAGAGTTTATTGTGGTGAAACAGGTATTTCTCGGACAGCAATTGACTATGTTATAACCAATAAAAATAATTCTAGATATTCACTACTAGATCCAGGAATATCAGATCACTCAGCACAAATTTTACATTGCTCTACAAAAACAAATAGTGAAAATAATATCCAAAGAGAGAGATCAATAAACACTCGCAGAACGTTCAACGATAACTCAATAAAAAATTTTCAATTTTATTTTAAGAATGTACCGGAAATTTTAACTCGCGCAGATAGTATATATGATATTGACGAATATTTTGAATTGTTCTGGACTGAATTTAATCACTGCTTTGAACTCTCATTTCCCAAAAAATGTATCAGGACCGCCCTAAAACCTAATAAAAAGCAACATAAATTTACATTCTCCCCTGAACTTCAAGCTGAGTCACAAAATATAAAAGAATTAAACAGATTAAAAAAAATCATGCATGATGAAAACCTAAACAAACAATATAAACTTAAGAAAAGCCAATACAACAAGAACATCATAAAAGAAAGACAACTGCACAATAAAAAAATCATAGAAAATTCCCAAACAAAACTAAAACCTTGTGGGAAATAGTAAAGTCAAATTTAAACAGCCCTAAAATGCACGAAAAAATCTCTCTAAATTATGAAAATGTTATCATAACAGATCCTCGTAAATTGTCCAATATTTTTGCAGATCATTATGCTTCTTCAATAGAAAAAAAACTGTCTGAACATTTTAATGTAAGGTCTGACGAATGTACGCACTCAAATATAAATAATGATACCATGTTTTTTCATCCGGTCACACCAGAGGAAATAAGTGACATAATCATAGGGCTTCCTAACAAAAAATCCACTGGGGAGGATGAGGTACCTATAAAGTTAATAAAGGAGTGTAGGCTTGAATTTTCAAATTGCTTTGCTAATATAATAAACAAATCAATTATATTAGGTAAATTTCCAGAAAAGCTAAAAACAGCCCTCATAATTCCGGTATTCAAGAAAGGAGATAAAAGTGATGTAAAAAATTATAGGCCTATTTCCCTACTCAGTGTATTTGCCAAAATCATAGAAAAAATTGTGGCAGTTAGACTCACACAATTTCTTAATAATAAAAATCTATTAACTTCATCACAGCATGGTTTCAGAAATAAATTCTCTACCGAAACAGCTGCAACTGAATTAGTACAAAATATTTGCAACGAGATTGACGCAAAAAACTATGTAATGGAGGTGTTTTTTGATCTCTCTAATGCTTTTGATACCCTGGATATACCCTTCATTAGTAAGAAACTCTTTAATCTAGGCATACGTGGCGTCCTAAATGACTGGATAGTTTCTTATTTAACAAATAGAAAACTTCTTGTGAAAATCGAGAAGGAATCATCAGAAAAACATAATGTGAATATTGGAACTCCACAAGGCAGTATACTGGGCCCTCTGTTATTCCTGTTATTTGTCAATGACCTACCACAGCATTTTGAGACTGTAAGAGTTTACATGTACGCGGATGATACATCATTTATAGTATCCGCAAAAGGCTTAACAGAATTGAGAGATAAAGTCAATGATATCTTACTAATGTTTGACAATTGGTGTTTTAAAAATCGCCTGATTATAAACTATGACAAAACAGTTTGTATTAACTTTAAAACAAAGCAAAGAAATGTAAATTTTAATTTTAATTTAAGTTTTAATAATCATCCAGTAATTTTACAGACAGAAACAAAATTCCTCGGAATACTACTTGACGAGAACATTAGTTGGTCCAGACATATCGACCACTTATCCTCTAAGTTGGTACAATCCTGTTTCGCTATTTCTAATTTAAAAAATAATTTAGACCAAAAATCTCTACTTTCGGTATACTATGCACTAATTTACTCAAAATTATCATATAACATAATAGTGTGGGGTCAGAGTGTGGATATTCAGAGAATATTCATACTACAAAAGAGAATATTAAGAATTATATTTAACATCGACTTCCGAGAATCTTGTAGAACAACATTTAAAAATGAGAACATTCTTACTTTAGTGTCTATTTATCTTTACAAACTATTAACTTACATTCACATAAACAAACACAAATTACCAATATCTAAACATCAATACGCCACACGAAATAATGATGATATCTATATAAATAAATATAATCTAACAACTTACAGAAAATCACCTATTTGTGCAGGCAGCTATTGTTACAATAAACTACCACCGAATATTAAAAATATAAATAACATCAATAAATTTAAAGCAGAGCTAAAACGATTTCTGATTTCAAATTGCTTCTATACTTTGCAGGAATACAATTCTTTTTGACTTCATCCTCAACTCGCACTTTGTTTACTTCCGCACATTATACTATCCGTATGTATTTGTGCATATATGATATTGTAAGTGTATGTGTGTCTATATATGCGTGTATATATATGTATATTTACATTTATGTTTTTGTGTTGTTTGTACTAGTATATGTATGATATATGTATACTATTATTTAGTTTTCTATATTTATTATGTACCTTTTAATTTGTATTCTTTGACGTATTCTATCCAATGTATTATTGGCCAAAGGAATGAATAAATTTATTACTATTATTATTATTATAGAATAAAGCAACCAAATATTTTGAACAGTATCTATTTGTAAATCCAGACATTTACTTATACTATCTCAATGAGAATTTATGAGGACAGTATCTAATGTAAAACGTGCGGCTTTCCGTGGTTAAATGGCAAGAGTTTCTATAAGAAACGAGCTGCATTAGGTTAGAACAGTTTTTATTTATTTATTTATTTATTTATTTATTTATTTAGAAGAAGAAACAAACAGGTTACAAACCTAATTACATGTTTCTTGAGGGGGGACTACAGGCGATATAACCCGCTGGAGCCAACCCGGGCGACAGCGACACGCTTCGAAGACCGGGTTTTGATTTGCAATTGAAGATTACAAATTATGATATTTGAATAGGGATTTATGAGATGAGTTTCTATGAGTATTAATGTTATTTTTTTCAGTAATAAGTATATTAAATGTGTTTTCATTTGTTTGAATGGGTAAAAAGAAAGGTCAGTTTTCAACTGCAATTACAAATAGGTACTAGTTTAATCACTTCGAATGGGGTTATATGCGATCAGTATTTCGAATATAATTGTGATGAGGTTTGATCAGTAACAAATTGTTTACCACATGTTACGATATGGTCGGAAATTCCAGGTACATATTTAGTATTCCTTCGAAAGGATTGATGATAGCAGTTTCTATGAGTATGTATTTGTTGTTCCAATAGAAAATTTGTCTTTATCAGTATGCATTCGGATCTACTTTAAATACAAAAATTATATCAGAATGAAACAACCAAATATTTTAAACAGTATCCACTTGTAAATCCAAACATTTAAAGATATATTTTAATGAGAACCAATCAGAACAGTATCTAATGTAACGCGTGCGGCTTTCCGTGGCTAAATTTTAAAAGTATTTTTAATAAATAGCTTTAACGGATTTGAACAGTTTTAATTTGCAATTCCAGATGAATAGTTTTAATTGTTAAATAGGGATCTATGAGATCAGTGTCTTTGTGTAATGTTTTTTTTTAATAAAAACACATTTTATTTTGAAAAAAAAACATTACACTGACCTCATAGATCCCTAACAATTAAAACTATTTATCTGGAAATGCAAATGAAAACTGTTCGAATCCCTTAAAGCTTATTTATTGCAAATAATTTTAAAATTTAGCCATGGAAAACCGCACACGTTGCATTAGATACTGTTCTGATGGATTCTCATTATAATATTATCTTTAAATGTTTGGATTTACAGGTGGACACTGTTTAAAATATTTGAGGTTTCATTCTGATATGATTTTTGCATTTAAATTAGATCCGAATGCATACTGATAAAGACTTATATAATTTACTGTAGGAACAACAAATAAATACTCGTAGAAACTGCTCCCATCAATCCTCTTGAAGGAATACTAAATATGTACCTGGAATTTCCGACCATATCGTAACATGTAGTGAACAATTTGTTACGGATCAAACCTCATCACAATTATATTCGGAAAACAGCATAAATACTGTTAGAAATTAATCGCATATAACCCCAGTCGAAGTGATTAAACTTGTATTTGTAATTGCAGTTGAAAACTGACCTTCCTTTTTACCCATTCAAACAAATGAAAACACATTTAATATATTACTGAAAAAAAAACATTAATACTCATAGAAACTGATCTCATAAATCCCCATTTAAACATTATAATTTGTAATCTTCAATTGCAAATCAAAACTGTTCTAACCTAATGCAGCTCGTTTCTTATAGAAACACTTGCCATTTAACCACGAAAAGCCGCACGTTTTACATTAGATACTGTTCTCATAAATTCTCATTGAGTTAGTATAAGTAAATGTCTGGATTTACAAATAGATACTGTTTAAAATATTTGGTTGCTTTATTCTGATATAATTTTCATATTTAAATTAGATCCGAATCTTTACTGATAAAGACTTATATAATTTACTAGAGGAACAACAAATAGATACTCGAGGAAACTGCTCTCATCAATTCTCTTGAAGGAATACCAAATGTGTACTTGGAATTTCCGACCATATCATAACATGTAGTGAACAATTTGTTACTGACTAAACCTCATCACAATTATATCCGGAAAACAGCATAAATACTTTTAGAAATTGATCGCATATAACCCCATTCGAAGTGATTAAACTTGTATTTGTAATTGCAGTTGAAAACTGACCTTTCTTTTTACCCATTCAAACAAATGAAAACACATTTAATATATTACTGAAGAAAACACATTAATACTCATAGAAACTGATCTCATAAATCCCTATTCAAACATTATAATTTTGAATCTTCAATTACAAATCAAAAATGTTCTAACCTAATGCAACTCGTTTCTTATAGAAACTCTTGCCATTTAACCACGGAAAGCCGCACGTTTTACATTAGATACTGTTCTCATAAATTCTCATTGAGATATTATAAGTAAATGTTTGGATTTACAAATAGATACTGTTTAAAATATTTAGTTGCTTTATTCTTTTTCATATTTAAATTAGATCCGAATCTGTACTGATAAAGACTTATATAATTTACTATAGGAACAACAAATAGATACTCGTAGAAACTGCTCTCATCAATCCTCTTGAAGGAATACTAAATGTGTACTTGGAATTTCCGACCATATCATAACAAATAGTGAACAATTTGTTACTGATTAAACCTCATCACAATTATATTCGAAAAACAGCATAAATACTTTTAGAAATTGATCGCATATAACCCCATTCGAAGCGATTAAACTTGTATTTGTAATTGCAGTTGAAAACTGACCTTTCTTTTTACCCATTCAAACAAATGAAAACACATTTAATATATTACTGAAAAAAAAACATTAATACTCATAGAAACTGATCTCATAAATCCCTATTCAAACATTGTAATTTGTAATCTTCAATTGCAGATCAAAACTGTTCTAACTTAATGCAGCTCGTTTCTTAAAGAAACACTTGTCTTTTAATCATGGAAAACCGCACGAATTACATTAGATACTGTGCTCATAAATTCCCATTGATGTGATATAAGTAAATGTTTGGATTTACAAATGGATATGGCTTGACTCGTTTTGCTGGTCAATTCTGATATAAACTGATAACAATTTCAACAGCAACTTTACCTAACTCTTATAGAAACTTATTGACCATATAGGTTCTCATAGATACTTATTAATTTTTGATAATTTTCAATACGGATTGATGAGATTTTTTTGACAGGGAAATGAACTAAGACCCCACATTAAGTGCTCTTTAGAGCAATAAATGTCTAACAGCCAAGGGCGGTCCTAGATTGATGTTCTGGGGGGGGGGGTAATTTTTAATAAGTTCGTATTTTTTTGTTCGTTTTTGTTGTATAGAGTTAATAAAGTTATGAAAAACTTGATATTTTCTTCCTTTTGTGTCCCTTTTTCCCCCCCGAGGACCGCGCTTGCTAACAGCAGGTTCTCCTTGCAGCCAGCGACACCTCTCTTTGACCCTCGTTGCACATATATCCGTTCGTAAACCCCTTTAACTGCTTGGAGCACTCGCATGTACAAGATGCGTGTAAATGTCAAAGTGCCTTTTTATTGCAAGTTAAAATCGGGTAAATTCATTTCTAAAAATCATTAATTAAATCATTATGTCGCTCTGTACAAATTTCAGTTCATAAGAAACATTAATTTTCATTTTACAAATTTTTAAAGTATTAACATTACTGAGATCCTTTCGCTGCAACGAATTTTGACCATTTAAACCTCCGCCCGACTACACATATTTATACTGGATATACTCGAGCGCGAAGTTTTTGATTGGTTTGTCTTAAAATTTTGGCTCCTCCCTTAGTATAAATATAAAATTTACTTCGCGTCTCGAGCATTCCAGAAATAGTTGGCATTCCAGACATTCCAGAAACTTCGAATTTCGAAAATTACGGGAACAAATCTAGAATCTTTTATTTTTAGTATATAAATGGGCACTCGACATCGCGGAGTTAGTTCATCTGAAACGTCGATAACATTAAAACGGGACAAAACTCAAAGGCAAATTTTTACTTAGTGCTTATCTTACAAACATTATTAATTAACAAATGACTAATTAAATTCTATTCGACTAATTGAAGGATTGTGGAACGTGAACGGCAAATAAACTGTTTTATTTTTCTTTCTTGTGAAAAAGTGACTTTTATTTTAAATAAACTTTACCAAAATCATATACAGGGTGTTGACAAAATCACGGGACAAAAAGTGGGTAATGGTACAGTGTTTTCTGTGCACGAATTAATTTACAAACAGCCCAGAGTTGGTTCGTGTTCATAAACACCTTGTAGCATGCGTTTAAGCAGGTTATCGGCCGATAATTCTTTGGATTAGACAAATCTCCGTTCTTCGGGATCAGCCCTGTCCGCCCCTCGACAACCCAAGAAGGAATTTGCTGCTCCCCATTTAGCCATGAATTGAAGATTCTGGCCAAATGGTGATGGGTACTGGATAATTTTTTCCACAAAAAGTTAATTATCCCATCGGGACCTGGAGCAGCAAAGTTCTCAGAGCCCTCAAGAGCTCTTTGAACCTCTTCTGGGGTTATCGGTTGGCACACATCGTTGGGTTGTTGAAGCCTTTAGCAAAAGGCTTCAAAGTGTACCATGGCTGGAGTGTCTCTGTTCGTAGAGCGTTTCCCAGAAGTTTCCACCTGATCTACAGTCGGCGGATTCTCTACAACATGCTGAGGCGTGTATTATTATTTTTTTTTTCGGTAGCCCGCTGCCAGACAAGACTTCCGTGGCCTCCGATACCACACAATAGCCGCGCCGGCAAATTCCTTACAGCCGCTAGTTATAATTCTTGGTATTGAAGATAACCTAAATAAAATGTTGAATATGCAAACTCAGCAATTGCGATAAGCAAGCTTATAAATATAGGTTCTCTTCAAATTGAGACCAGATCTAGTTTGTCAACATCGAACTTGTAGAAAAAAAAAAGGTGTTCAAATAAAAAGTTTATTGGTGTTTTTAAAAAGTCTTTGTCTCAAATCACAATTTTATCTGGCGTAGTCTTAAAAGGATCCAGAAGGCCTTCTTTTATTTGAAAATCAGTGAATTCCCCAGGGTCAGAGCATATTTATCGTGCAATTTCTGATCTAAAATAAACGATTTGTGTTCAACACTTCATCAAGAGAACAAACCTCTCAAGCAACGCAAAGGGTGGAAATTGAAGGAAGAGTCGGGAGCGAATTGTCACTTTTCGACCGGACCAGATTTATCCTGGAATTCGTTCCCAAGTTTCGAGACGACGGAGAAGATTGTCACTTTTCGACCGGATCAGATTTATCCTGGAATCAACTCCCGAAAAGTACATCGGACGACACTAGACTCCCTCGATGCCTAGAGGTTAAAAAGGACACGAAGAGAAAGACTTCAACTCGGTTCCGGAGACAACAGGAGAAGCAGGGCAACAACAGTTTCAAAGAAAAGAGCAAAGAGCGAAACTTCACAGAAAGCGAAACTCTAAGGAAGAAGGAACATTCGGCAACAAATTCGGACAACAAATGATTTTCAACGTTTATTTAAAGTAAGTTTATTTGAATTTGAAATCATTGTAAAAATTTGCATATTAATCACTTTTATGTTAATCAACTTTACGTTAATCACATTTTTCAATTTATTTTTAAGTTATTCAAATTTTCCAACATTTTGCACCGTCTATTGTAATAGAGCACCCCTTGGCAACGCCAATATAAAGTCCCTCGTTGTAAACAGCAAAGGAAAATTCATTTTCTAAAAGAGTGAACTCAAGGAAAAGTTTCACTAATTTTAAGAAACCTAATTTTAAGAAATTTAATTTTAAAGACAAAATCAATTCTTGAAATCTCTGATTTAAAATCTTAAAATCTCTGATTTAAAAATTTTAAAATTACCAATTTAAAATTTAAAAACTGATTCAAATAATTGGAAATTCAAACTGGATAATATATTAGAAGAAATTCTAAGCAGATTTGAAAATCTAACTGTAAATATCGAAAATCAAAATTTTTAAAATTTAACTGAAAATTTTACTGAAACTGAAAATTTAATTGAAACTGAAAATTTCAGTGTTATTACTGAACCTGAAAAATCTAAATTTAATTGAAAATCCAAATTTAAACACAATTTAACGGCAACTCAAAAACATTACAAAGATTTATAATTGCATGCGAGAATTTAATAAAAGCTTTTCAAAACGCAACAAATCCAACAACAGCTATTAACACATGTTTATTAAATAGCATATATTCAAACTAAAAGACAGAGCTTGTGACCTTATCTGTCCTCGAACTGAATTATCTAACTGGAACTCGGTTAAGAAAGTGTTAATTGCGAACTTCTCCGATAAGCTCATCTCATTAAAGCTTTATAAAAGCATTATTAGAATGCCAATAACCATTGTTAGAATTATAAACTACAATTTTATCTTTATTAATAGTAAACTCAATCAAGGTAATGATACTGTCGCAAAGAAAATAATTAAAATAGAACATTACGACGAACTTGCTCTTAAAGACCTACATCAGTTATTTACCATATTACATTCAATTAGCTATTAGAACTAAAGTACCCGACAGTTTAGAATAAGCCATGAGTTATACAGCTGAAGAACAAAATTTTATAAATTACAAAAATCAAAATAGTACAGGCGATATTCCCAGCAATCAAACAACTCTAATAAATTCACAAACCCAATCAAGACAAAGATACAACCCTAACCAATGCAACTACAACCCTAATCAATACAACTACAACCCTAATCAATACAACTACAACTCTAATCAATATAATTTCAAACCTAATTAAAATAATTATCGACCTACATTTAATCCAAATCAAAATTACAATTATCCCTTACAAAATCAAACTCAAAATTATTCAAAAAGACAAAACTCCTTCCAAAATGATAATTTTCATAACAATAATTTCCAGAGACCCCCACAAACAAATGTTTTTAGACCACAATCTCAAGTAACCAAATTGATGACAAAATCTATGGACACTTCATCTGGCAATAGTAAATCAACTAAAAACCTTTTAACTCGTTTATATAACCAATATATATATGAAACACCTGATTCTATCAGTCAAATTCCTAATGAAAATAATTTAGAAAACCAAAATGAAAGTCAATACTATCAAAATGATAATGTTTACTATAATCAACATTATGACGAATTTTCATATGACCAACATAATAATCCTAACGAAAATAATTTAGAAAGCCAAAACGAAAGTCAATACTATCAAAATGATAATGTTTACGATAATCAATATTACGACAATCAATATTATGATCAATATGGCAATAATCAAGCTAATTATAATCACGATCAACAGCAATACAAGAAATTGAATCCACAGATTTTTCTCAACCAAATTTTCAAATAAGTCAGCCTATGAAACCCAAGAGGTAGTAAATTTAAATTATATCGGACAAAAATTCCCCTACATATATATTCCAACTCTTAAAGCAAAAATTCTATCGATACAGGTAGCACAAAAAGTTTTTTAAATCCACAATTAGTCCAACAATACTTTCCCAATCTTATTCAACAAAAAACGTTCGAAGTAAGAACTCCACATGGAATTTCTTATCATAACGAAATCATTAATTCAATACTTCTAGTTGATTATGATGTAGACACTTGCCATACCTTTCATTTATTAGACTTTTCTGAAAAATTCCAAGGCATAATAGGCTCAAATCTTATTATTGAATTAAAAGCCAAAATTGACTTCAATGGAAAGGCACTAGAATTGCCACAAACTAAGATTCCAGCATATTTTCTAAATTCAACTCAAGAAATCAAGGGCGGATCTAGAAATTTCAATAAATTTTTTCTCGTCTGTGGCGCATGGGACCCATATGAAATATGGGAAATAACATCTAGAGAAGCACTCCTCTAACGGCCCCTAAGAAGTTTTGAAAAAGCAGTTTGCGAAAAATTTTTTCATAATTCGAGTGCCTCCCCCCGAGCCAAGGGACACCCGTTTAAAATTATTCTTTTTTGTCATATACCTTTTACTTTTCATCAAAATCCAACAATAGGTTTTGGAGTTTATAAAAATATTTTCATTATTGACTGAAATACAATGAACTGAAATTTTGTAATTTACAATTTAACAAATTACAAAATTTCAATTCGTTGTATCTCAGTTAGTAATAAAAATATTTTTATAAACTCCAAAACCTATTGTTGCATTTTTATGAAAAGTAAAATGTATATGACAAAAAAGAATAATTTTAAACGGGAGTCCCTTAGCTCGGAGGGGCACTCGAATTTTGAAAAAATGTTTCGCAAACTGCTTTTTCAAAATTTTTTAGGGGTCTCTAGATACTAGTTCCCATATTTCGTATAGGTCCCATGCGCCACAGACGAGAAAAAAATTATTGAAATTTCTAGATCCGCCCTTGCAAGAAATTCACTATCCATCTGAAATGCATTCAAAAGAAAACTACCCACAATTTAATGAAATTGCTGTAAATAACGAAGGTAATTATTCCCCAATACCTTTCACTGATATAATGGAAGACGATATTGATATGATAGACCTTTTTGAAACAAAACTATTTGGCTATGACGAAACAAATTATATTGAGAATCCCGAACAAGACTTAAATAATTTTGAATTAAATAATTCACATGAAGATAATTATTTCTCAACACCTTTCATCGATATAATAGACGATGATATTGATTTAACATTAACAGACCTTTTTAAAATAGAACCATTCGACAGTAAGGAAATAAATTCAACTGAAATTTCTGAACAAAAATTAAATGATGCTGAATTAAATAATTCACACCAAGAAAATCTCGAAAATCTTGAACTATTTTAAAAACCGAACAGTGATACATCAACCTGATGAGACATTTAATCAACCTGACAAGACAATAAATCAACCTGATAATATATTTATCGATTTTAAAGATATTCTCTCAGAACCTATTAAAACAACATCTCACACAAATCATGAATTTACTAACAAATATCATGACCTTCCCGACAAAACCCAAAACGACAACTTATATAAACTTATTAATAATCGTATGATTACTTATAAGCAGAAGAAGAATTGTAAAAAAAAAGGAAACTTAAAAGTAAACATCGGCTCGCATTCATGGAAAAACTAAAAACGGTCATTTGTATACCAAATGAAAAAACCAAATGGATAAATGAAATGCTAAACGAAAAACTAAATGAAAAATCAAAATTAAAAGTTAAACATTCTTCCAAATTATTTCCATAATATTTAAATACCCTTCAGACAAATTTCAAAATACCAGAATTATTCTCGTAACCGTTTATAATTATAATCAATAATACGCTTACACAAATTATAATAAAACGAAAATTCGCATTTTTTCTAAATCCTATCTATATCTGTCTATATTCTAAAATAATAGAGTAAAAAAAATTATACAAGCAATTCCCTTTTTTACAACTTGTAATTCCAAAATTAATAACTTAAATCTCAAAACGTACAAACTTATTTATATAATAAGAGACAAAGACGAACGATTATTTCTTATCAAAATCATTATGAAAGTAATATAATAATTTCAGAACACCGAAACATCATGACGACAAAGAAAGATTTTACTCCACCCTAATCGAACAATTACTTTATCAAAGAACTATTATGAAAGTAAATTTAATCAAACACTTATATATTGAGATTATATTCGGACACACGAACTGACAAAAACGCGTACAATTTATCTAAACTACATTTTACACGACTACATATCTACTTATCTACTTTTATAAATAACTCCTTTGTAATAAAGAAACTACTTAAGAACAAAGGAACTTAACAAATAAAATATATCTATACCAAAGGTAATGTACAACTTGAATAAATTAAATAGTAAATAAAAAGCTAGACTATTTTAATAATTTTATTGGCACAAAAAATAAAATCTTGTAAAACTTTACAGAACTACTGAATTATTAGACTTCAATAAAGAGAATTAAAAATCCAAAAAGTAATGAAATAATAACGGAAATAACTGGGTTATTTGTTACAATTTACTATCCTAATCCCAGGCTTACTACCTTTACAACTAGGACAAACTTCTATAAGTAATGACTACTGGAATTATGTACAAATATATGACTTGACACCAATAGTAGACGAATTCAAATTAATACAAGAACATTACAAATTACTGAAAAGTAAACTTTACAAGACAGAGGCATATAAAAAAGAGTATTCAAACTCCTTCCCTTTATTAGATAGTCTTGAACAAAAAATTCTAGATCAAATTCAACGATTAAATCCAAATTTTAATAGACCTAGACGTGGAATAATAAATGGCCTAGGATCTATTATTAAAGCCATCACTGGAAACCTAGATCAAAACGATGCTGAAAAATATGATAAACAAATTATGACTATCAGTCAAAATAAAAATAAAATCAAAACCATCCTGGAAAATCAAATAACTATTTTAAATTCAACTATCGCTAATTTCAATGAACTAGCTCAAAATTTATCTCACAATCAAATCATTTTAGAATCCAGAATCCAACGCATCGAAGCCAACGTTAATTATTTTTCAAATCATGAAACTGAACATTATCAATATTTCCTGACATATTCATTATTAACATAATTAACGTTCTTGTACCAAAATATTTATGATATACTAGAAAAAATAGAAAATGCTTCGACTTTTGCTTAATTAAATACCTTGCACAATTCAATTATAAATCCAACAGAACTTCTGTTAGAAATAAAAGATACTAAGAAAAATTTTATTAATCCCCAACTGCCTTTTGAACCTGAAATCAGTAATATACTTAAGTATGAAAAAGTCATTAATATTAAAGCTCTAAAAGATTTACAGTTATTTTCATGTTAGAAATTTCTTTAATTGAAAATGAAAATTTCCAATTTTTCGAATTGTAAACATTCCTGTACAACATAATCATACCTATCAACTATTATTACCTAAAACAAAATATATAGCTTTAGGAATAAAAGACTATGTATTAATTAATAGGAATTGTATATTTACTAGACACTAATGAATTTTTATGTAAAAATGTAAACCCCATTCCAATTCATAAAAAACCACGTTGTGAAATAGCTTTATTATCATATGCTAATGATTTAAATGATTGTCACCCAATCAATGTTGATATCACAGAAACTCAAATTCAAAAAATTAAACCTAATAAATGGATTGCTATAATTCCTCAAGAAATTACAATAACTTTGACTTGTAATAAAATTATTACTAAATCAAAATTACAAGGAACATTCATTACTGACTTGAATAAAGATTGTCAAATTTTAATTGAGAAACAAACATTACAAACTCATGTTTCTAATTCATATTAAATAAAATTTGAATTACCAAAATTAAATACAACTTATAATCAAAAACCAAAAATTAATTATTACCCAGGCCCATTGCAAATTGAAACTATTAATAATCATAAACTGTTAGAAACTCAAAATTCACTAACAGAACAAACAAAAAGAATTCAAGAAATTAATGATGTTCAAATTACTTATTCAACCAGTGTTTGGACCATTCTTTTATACGTACTATTATTATGTTATTATGAGTTGAAAACTCGAGCCACATGGCGGTGAGTGGAAGGGAAATTCTTCCACCACCAATTGTTTATGCCATCTGGACCCAGGCCAGCGAAGTTCTTAGTGCCAACAAGTGCTTGTTGAACTTCCTCGGTACTGATCGCCGGACACACTTCGTCTTGCTCTTGCAACAGTGTGTTGCAGAGCTCCTCGAAGCGTGCTATCGCTGGAGTGTCGCTGTCAAATGGACTCGTAGTCTCATATATTCCCTTCCAGAAGGCTTCGACAGTCTCAACAGACGGCGGATTTTCAACAACACGCGGTGGCTTTTGAAACAGACGAGAGGGACTTTTGTTCCATGGCTCGTGCTCATCTGACCAAAGACTTTTTAATGGCCATGAGTGCTCGAATCCTATCTAGACAATGCTGTTTGATGGTTTACAGCACTGTCTGATTTAGAGTTTGGTGCTGTCGTCTTATTCCGGCAACTATACCCCGAATTTTCGGCGTGAATGGTTTAGCTGCCGTTATATACTCCATCACACTCTGAATTTGAGACTCG
The DNA here is from genome assembly GCA_936432065.2 of Rutpela maculata. Classification (NCBI taxonomy): domain Eukaryota; kingdom Metazoa; phylum Arthropoda; class Insecta; order Coleoptera; family Cerambycidae; genus Rutpela; species Rutpela maculata. The sequence goes on along the minus strand of OW386287.2, from coordinate 107,640,725 downwards.
TGTTGTCTAGCCGATTTAATTTTTGTCTCAATTTTTTGTACGCGCCGCTTAGTCTTCTCAACCTTACCCAGCACGCTTGCCAGGCGTTGCTGGGGAACGAGTTGTCTAGCGGCTGCGTACACGGTACTGTTGATCTGCCATATGTTGGCATCTTCTGGAAGTTCATCATCGACTAACGAATCCATTCTTGCCAGGTGGTGTGTTAAGGCTAACTCTCGTCCTGAGGGTATCGTCGGTGTACTCTAGGTGATGTTCTCGGTCAGCAGGTAGTTGCCGCGGTGGTGATGTGGCTGGCTCTTCTTCCTGCTGACAGCTTGCCTTTTCGTAGCCCGTTCAATGCAGGATACATACCTTATCTCTTATGTGTTTTTGAGAGAAGGCACGGTACTCCGGGTGCATACCGTACCACAACCGGTGTAACCGTGCCATGTATCCCCTGCGTCGGGGTTAGCTGCTCTCATAGTAGGAAAGCAGGTCATCCCGTAGTCTCCTCGTCTACCTAAAGCGTCCATGTACAATTGCAGTGTCGTCATCATTAAGACCGTTCGGTATGGCCCCTCCCACGTGTCTCTGACCCCTATCCGACTGCAGTCTTTTGTGAGGGGCCCGTTATCTGTCTTGATCGTGAACCAGAGATTTGAGTCCTCAGGATGGTTAACCCTGGGGACTCACGTCCGACATCAGCCAGACAGAGTCACCCCTACCTGTTGCCCGGGGAGCACTGCGTTATATACTCCATCATGTCCGCATTCGCACCCTGATTATTATTATTATTATAATTTTTTTCGCACACGCGATTCTGGGCAGTTCTCCCGTGTCTCCGACATTCTCACGAGAGAAGCGCCAGCGAATTATCCACAGCCAAGCTAAGCAAACGAAAATTATTAATATTATTATTATCTTATAATTTTTTCGACTAGGTGTCGGTTTGCTGCCTTATTATCATTATTATTATTTTTTTTTTCGGTTTCCTGTTGCCGGACACGGCTTCCATGGCCTCCGTCTCCTCACGGTAGCCGCACCGGCTAATTCATTAAAGCCACTCTCCACGACCTGTGGAGTTAGTGACTGTAAACACCTGAATCATATGTCCTAAGCAGACGAAGGGACCCCAAGATAACCGCCTTCTGCATCTGACCTGCCAACCATTCTGCCGAATTCTGACAGGCTGGTATGATCTTTAATTCTGAGAGCACCGAAGACTTGATCCCTCCGAGTACGCCGATTACAAAAAAAAGTGGTCTGTCCGGCAGATCAGACCAGTGTATCCGTATGTATTTGGGCCCGCTGAAACCGAATCCGAAGTCAGAATTGTCAGATTGGCTCGTTTTTCACCCCCAACCCCAAGAAACACCCCCAAAACAAAAACAAAGTGGTCTGTCCGGCGGACTATATAGTGTATCCATAAGTATTTTGACCCGCTGAATCCAGATTCAAAGTTAAAATTGATAGATTGGCTCGTTTTTCACCCCTAACCCCGAAAAACACACCCCAAAAAAATGATTTGTCCGACGGACGAGACCAGTGTATACTTATGTATTTGGACCTGCTGAAACCAAATCCGATGTCAGAATTGTCAGACTGGCTCGTTTTTCACCCCCAACCCCAAAACAAAAACAAAGTGGTTTGTCCGGCGAACTATACCAGTGTATCCTTACCAAATATATAAGTATACACTGATATGGTCCGCCGGGCAGACCATTTTGTGGGGGAGGGGGTGTTTTTTGGGGGGTTGGGGGTGAACACGAGCCAATCTGACAATTCTAACTTCGGATTCGGTTTCAGCGATTCAAATATACAGAGTGAGTCATGAAAAACTAACTGTACATACTTCTACCCTAAGTAGAAGCACCTAAGGCGAATACCAAGTGACCATTAAAAAGTGTTTGTTCCCTTTCTTTACTATCATACAGAGTGATTTATGAGTTTTGTCCAAAAATTGTTTTGGTCATAACATTTTAACGGTTAATCTGATTTGTCTCATTTCTTACGACAATGTACACTGTTGCCTAACAACCATCATACATATCCAAAATTTAAAAAATCCAGGGACGGTTTCAAAGAAATCTGTTGGATTGCTTCGTATACGATAGTTCACCCTGTATATGATTTATCTAAAACTTGATATGAAATTTGTATAGGACACAAATAGGTGGTAAAACCTGAGTATTTGAAATTTTTGTCACACTCTCAACAATTTTTTTTATTAACGATCAATTTTCAAGTCAAATGAAAAGTTTGGCAAAATGTATATTTATTAATACAAAAATTTAGCTAAAAAAAATATACATCTACGTAACTCGTGCCTAGGTTTAATAAGTACCATCATTTTAATCAATTTCCAGGCCAGGTCTTAAAAATGCGGCTGATGTGGTTCATCTAAAAAGTTGCCTCTGTATGTAATTTCTCTAATTAGTCAAATTGCTCCCAAAAAGGACAGAAATAAGTAGCCAAATTTGTGTTACCTAACTTTCCCCCATTTAAAGTAAATGTTCAGTTTAAGATCAATTTTAAAGAAAATTGTAAATTTTTCGAAATATTTTTAAAAACCATCCTGTTCAATGCAAGCATTGAATTTAAAATAAATACAACATACGGATCTACGTCCTTTAGTGCTTGTTATTATGTAGGTACTTCCATTTTATTTAATTTTCAGACATTACGCATCCATTTTTGTTGAATTTATGGAGATCATAGACGTCTGTGACAATTTGATATTTTCATTGCTTGAAAATTAAATAAAATGGAAGTATCTACGTAATAACAAGCACTAAAAGACGTAGATCCGTATGTTGTATTTATTTTAAATTCAATGCTTGCATTTGAATATGATGGCTTTTAAAAATATTTCGGAAAATTTACGGTTATCGTTAAAATTGATCTTAAACTGAATATTTAGGTTGGACACTTTAAATGGGGGAAAGTTAGATAACACAAATTAGACTACTTATTTCTGTCCTTTTTGAAAGCAATTTGACTAATTGAAGAAATCACATACAGAGGCAACGTTTTAGATGAACCACATCAGCCACATTTTTAAGACCTGACCTGGAAATTTAATAAAATGATGGTACTTATTAAACCTAGGCACGAGTTATGTAGATATTATTTTGCCAAACTTTTCATTTGACTTGAAAATTGATCGTTAATAAAAAAGTTATTGAGAGTGTGACAAAAATTTCAAATGCTCAGGTTTTACTACCTATTTGTGTCCTATACAAATTTTATATCAATTTTAGATAAATCATATACAGGGTGAACTATCGTATACGAAGCAATCCAACAAATTTTTTTGAAACCGTCCCTGGATTTTTTAAATTTTGGATATGTATGACGGTCGTTAGGAAACAGTGTACATTGTTGTAAAAAATGAGGCAAATCGGATTAACCGTTAAAATGTTATGACTAAAACAATTTTTGAACAAAATTCATAAATCACTCTGTATGATAGTAAAGAAACGGAACAAACACTTTTTAATGGTCACTTGGTATTCGCCTTAGGTGTCTCTACTTACGGTAAAAGTATGTACAGTTCCTCATGACTCACCCTGTATAAGGAAACACTGGTACGGTCCGCCAAACAGACCACGTTTTTTGTTTTGGGAGTGTTTTTCAGGGTTAGGTGTGAAATACGAGCAAATCTGACAATTCTGACTTCGAATTCGGATTCAGCAGGTCAAATTACATAAGGATCCACTTGTATAGTCCGTCGGACAGGCCGCTTTGTTTTTGTTTTGGGAATGCTTTTTGGGGTTGGAGGTGAAAAACGAGCCAGTCTGACAATTCTGTCGTCAGATTCGGTTTCAGCAGGTCCAAATACAAAACAATACACTGGTCTAGTCCGTCGGACAAACCATTTTTTTTTGGGGGTGTATTTTTCGGGGTTATGTGTGAAAAACGAGCCAATCCTTTAATTCTAACTTCGAATCCGAATTCAGCAGGTCAAAATATATAAGGATACACTGGTATAGTCCCCTGGACAGACCACTTTGTTTTTGTTTTGGGGGTGTTTTTTGGGGTTGGGGGTGAAAAACGAGCCAATCCGACAATTCTGACTTCGGATTCGGTTTCAGCAGGTCCATATACATAAGAATATACTGGTCTGGTTCGCCGGACAGACCATTTTTGGGGGGGGGTGTTTTTTGGGGGGTGAAAAACAAGCCAATCTGATAATTCTGACTTCGAATTCGGATTCAGCGGGTCCAAATACATTCGGATACATTGGTTTGATAATAACACAGCCTGGGGCTGTGTTATTAGGACGACCATTTTGACCGAGTAGTCTGGGTACAGCACTTGGAGCTCATACCGGAGATCACGATATTTGGTCCATTTTTCCCCCTCCTTCAAAGCGATGTTTGTCTCAGCAGGTGCTGAGAATTCGATGACAAACATCTCTTTGTTCTGATGGTCGAGGAGGACTACTCCAAAAAATACAAATAAAAGGTGTTAGTTCTGTTTTTGACAGGACACATTGTGTGAAAAAAAGCATTTTCGAGTCATGGTTACTGTGCGTTATTTGTCGTTTTCGAAGGCAGTTGTAGAAAAACATCTTTTTACACTCATTCAACTTGTGGAACTCGCCTTCAGCTCGTTCCACTAAACTGTCTCACTCGTGTGAAAAGATTCGTTTTCGAAACTTGTTGTTTAAAATACTATTATTGCAGATCAAGTCGACGAATTTATATATTTTTGGTTAAATTATGTTTAGAAGAAATACCTAGTAATGAAAAGAAAATCTTTTCATTATCGTTATCGTAAACACAAAAATGTCAAATTACACAGAACAGACACACACAAGAGTTAGGTTTTTTGCCATTGATAGTACCGTAAAATGCAAAATTTTATTAATAGGATAACCATATCTTTGTTACTTATTGTGGACATTATTGTGAATTTAAATTCATTTTGTGGAGCATTTTACGGGAAACTTTAATTATAGAAATAACATTTGATTTTTAATCGTGTTTGAAGAGTTCTCCTATCTAACTTATGTAAGGTATATATCACAGAAAAAAGGACGAGAAACTGCGTTAGAGAGAAAAAAACGCTGCCTGAGGAATCACTACTTCCACATACAAATTTTCGGTGGCGGAGGGGGGGGAGGCTGATGCTAAAAAAATGTTTCAGGCCTTTGGTTTTCGTACACATACTAAATAAGCCCCCCCCCCGCATCAAATCATAGGCCCCGATACCAAATTCACTGACGGGTGCCCGCGACTAATAATTGGTAAACGAGGGGGGAAAATGTGAAAAAAATTTTTTTGGCAAAATCTCTGGCGGCCCCCCCGCGCTTAATAATTGATGAGCGGGGAGGAGAAATTTGAAAGAAACAATTTTCGTCAAGATCTCTGGCGGGCTCCCGCTACGGGCCCCTTGAAAGCCAACGGGTGCCCACGTTTAATAACTGATGAGCAGGGGGGGAATTTGAAAGAAAACATTTGTCAAGATCTCTGGCGGCCCCCGCACTTAGTAATTGATAAGCGGGGGAGAGAAATGTGCAGAAACTTTTTTGTCCAGATCTCATAAATTAATGAGCGAATATTGCTTTTACTGGTCTGACCGAACCCCTAAAGTGGCCGCGCTCCGGTACCACGGTACCTACTAATCTCCTCTTGTGGAGGCCCTGCACTAAATCACAATTTTAGTTTTTACCCCGTTAAATAATGTGGTGAATGTGGTGCGACTGATGTCAAACCAAATTTAAAACCTTTTTTTGTACGTTCACCAAATTAAAATTTTATTTTTCTCACCTCCTTTAATAATAGGTTGGGGGTGGGTGTTGCCAAAAAATTTTGAGACCTTGGCTTCTCGTAGATACACTAAATCCCAATTTTATGGACTTGCTTACTTGATCTATTTAGTACATTCATCGAGAAGTAAATTTCAGCAAATTTTAGGCATTCCAAAGGATAAAATAATATCAAATGAAACTAATTAAAGATCCGGAATTTACAAAATTAGTTGTAAGCATTGCAATTTAGAGTATGTTGGGCAAACAAAGAATCCAATTTTAGCAAGATTTGGAGAATATATGGCTTCCATCAAAAGTGGAAAAATGGAAAATTCTAATGTTGCCCAACTGCCTTTAATAACAATCATAGAATAGATATCAACAACTTAAGATTCATTGGAAATGTAACAGATAACAGTCAGCTAGATGTTTTCAAAATACAAAAAAATATGAATAGTGATAAATGACCTATTTCAAATAGTCTACTTTATTGGTTATTAGGCCACGGTTCATTAAACTGAGACAGAGTTTAGGTAGGGATGACAGAATTGGTTGAGTGCGTTTCAATCATGAATAATTTTAGTATAAATTCATCATAAACCGTTCCAGAGTAATCGTGCGTACAAAAAAGTTACTTTTTTGCTCAAACTTAAAATTTCGATGTTTCATAACGTACTAAGCCTATTTGAACAAAAAAAACTATACAACTATATGTGCGTTAGTATTAATTTGTTACACACCTTAAAGCATTGTTTAAAAAATAAGTATTCTGGCGCAGATAAAGCAATTATTAATAATTTTTTTCCATCCTCGTATATGTTTATGTGTATATGCTTTCAGTTAATGACAGCAGCCCTCTTGGGAATCTGTTCGGCAGCTCGTCTGGATAGCATATATCTACCACCAGGTGCGAAGGGAGGAGGAGGTGGTTCTGGTTTATCGGCACCTTTTAGAGGTGGTGGAGGGAATGGCAGTGGAAAGTTTGGTGGTAACTAACTGAACGTTGTTGTTAACTTAATAATCTGGGTTACTTAACAATAATATATAATAACAATAATAAATCTTACGCACGAAATTATGTCAATCTAACACTAACTATTTATATCCGAAATACCATCGTTTCTGCGACACGGTGTCAAAAGTTCGAACCAAAGTACATTTTTTTAAATACCAGAAGATATTCAAACGTTACAGATTCCTCAGTTTTATTACATTAAGTTAGGAACTTCAAACACAGGTTTGGAAAAAGGTGGTTAATTTTTACTTACTCAGACAATTTTGACGTCGCATACCAAAACTAAGAAAGATATCTTAATCCTTTCAGGATATATTTAAAAAATATATGGACTATTCAGTTATTTTGGACATACTGTATCTCAGAAAGAAACACAGGTATATAGTAATATGGATATTTAGGATTACATCGTCATAATTTCGTGTATTGAGCAATAGTATTGGGAAAATGTATATACAGGGAGATATAAAACGTGTGACCATATTTAGGAGGAAATTAATTGTTCAATTTCGAGTAAAAATGTTAATATGCCAACATGCGATTTTCAAGGTGACCGAATTATGTTTTTGTTTAAGTTCATTAATAGTTTGCACCCAGTTACCATCGAAAAATGAAAATCATGAAAATAGGTCCAACCATTTACAATTTAGTAGATAACAAAGAACAAACATCTATTCGGACAGAAACATATATAAATATTTTACGTTTCCCTAATATAATTTAAATGTATATATTTAGACTAAAATCTAGTTAATTTAGTTAAACCTAATATAGAGAGTGTAAATTAACAGTCTATTGTCTGATTAAATTCCGAGTACTTTAGCGCGAGGGATTTAATTTTTGATAAAAGACTGATCGATTCACACAAATTGTATTATCGCTGTAATTTGCATTGAACCCATTGACATGTCATGTTTTATTTCATGAAATGTTCTTCCCAAATAACACACGTGCTTTTTATTAATTTATAATTTTGTGGTTTGTAAAATATTGTTTTATAGGTGCGTCAAGACTGTCAGTGTTATCGCGTAAAAAAAATCACTAAGTAGTATTTTCTGATAATCTATTTACTTATTTTACAATGAAACACAAAGAATACATATTTATTTTATGTCTCAATTGTAAATATTTAGGATTTAGTTGGTTTATTTGTTAGCCGTGCACATGCCTTTAAATGATCTCAACTTAATTTAACTTCTAACTACATCTGCATGAAACACTCAAATCAATTATTTAGTTTAGTTCATAAGTTATAGTTTGCATATCTACTACTAATCTATTCATTTTGATTTACTAAACTTTTCGTGTAATTGTGGAGTGAAATATGGTGCGTATGATTAATCTAGAAAGAATAAGAAAATTTACAATAATCGATGAATTTTTGAATAGTTTATTCGGATACTCGTAGTAGTGAGGATGAGATTATAGTAACCAGCACAATGAAAGAAAAGGCTAGTGCATCAAAAATTAAGAATTTTATCGGTAATGTGGTACAGGGTGGTCGCGCGAAACGTTATAACCTGATTTAATTTCGATATTTTTGGAGTTATGTAAAAAAGTTCAAACATAAAAGTTATAGAAAATCACATGTATTTTCCAAAAATCATTTTAGAAAAACTTTTAACGCAGTGTTATCTCGAAGAACCCAAATAAATCACTAAGCTCGAGTAGTACAGCAAATCGATTTTTATTTCACTTAAAATACAAAATATGTCACTTCATAATATTAAAATTGTCAAGTCTTTTTTTTAATATCACATTTCTAAATATATAGGGATAACCCTATAACCAACGAAGCAGAGGGTGGTACTTGCGTATCGTTTGTAGAAATTAATGAATTGTTTTAATACTTTTCTCTCGGTACGTAAAGTTTCACTTCTTTTAATTTAGGTCATGGATTCCAAGTAACTCCAAATATTTTACATCATTGAGCATTTACTTAATTTTAGCAACATTTTATCTCAGCAGTTCTAGCAATTCCATGTAAATTTCTTCATCCAAAATTCCATTCAAGTATGCCGTTGCTACGTAGAGTTGAAAAACGGTCATATCGAATTGTGCTGTCAGCGCCATTATGGTTCAAATCGAGCTTAAACGAGCTATAGGAGCAAAAGTGTCATGAAAGTCTATTCCTGGTCTTTGAGTAAAATCTTCCGCCACGATTCGGGCTTTTCTTCTTTAAATGAGTCCATTTGAATTATATTGATTCCTAAGAACGACTCTATTTCCTATTGCTTTGCTCTTTACTGGGCGATTAACGATCTCCCATGTATCGTTTTTGATTATAGATCTTAATTCTGAGGCTATTGCACGACACCAATCATTGGCATCTTCTTTCGTTATAGCATCTTTGGTCGATATTTCTACAGTGAATGCATCTTCTTCTTTAGGTTCAGCTTCCTGTCAGTGATAATCCATTCTCGGCCTTCCTCTGAAGCCTGATAAAATTTTCTTAGGTTTTCCAGGTCCTCTTCTAACATGTCTATCTCTTGGTTCCCCTGGTTCACCGTTATCTTCTCTACGATCAATATTAGGATCTTCTGTGCTTTCATAGGTTGGTCATTCGTGATTCAATTTTGCACTTGAAATTTTAGAAACTCGGTGGTAAGCTATATAACAACATGATCATCATTAAATCAAGATTGGTGTCGACTTTCATCTCTCCAAAATTGTGAACCGCGACGAAAAATTTCCTTAAGTGGTCATGCGTATCGTTACGGTCTTGCATTTTCTGCAGCATTAATTGCTTGAGGAGTGTGGCTCTCCTGGCTGGTCCTTAGATTGATATATGGTCTCAAGTTTGAGCCATACATCTCATAACGTTTGACAGCCCTTGATTTGTTTTAACCCTTTCAGGGCGGCAACGGTTTTAGCAATCCACGCTGCACAGACGGCAGCGGACTGCGCTTGCGGATTTGTCCGTTTGCAGCCATGAACTATAGGGACTTTTTCAGATATGTACGGCTCTCGCCGTGAATTATACATATAATTATTTAACAAACTCAACATTTTTATGAATTTAGGGGAAATGTCAATAAAAAAATACTAATAATAGAAATAAGACAAAAAAATATGGTGGGGAGAGTAACAAAACGGTTGAACAAATAATGTATAATAGGCGGATACATATGTTTCCAGTAATTAAGTGCACTTTAGAATTTCCTTTCATATGAACCGGTTTTGGAGACATATCATTTACAATTTCCCAAGCGTCATTCTTGATGAGCAATGTTTCCCTCTGCATTTTCCAGGTATCATAATTCTCCTTGTTTAAACTTTCGAGCCTCAGTGAGCTTGCTGCGTTCATTTAAACTCTTCCTATTTGTTATACAATAACTTCCTCGTATTTCACTTATTTGAATTATTTATTTGCTCTGGCTTCTTAAAGTCCTGGACCGATAACCTGTTAACGCAGTGTTATTTGGAAGATCTTAAATAAATCACTAAGCTCGAGTGGTACAACAAATTAGTTTTTATTTAACTTAAAATACAGAATATGTCCCTTCGTAATATTAAAATTGTCAAGTCTTTTTTTTTATAATGTGTAATTTCTAAATAAGTATAAGTATAGGGATAACCAACAAAAGAGAGGGTGTTACTTGCATATCGATTGTAGAAATTAATGAATTGATTTAATAAAAACAATTGAAAGTCTCATTTTGGAGGTATGAACTTTACTTTGATTTCTTTAAATGGAACCCCCCATATTTTTATGCCATCTGAGAGGTTATAAAAACGCTTTTTGATGATATATAAAACATAGTATTTTCTTTTAAAAACCATGCTTGATATTAAATGTTATATTTTGTTACCATTAAGTCATGCTAATCCGAAAAATATATATCAATTATTAAAATTTTCCATTTTGTTTAAAACAAGATGAAATTAGTTACCAACGAATATCTTGACAAAAATGATTCTCGTAAAACATGTGATTTTCTATAATCCTTATTTTTGAACTTTTTTACGTAACTCAAAAAATAACGAACCACTGTTTACATAACCTATCGAATTTACAGTCAGGTACGTTCCAATGATCCAGTCGCAATATGTTACCTACTACTGTAAAATTCGTGGAGTGCATATTGTTATTTCCATGTGAACGATATGGACTCAGTGTTGTTCATTGGAACACGTTATTTGTGAATTCACATTCTCAAGATCACATGTTAACTGTACAACACAGATAACAATAATTCTATTTTTTATAAGTTTCTCACAAGACAACGTGGAGGAATAAACATTATAGTAGTAGTGACGCTGTTGCGCGATAACTGTTCAGTAACTAACACAAGGAACGCATGGTGATAAATATGTTAATTATATTAACATAATATGACCAGTTAAAGTGTACACAGAAATTGGTTTAGAAATTTAAATAATTGTTACATGGTAAATGAACACTCTCCAATGCATTAAGCAAAACTTATCCTCACTCTTGATATTAATATGAACTCGAAGTGTATAAAAGAGAAAGAAATACATACATACAGGGTGGCTCATTGCAAACAGTTCATCAGGATTTACGAGATTTTGTAACAAATCTAACAGCACGGTAGTATAATCACCTTCTTCCCTAAAGGTCTGAGATTATTTGACGGGAGGGGGATACACATTTCGAGATAATGGACACACAATCAATATCTGAGTATATTAGATTATATTAGAATCAAATCTCCTCAACTATCGACCACGCTGTCATACCCCGAGGAACTCCTGCGGGGAGTTTAGTTTTAGTCGAGAACGTATTATTTATTCGCACCAGGATAAATATGTCTGAGAGATAAGATGCCAAGAGCGCCGTAATATATTTAAGAAAGTTATGAATTTGATCCAATTTGCAAATAAGGCCATTTGAATACCTTGCACCAGCTTACACTGTGAATAGGTGATACTATGACCACCCTGAAGCCAAAATGATGCATGAGGTTGAGGTTTTTCCTCCCCACGAACCGAATGATTATCTGTAAAATAACTTTTTCCGTTACTTTGGCTATAGTATTTAATAAAAGAATAGTCATGTAACTACCTAGCTCATGAGGAGGTTTACCTGGTTTCAGAATGGGCATAGCAATTGCTGTTTTCCATTTATCAGGAAAATATTGCAACTTCAGGATGGAATTGACAAGGTATGTGAGTTGGACCAGTCCCCCACTCCCCCTTTTTGGGGATGGTGTTTAAGTACTATATTTGGTATTGTATCTAGCCAGGGGCATTATTACTAGGTGTAGTATTAATGTGTTTTTTGCGGGTGCGGTTAGGATTTTTGGAAGTTTGTCGGGAGGGATAGGATCAGAGGGGGGATAGGTTTCGGACAAGAGATGTAACCTTGAAGTAGTGTTAGGTAGAGAAGTAGTAGATACTTAAATATGAGACGCAATTAAAGCTGCTTTTTCATTACCGTTTTTAAATACGTTTTCGTTATCTTTTATGAGGGTTGGAATTTGAGGAAATTTTTTCCTAAGGAATTTCGACATTCTAAAAGGGTGAGCCAAAACTGTAACCATTACACCACCACCTGTCGTTCTTGAGTATGTGAATGATCAGGATATGTAGCTAGATAAAAAAAACCTCTTTACTAAGGGCTCCCTGGGTTGCAGGACAAGATGGTGGCTGGCATACTACATATTCCCACTTCGCTCAATATTATCTACGAAGTGGCATGCTATTTTTTATAAAAAAATGTGGCGATGGTTTATTGAAATTATTGTTCATTATTTTATTTAATTGTTACTGTTAGTGCCAGGTTGTTGATAGGCAAGCCGGCCGTTTCAACAAAGATACGATATTAGTAGCTTGTATAAAAATTTTCATGACGAAAAAGATGAGGGAATATATCACGCGGCCGGATCAGAGTATCATTTCGATTCAACAAACAACAAAAGATGTGAGCTTTGTGTAAGGTTAAGAACATTTTAACGACATTTACAAAGTAACAAGATTTATTTCTATTCTGTATATGGTATTATTTTCGTCATTAATTACAAATTGTGACTTTGACGGGTTATTAATATGTTTTTATTATTTTTGGATAAATTTTAAAATGCAAGAATAGTTAGAATAATTTCATTTTGCTTTAAAAACAGTGAATGTACAAGAACGACAGTAAATATATTCAACAGAAGACACAATTTGTAAATAATCCATTATGTTTTGGAATTAATGGCAAAATCTTGCCACATGGTGTCTGTAGCAAATAAAATGACAAATGTGAAAATCTTATAAGAAATGAAGTAGCAGAAGTAGTGATTCTAGACCACGTTGCTTTGTACCATACACTTAATAAAAGAAAATTGTCTAAACTGGTGACCATGTAAAATTCATTTGATCCAGGAACTCGGTAAAAATAACTATTGTAGGCGTTTACAATTTTGTGACCCAATGAGTGAACGGATAATTAATCCGAACTTTTTTAAATCTTTTTTTCCTCGATGAGTACTAATCTTTCGTAAATACAGTTAACCACAGTAATGGGCTCATTTAATGAATTTTCTTTAGTAGTTGTTACTTCTTGTGGATAAAGTATTATTTAAAATTAGGCAGTGTTGAAAATTTCAGATGAATCCGATATGTGGTTCTCGAAATATACGACTTCTAAAGAGGGAATTGGGAGCGCGATGCGACCAACATCGTGACGTCAGAGGATAGGAAACGAAACGGTCGCGCAAAGCTCGTGCATTCCGCTTGAGATCGTCGAGTCTTTCTCTGTGCGACTAGCTTGTTCCTATCAAGTGACGTCACGGTCGAGATTCGACAAGGCGGGTACGGTCCATGTTTATAATTTTTTTAGACGATTTACAGGTCTCACAAAATTCTAGTTTTTTGGGGTCTTAGAATTTTAAGATCTTTCCGATAATCAAATAAAAAAAAAGTGCTAAATGAGCCCATGTCATTATTGGGCAGATTCTAATGCGCAAATATTCCATGAAGTAGGTATATACTGTATACCTATCCAGAGGAACTAAATATCTGGACAGATGTTCTCAATGATCAGACATTTTTTATTGTCTGGTAATTTGAATAGAGAAATGCACATGGACGAGTTAGAAAACATTGAGCTTCTGCTTATCAAAATTTAAGACGACGAGCATTAAGACTTGTCATGGTGGACGGCTCGGAAGGTGAGTCATCTAAGCCTCCAGACAAGAAATGTAAAATGTGTAATGAAGTAGTTACTTTACAAGGTGATATAAAGAGCCAAAACGTAAACTGTGATTTTGTAATTCATTCTAAATGTTTCGATATTGTTTCCAAAGTTGTAAACATTGAGAAAGCTACATTTAAGTATAAAAATCGTATTAAAAATTGTAACAGTAGTGACAGCGGTGGAAATGAGAAGTTATATTATGAAGCAGTAGTTCTAAAAAAGAAGGTAGAATGCCTTAATTGCGAGGAGGAATAAATATGTAGGAGAATTGGAATGTTCAAATAATCTGTTAAAATCTAAACTATCCGAAAATCAACATCTTAACCATGTGAATACAAGCTAAAAACAATACCAATACTTCTTATGCGGCTGCTACTAAAAGAAATATATCGCCAGCTATTTTAGTCGTAAAATCGCTGAATCATAACGTCTCAAATATATCAGTTCAGTGGCGGCTCGTGATATTTTGTGCAGAGGAGGCTTGATATTTAAAAGACAATTAACTTGCAATATGATTACAATTTGTACATTTCCTCACCTGGATATGCTGCTAGAGGAGGCTCAGCCTCCCCTGCCTCCTCTGACGAGCCGCCACTGTATCAGTTGAAAAAGAGGCGAAGACAAAAAATAAATACAAGGTAAAGTAAGAATTAATACTAGTCTGCAACTTTTCCTGTATTCCAGATTAAAAAATAACCTTATTAATCTTTTCTGTAAAATAAACACTCTTTGTATTTCTCGAGCATAATCTCCACTCATTATGTTCAAAGATATATGACAGATATGATATGACATGCCATAGCAAAATAGATATTTAACAGTCCTGAAGTATCGAGGCAATCTATCATCTGTCTTATAGCATAGTATGTTTTACTTAATTTTGCACAAACACTTTCGATTTGAGCATCTCAGTTAAGGCTATTGTCTAAGGGAGTGCCTAAAAATTTTACTTTTTCATTGAAATTAATATATTTCAATGGACCTGTATCATTTGGCAAACCTTTCCTTATGTAGTAATTGATGGCTGCACTTTTAGATTCATTAAGTATAAGCCGATTACGTTGACACCAAGTTCTAAATTTATCCATTATGTTAGCAACCACAATTTCCAGTTCCTGCGGAGTTTCGGCTGCTAAAGTAATGTTACGGTCATCCGCAAACATCGTGATAAAACCATTGAATAATAATATTTTGTCCTTCCATATACGACTTTATCCAGCGTGGAATATTTTCTGGTAGTCCGATATTTGACAATTTGGTAATTAAGAATTTTGTACATATTGAGTCGAACGCTTTCGAAAGATAGAAAAGTAATCAAAACTACCAATTTTCCATTATCTAAACTTTGATAGATGTAATTCAGCATTTCACATGTTGCTATTTCAATTGATTGTTTAATAAATATAGTCTTAATTTCAGTTTAAAACTATTTAGATTTTTTGCCTGTTTGATGTACACCGTGTACTTTCCAGTTGAGACACTCATCTAATTTTATTCCCAGGAATTTAACATTTTTACTATTTGAGAGACTGGTGTCATTAATTTTAATGTCTAGATTCATGCAACTTTTTTGTCGGTTGTGAAATATTATATGTTGGGTATTATCAGCATTTAAAAATTGTTAATAAAAAGAGTACCAGTTATAAAATTGATTTAAAGAAGCATTGCGTTTATGCTCCAGTAAATTATCAAATCTGTCTGATATCAGCAGAGATTGCTCATCTCATACATTATCAAGTCAGCCTCAGATGTCAAAATATTAAGTTCTTTGGTATAAGGTAAAATCAAAATCAGCCCCAAAACTGAGCCTGTGGAACTTTCAAATTATTCGCCTTGTATCCCGAGCTGACACTTCCGGTATTTCCATCGGAGGAGTATGTCACAGATGCATACAGTTGTCTATTTTTTTAAGAAAGAGGCTATCCAATCCCATGCCAAACCATAAATACCCTATGCATAAAGTTTTATTAATAATTTCACGATCGACACAGTCAAATGCCCTGCTGAGATCACAAAATATCCCAATAGGGCACTCACCAGCCTCGATATAATCAATGAGCCTCTCAAAGAAAATATACATAGGATTTATTAGAACGAAAACCATGTTAATTTTCCATTAAAATATTATTATTTTCATCAAAGTTTCTAAGCCGATGTAAGAAAGCATATTCAAAAATTTTTGAGATACCCGACGGGATAGTTACAGGTCTCTTTTCGACTATATTTGGTTCGTGCTTCTTATGTATAGTACAACTTTACCTATGTTTAGGCTACTTGGAAATTTTCCAGATATAAATCATAGGTTAACTAAAAAAGTAATAGTTGTATGATTACACAAATAATTTTTTTTTACAATAAAGGAAAGAATCTCGTCAGGTCCGGCTGAGCGTTTATTCTTTAATTTTAATTTTAATAAACTGGACAGCTTTCCTTCTACAAAGAGTTCCAAAAAGATCGATTGGTGGAAATAAGGTACATTTTTAATAGGAGCATTATTTGGCGGTACATTATTGACAATATCTAATGGTGCTTTTGTGAAATACTCACTAAATATGGAGGCTATGTGATTCGGATCCTCACATAACCCTCCGCCATTTTTAGTGTTATGTTTTTATGAATTTTTACTATCACCTTCCTCGCAACTAAAGGCAGATTATCTGAATTTATTATTTTATTTTGATAATACTTCTTATTAGTGTTAGTCACATATAGTTTAGGTTTTTTTTTTAGAATTTTTATGTAAAGGTGCTAAAGGTGCTTTTTCATTGTTCTGTAATCCTTTAAGATTCCTACTTTATACTTTGACATCATCATTCTCCCACCCTTTCATATTGCTATTTTTATAAAATTTGCGTAAAGGAAAATATATATTTAAATGATATAACGATATCTTGTGAAAATGTTCAAACACTTCTTTTAAAGTAGGATCACCATGCAATCTTTTGTAAATGATCATATTCAGTATGTGTTCGAAAACCGACCTTTTTTACTTACAGAGATTTTAAAATCTTTTCTACGACTTTAATGAAGATTTAATTGAGGTACCTTGGGATGATATTTTTTTATGTAAACGATATTCATGAAAAAGTAAATTTACTTAACAAGTTTGTTTGATATTATTTGACAAGCTTGCGCCCTACAAAACGTCAATGATAACTAAACCATATGCACCACGGATTACACCTAATATTAAAAATATGATGAAAATACAGAAATAAAGCCCTTAGTAAATATAAGCGCTCCAGAGATCTTAAGATTATAGATCTTACAAGCAACTTCGCAACCTTGTAACAAGTGCCTTGAAAAGGGAAAAAGATGCCTACTTATCTTTTCAGTTAAATAATAAATAAGGCTACAGAATATTACAAAACTAACTTAACAATAACTTATCATTATCGTTCAGACTAGCCACCATTGAAGAAATTAAAAGTATTTTATTTGATTTAAAATCCAACGCGCAAAGAACTGATGCCCAAAAATGCTACAACTTTATTGCCCAGTAATCTATCCTCATATTACGCATATAATAAATTGTTGTCTCGAGTCTGGTTATTTTCGAGATATTTGGAAATCTTCTCTTGTTAGGCCACTACCTAAAGTTAGTAATCCGGCTGACCTTGGCAAACTGCATCCTATCAGTATACTTCCTGCCCTTTCAAAAATATTAGAAAAATGTACGATTACGTAATTACTAATAATATCATTTCCAACAGACCGTCAGGCTTCGGGAAAGGTTACAGTACGACGACGCTACTTACAAATGTTATCGATGTTATAATTAGGTCTCTTAATAAAGGATTAGCGACTGTACTTGTCCTCCTGGATTTCTCTAAAGCCTTCGACACTCTCGATTATTCTTTGTTATGTACTAAACTAGTTTCCTTTGGATTTAATGATATAGTCGTACAGTTCTTCAGTTCTCATCTTAGTAATAGGTGCCAAAAAATTGTCATTGATGAACTGTCTTCGGAGTTAGCTAATGTATGTAATCAGGCGTACCGTAGGGATCGTTGTTGGGGCCCTTATTATTCCTCCGACCTTTTTAATGAAGTAAAGTATTCAAATGTTCAATGTTTTTCAGATGACACATAAATATATCAGTCATTTGACTCCAACTAGTTAAATTCAGTCTGTGAGTATATAATAAGGATCTAAATTCAATTCATGAATATTCTGTGAGATAAAACTTAAAACTTAATGCTACTAAATGTAATGCCTTTATTTTCTGTCAAAAATCGGCAAAGCAATTGATAAATAATTATATGAAATTAGTTATTAATAACACAGCTACACAAAAGAAAAAAAGTGGTCTTGCCTGCGGACCAGACCTGTGTGTTTTTATGTATTTGGACCCGCTTAAACCGAATCCGAAGTCAGAATTGTCAGATTACTTCTTTTTTCACCCCCCCCCAAAAAAAAGTAGTCTGGCCTGCGTACCATACCAGTATATCCTTATGTATTTTGGCCCTCTGAAAACGAATTCAAAGGCAGAATTGTTAGATTCGCTTGTTTTTCACCCTTTTCAATTTACCGCCCCCATTCGTCGTCTCGCCCTTTTGCAATAATCAAAATCGTGTTTGCTATATCTGGGAGTGTCACTTTTACCATAGGATTGCGTCTTTCAACATTTAACCTGGTCTGTTTTTGTCTGTATTCTTCAGTAACTTCTTCCCCGCATAGAAAGCATCTGCTATTAAAATCAAATGATGGCCTCCCTGAGCGGGTTGATTTGGGGGAAGTTTATGACGTATAGAAGCCAAAATCAATTTTTCTTTGTCGTACTTTTTCTGGTAAGCCGTGTGAACTGTTATTTCCTCCAATCATTCAATTTTGAGGCTTGTTGCGTTTTTGAGGTTTGTTGCGTTTAATACTGGAAGTAATAAGCGTCTCTCTTCTTAACAACAATTACTTCATGTTCTGTTAAACTTTCCTCGCAAATGAAACACAGATGCGCTGCGGGAGACGGCGTATCAACTCTGAAACAACAAAGAAAATAAATTGGAAGAAAGAGGGGGAAATCGGTGGGGGTTCAGGAATATACATATTATGTATAGTATATATAGATATATGTTGAGAAATAAAAGTTATGAAGCAAAAACCGTTACTCGTTTTTTTTTACATTTTGAGAAATTTGTTCCATCTTTGAATTGCTGTATCTCGGTAAGTATTGGGTCAAAAAATATTTGAAAACTGAAGGAAATTTAATGCTCTACAACTTTTATTTGAACGACTTTTTCGAAAAACGCATGGTTTAGAAGACATAAGCGAAAAACCGAAAGAAGTCGGAACATTTCGAGTTTCCACAAGCTCCTCGAGGTCAAAAACTTAGATTACACACCCCACACCATCCCCAAACAATTTCGCAAAATTTCATTAACTACGAAATTGTGTCCAAGTAACTCCCCTCATATTTACTTGCCGACTGGACTATCCTCAAGTGTTAAATGTACTTAACCTAATCCAATTGTTTAGAAGACTTACGAAAACGTATCACGCACGACTGGCCTCAAATTACAATACAAATACTACGGAATAGATATCCGACAACATTTTGAACAAAAATTCTAATATTGTGTGGAAGTTGATGAGAGGCATTTCGAAATTTTATCCATCTGAGATGAAAGTAATCTGCAAGCATCAATTTCTAGAAAGCCAGTAACACAGTTTTAAAGTGTATAATCTCGTTGAAAGGAGAATTTAAGTGAATTTTCGGTGGGCCACCCTCTAAATTATATGTTAGAGGTAATAATATATATTGCAGTTTGAAATTTCTATTATCCTTATACAAAAATATTACTTAACAAGAGAAGTGTAATAATTCACAATATTTTCACATATGCTGATATTTTAGGCAATGGTAATGGCAATGGTAACGGCAATGGAAATGGCAATGGAAATGGCAATGGAAATGGCAATGGGAATGGCAACGGAAATGGCAATGGAAATGGCAAGGGAAATGGCAATGGAAATGGGAATGGCAATGGTAATGGCAATGGTGGACCAAAGCCCGAGTATGGAGCACCTGATGGTAATGGAAATGGGAATGGGAATGGTGAAGAAATACCTATAATTTCATACGAAAATGTTAATAATGGAGATGGAAGTTATAAATGGAGGTAAGATATATTGTTTTCATTTCAATTTAATATGTATGTATCTTTGAGTTAAACGACATAGCAATGTTTGTGTTTCATCTGTCTTATACTTAGAAGCTGTTCCTAAGCACTGGGCTTAGTGCTCGTCTAAGCACTCTAAGTACTTATGTGCTCAAAAGTAGTGTGCTTAAGAGCCCTTTCTAAAATCGGTGCTTAGTACTTCGAGCACTTCGCGGAAGGTGTGGTTAGTATTCAGTTAATCAGCAAAGTAATCGAAGGCACTCGAAAAGGCTCGCGATCAAGGCATGAAATTTGTATACTAGACATAGGTATAGAAATGCTGTAAAACGTTTGAAACCAGCAGCCAGATTTGAAATGACACGCAATTGAAAAAGCAATATTAGAAGAGAAGAGACTATTTTGAAACAAGTTGATATTATGACAAAAATATATAATTACGTCAAATATAATTTACGTCACATCCCATGTAATTATTCAAAATAGTTTGCAATAATTTGTTTATAAATTGGGTATCAGCCCAAGTATTTAACGATGGTTTCCACTTTCTTCCAAAACGGTTGGGACGCATCATCATAATATATTACATTACAAACACAGGCATATCAATTGTATGTAAAAATAATACCTTTATGGTATCTAGTCAGGAGTCCCAAAATGTTTGATATAAAAAAATAATTAAATAACTCTTCAGCAGGAGTATAGCTCACGTGGTGCCCTTTATCTCAAAGCATGATATGATAAATTGTTTCTTCCCTTAAAAAATAATTCCACACCAAATTTATAATAATCATTGTAGAATAAAGATTATTGAGTTAAAAACAAAAACTGAAAAATAATTTCCACTTTAACATTTTGCTCCACAATATTTTACTAAGAAAGTTTTCCAGTGAACAGCACTGAGTACACATTGTACGCATGCAAATGTCATCATGCACTTCACGATTTCTACAATAATGACACTAGTGACAGTGACACTGGCTCATTGGAACGTAGTTTATGTACCACATTACCGATAAAATTCTGAATTTTTGGTATACTAACCTTTTCTTTCATTGTGCTGGTAACTATAATCTCATCCTCTACTATTCGAGGAACTCTTCAGAAATTCATCGATTATAGTCAATTTTCTTATTCTTTCTATATTAATCATGTGCGCCATATTGCGCTGCACGATTGCACGAGTTGCAAGAGCTCGTGTCAAAACTCAGTGCACACTGCACTGTTTCATAGAGTGTAGTCGCTGGAAAACGCTATTAAGTATATTGGGTTAAACTTCATGTTTTGGTCTACAAATCTATCATTGCTCTATGGTTCATTGGTAATGGTCCACCCTGTATTATTTTGTCCAAAAGTAAGTTTTTTAAAGAATATTCAAGCGGAGAAAATCCGTTTGTAGAGAAAATTTTTGACATTTTTATTTTTACCTTAAAACTTTGTAACTAAAGATATAAAAGCTGGAAAGGATTACTAAAAATTAAATCAATGAGCAGCTAATTTATTCTGTTATTTTTATTGGCATTTTCGCTAAGATAAAATTATGACATTCTTTTCCTACATTGTCATCCTATGTCGATTTTGTTGGCCTTTATCTTTTTTTAGAAAAAACACTTAAATTCAGTGAAGCTCTAAGCATCAATAGAATACTAAATACTCCATTATTTAAATTCTTAAAAAATGCATAATGCTTGTGAATTTAAAGCATTTTTTAGAGTGCTTAGTAATAGCGAGCACTTTACTATTGGCAGTGCTTAGTGCTCGGAAAATGAAAACACTTTTTTTGAATGCTTAGTGCTAGCAAGCTCTTTTTGTCAGTGTTCGACACAGCCCTGCTAAGTTATTATGTTTTTAAATCCATAAAATTATATCACATTATCTGTTGCTAGCTATGAAACCGGGAACGGAATTAAAGCAGAAGAAGAAGGCGAATTAAAAGGAGCTGGAACAGATGAAGAAATTCAGTCAGCCGTCGGCTCATTTTCATACACGGCGCCAGATGGTACTGAAATTAAAATAGAATATACGGCCGATGAAAATGGATTTGTGCCAGTAGGTGATCATCTTCCAACTTCCCCACCGATTCCACCAGAAATTTTAAAATCTCTTGAAGAAAATGCGTTAGAAGATAATGGAAATGGAGATAATGGCAATGGAGATAATGGCAATGGATATGGCAATGGTAATGGTAATGGAAATGGCAACGGCAACGGAAATGGGAACGGCAATGGAAATGGGAACGGCAATGGCAACGGAAATGGTAATGGAAATGGTAACGGTAATGGCAACGGTAATGGCAACGGAAATGGTTACAAATATTAAATAGGTATGTAGCTGTTATGTTAATATAAATAATAACCCGTACCGAACTGATACATTAAATTTTTGACAATTTACAGCGATTAATGAACAAACATATCACTTGGTAGGTAACTGTTTGGTAGGGTCACAGAATAAATTAATAGATTTGAGAATAGGAAGCACATTACTTCGGAGTTCAGAGGTCATCTATTTCTTTGAAGTATAATAATTTAAGGTTATACTGTGACTCTCCCGATATATGCACCAATTTGATGAATAAAGTTGGAATGGATCATATTTTAGTTTGAATTGAAGTACTAATATTAAAAATAAATATCTTGTATTTCTGCTTACATCATTGTTATAAAATATTATTTTGTGTATTCAGCAGAACTTTCAAAGAAATCATTCGTTCCTTTCATATATCATTGATCTAAATCTGACCAAGCTAGAATATCAACAAGGAGTCCTCTTATGAACTGACTGTCAATTTCTTTATACATTTACTATATCTAACACTCAATATGAAAAACAAGAAAATAACCATTCTTTCTATATATTGAAGATCTAAGTCTGATCATGCCAATATATTATAAGAAATCTTCCCTTACGAGGAAATCTTTCAAGCATCTCTAGCCCTACTTAGATGATACTCCATCACAAACAAACATTTGTTAAATTTCAATGCCAAGAACTACTAAAAAGCACAATGAAATATAGGTATAAAATTTCACTCACATATCTGAATAAATAAAATATTTCAAAGTTTGACTGATCAAGACATGTGACTGAAATTTTATACCCATAATTCATTGTGCTTTTGAGTACTTCTTGGCTTTGAAATGTAACAAATGTTTGTTTGTGTTGGAGTATCCTCTAGATAGGGCTAGAGATGCTTGAAAGATTTCCTCGTAAGGGAGGATTTCTTATAATATATTGGTATGGTCAGACTTAGATCTTCAAAATATAAAAAGAATGATTATTTTCTTGTTTTTCATATTGAATGTTAGATATAGTAAATGTATAAAGAAATTGACAAATTAGTTCGATTGATATTCTAGCTTGGTCAGATTTGGATCAATGATATATGAAAGGAATGAATGATTTCTTTGAAAATTATCTGCTGAATACCCAAAATAATATTTTATCAGTACTAATATTATACTAAGTAATATTTACATTGGATATAATAAGTCAGCCTCCATAAGCTGGACCACAGAAGTTGGAATAAGGGATGTTAGGGAACCCCAAATATTACTTACTCATGATGTTTGTGTAAATCTCGTGCTATAAATATTACTTATTCCCGCTGTTCATGAAGTTGCATATTGTGTTATAGTTCACGTGTGATAACGTAATAATACTAATAATGCTTAAATATATGCAATTTAGGAGATTTATATACGGAAGGTTCAGCGGTCCGGTGAGTTTAGAACTTCAACGGAGGACACTTCTTTGACAGATGTGATTAGGACAGGATGACAAATAACGTATATTTAAACAAAAATGATTAAACTTATTAGTCCTTTATTTAATTTTGTGATATTTTTGGAAAATTATGGGCCTCAGCAATAAATACATGTTGTTAAGTAATTTTGCCAAAAATTGTAGTACTCTAATAGCATGACATTGTCCTATGGATATCTGAAAGACGTCCTCGACGAACAAACAGGACATCAGATGGATGTTAGTTTTTTGTTCAAAATACACCCGACGGGTAGCCAAGGGACGTGCAAATGTCACAACCTTGAACAATATTTGTACATCCAGGGATATCATAAAGAAAACGGAATGAGTAGGGATCGAACCGTCGACCTCCCGATTTGTAAATCAACGCTTTAACTCACTCGGCCACTTGAACTTGTATACTACTACTGGTCAATCATCCTAAGTTGGCAAGTAGCCGCGTAGAGAAAGAAGAAATATCGTCACTGTTGGACAAAGACAAACAAGCTTTTTAAGCTTCTTAAACTAGCTAGCTACCTAGCTAGCTTAAAAAGCTTGTTTGTCTCTGTCCAACAGCGAAGATATTTCTTCTTTCTCGGCGCGGCTACTTGCCAACTTAGGATGGTTGACTAGTACTTACTTAAAGAGTAAATAGTGGGAAGTAAGCAACGGCTAGATTTTGCTTAGCATTGTTATCATTAATCTTTCATTTTAATCTAAATTTATTAAAAGAACTCGGTGCCTGCACAAATAAACTGCCGGATCTTAGACTAATATAACTATTTATTTCAAAATGTAGAAAGTATTTGGATGTTTAATAAATGTTTAGTATCAAATAATATCATTAATAATTTCCAAAAGAGGTTGAAACTAAACAAAAACACTGTAAAATTGAAAAAACAGTTTTGTTAACACTTTTTTTTGGGTAATACTAACACTGACATCGTAATTATGACGTCTTAAATCAACGGATGAGAAATGGACGTCCGTCTCCTGTCCCTATATGGACATAAAATGTACATAACGTCCCGTACATAAAATGGACATTCAGAGGACTTCCATTTCGTACAGTTTCAAAGTAAATCCGATTATAGACGTCCAGTGGTCGTCCAACTTATGTCCATGGACGTCAGTACATTAAGCGGACATAAAACGGACGTTCGGCGGACATCGTGTCCTATTAAGGTAATTATAATTTTTCTGAACAACTGTCAACATGGTTCATCATTTAAAAGACAATACAAACGGCTTAGTTAGTATTTAGATGGTAATTGACTAAAATCAACTATTGGTTAGAAGACTTCCAATAAAAGCTAGATACCCTTACCTTTTAGTTCAAACTTTGCATAATTTGGATACGCGATCGGCAAAACTTAAACTTAACTGCCTTTTTTCGACTTCCAATTACTTTTAGTACAAATTCTTGTATTATCTGTTACTTATTGGTGAGTCAAACTAGAGATTTTCTTTTTGTGTTAGCATTATGTTTAAATTAGCGTTTCTGTGGAGAGGCATATTCGTCCTCGATTATGTTGCTGGCACTCGTAGATTAATTATGATTACGTTTATATTCCAATTATTAGAGAAGTCCGAGGTAATCAGTTGAACCTGATGCCGTGTCATGGCTGCAATATACTACTACAATATTCTCAGTATTAGAATATGTTTGAGTTGGATGAGTACCCAGCAAACACAAATACCTCTCCGATACATAAACCAGAGTCACATCTAGGTATCATGTCACACTTGAGAATTACATTGCGATTCACATATCCATTTGAGATGGCTCAAATAGTTCGAAATGTCCGCATTGGAAACATCGCACTGTTAGTTATAAAATAACTCACATGAAAGTTTATATGCGAAATCTCTTTTGTTTTTAGGTGTAAGTTACAACAGCATCACTTTGTGAGATAATAAGAGATTCGGATTACTAAAGTTGCGACGCAATTACTTCCACATCCAGTGGATGTATAGTAACGACAAAAAAATTTTAAAAAAATTTATTGTTCAAATAAGCTTAAAATGTCAGGAAACGTCGAGATTTTAAGTTTGAGCGAAAAAAAATTCTGTCTGTAACTTTTTTTGTGCGCACGTTTACTTTGGAACCGTTTAAGATATTGACTTGAAATTTGGTACACATATGTACTTTAACGAGATTTAGAACTAAATTATATTTTAGTCTTGTTCAGTCGAAAGGTTGGGGGGTAAATTTGGTGTAAATGGGTAAATCAAGCAGGTAAGAGTTCATAAAATTGGTATTTAGTATATACAAGAGAAGCTAGGGCCTCAAAAAAATTTTTGCCATTATCCACCCCCATTACCACCCCCACCCTATTATTAAAGGGGATGAAAAAAATTGTGATTAGTGTATGTACAAGAACCAGAAGCCTCAAAATATTTTTTTACTTCATCCACCCCCACTACCACCCTATCACCACCCCCACCCCACTACCGATGTGGGGTATCGTTTGATGGGTTTTTGGGGTAGAGGATTTCAAATAATGTATTATTAAAGTTCCATAAACAATTATTTCCACATACAAAGTTTTTTCGATGTGAGTGACTTGGATAGAGAATCTGGATGTGGAAGTAGTGATTGAGCACAGTTCGAGTTAACTATGTCAACTCGTTGGAGTTAAATTTTCATATTGAATGGGAATCTCATACAATACCAATCAACTGTCAAACATCCCATATAGTCCAGTCAACGGAGCGCTAAAATGACCAGATAAATCTCTAACTTGAGTGCTAATGAATGGATTTTGATGAAACCTTGTGCAATGTGTTTGTAATGACGTTAGTAAAAAATTAAAAAAAAAAAACAATATATTTACCTTTTTTGGCTCAGAATAAGATATTTTTACTCTCGTGAATTTTTTCGAAAAATTCATATTATTCGAGATATGGCCACTCGAATATTCCTAAAAGTGGGAGAGAGGAAATGTAAAAGTTGAAGAAAAATTCTGAAAAAAATCAGGTGAATGTTTTTTTTATTTGTCACTTTTCTGTAAAGTGCGTTTTCACCGAGTTACTCCGGAAAAACATGAGAAACTACACCTTTTTTAGAAATTATAGCGCTTTAAAAATATGCAATTTAAAAATTTGAAAAAACTCGTCTAAATATTTTTTGTCTATAGAAATTTTTTTGTAACTTGCTAATTTTCCGAGTTACGGGCAGTTTTTAACGATAAATAATGTACTACATTTTTAAATTTTTCTGAAAACTTTTTTCACATTTTCAATTTAAAAATTATATATTGAATCTTTAAAAATGGTATACCTGTTATAGGTTTCATATTTTTTTTATAACAATAATAATATACAGGGTGATTTGCGTAGGCCGTGCATTAGAAGTTTTTCAATTTGCAGTTGGATTAGTAACTTGAAATTTGGTACGCTTCCATAATCGATCATGTCCGTTCCACCTAAAATATGTTCTGTCCTCCAGATATACAGGGTGTGCCAAAAGTCGATACCAACTTTCTTATTTTAAATAGAAACTTACAAGAATGCCATGGAAACAAAAGACAATTGTAATTAAGTAGGTGACATTCTGTCAAACTGAAAAGGAGTTGTGCTAATTCTTAAATAAAATTGATTTGAAAATGGAAAATTACCCAAACGAAGTTGTTTTAGATTTGTTTGTAATCCATGTACTGCAGTAACTAGAGGTTTTAACTTCGGAATAATGTCATATTGAACGGATTTCGTTCATTTTTGGCAGTATAATAGTAAATGCTTCACAGAAAAGTTTCTATATTGTGCGGGGGCTTGCTAATTTATATGGGGTGGATGCCACTCCCTCTCAGGGGGTGGCACTTAAAAAATATATATATTTATTGAAGCTGAAGTAGAATCAAATTTTAAGAAGAAAAGGTTCTACTGCAATTTTTCACATAAATTGGTAGTTTTTAAGTTATAACGATTTCAAAATTGCGATTTTAACTTAAAAAAAAAGGTATTTCCAAAGGGCTTTCGTCAAGTATCTCGAAAAGTATTAATTTATCGAAAAAATGTTACAGACCAATTACATAAAGTAAAAACTGGGAATTAATTATATTTTTGCTTATTGATGTAGGATTAATAATTTGTGAAGCATTTACTATGATACTGCCAAAAATGAACAAAATCCATTCAATATGACATTATTCCGAAGCTTTGCATATTTTTTACCTCTAGGTACTGTACTAATGTGTCAAAGAATTATTCAGCGAAATAATTTGAAATATCCAAACTTATCAAGGATGACAAGGGGAAGGTTTTTTCACGATTAAGAAATAATCTTTCAAATTTCGGGAAAGTGGCTAGATCCATTACGAAATTGAAACCAGTAATTGGCAATGAAGATAATCAAATTACTATTCTGGGATATTTTCAAGCATATCCTCTAGCCTCAATACGAAAAGCGTCTTTAGAATTGGGTTTTTCATATTCTGCAATACAAACAATTTTACACCGCCATAACCTACATCCTTTTTCATTCATAAGACTGCAAAAATTACATCCAGGTGATTTTCCCCGTAGAGTAAACTTTTGCGAGGATTTATTACTCAAAATACAAAAGCACGCCGGATTCTTAGAAAACATAATTTGGACTTATGAGGCAAAGTTTTGTCAGCAGGGAGTTTACAGTGGGCGAAATCGACATTTTTGGGCTTCTGAAAATCCACATATGTTGCTGAAAATCAAGTACAGTTTAGAATAAATGTATTTTGTTTGGTAATGAACCAATAGGTACGCAATTCTATGTACGGTGGAAATTTGAATGGTGAAAGATACTTGGAAATTCTTCAAAACACGTTAGAAACATTTCTCGAAAATTTGCCTCTGGCTAGAGCTGCATATTCATGGCACCAGATCAATGGGGCACCACCGCATAATACAATAACTGTGGATACCAAATTGATATCCCTGTTCAATGACGGTTGGTGGGGAAATCGAGGACCATTTCTGTGGCCTGCAAGATCTCCAGATCTTATCCCTTTAAACTTCTATATTTGAGGTCGGACAAAAGATTTGGTTTATTCTTCAGCAGTTCGCAACATAGACGAGATGAGATTTAGAATAATACAGACTTTGATAGTCTCGAACCCAACGAAGTCAGAAGTGCTATACAATCTGTTGAAAGTAGAATAATAGAATGTTCGAACAAAAATGGTGGGCATATTGATAATTTACGTAAGAATTCTGTCAGCATTGTTTTTGTTCGTTAATAATAATTTGTTTTTGTTGTGTGTAATAATAAAAATAATAATAATATAATAACAACTAAATAATAATAAAATAATAATAATAATGATTAAATAGGAATCCATATTTTTCATTAAATTGTTTCAATTGACTTTTGTTTCCATGGCTTACTTGAAAAATAAAAGGAATCTCTCGACGAGATATGGTATTTTTTATTTTTATTGAATAATTCGATAGGAGATGAAGTTAGGTATAGGGAATGTTTAAGTAACTCACCATAAAATTCAATTTTCTCTCGAATGGTGTCAAGAAAAATAGTAGGTGCTATTTGAAAAAATTGACTTTTTGACAATATTTGATTGCGACATTTGAAAATCGCGTGCGCCCATATGGTACAATACGGGACCAGCGATGGGACATTGAGAGTTAGCCTGGGCTTTCAGTTAACTGCTTCATAAATTTGGTTCTATAATTTTCATCGGTTTGCGAGATACAAATTTGTTCGTGAACCACTATAGCAGCAATTGTTTTCAAAAAAATTGACATGTCAAAAATTGTGAGAGCTAAGTTAACATAACTTAGGTTCTCTAAACTCAGAATTGGAAGGAAAATCTAACCGTGTAAAAAATTGTAAATTTCTATTTAAAATAAGAAAGTTGGTACCGACTTTTGGCACACCCTGTATATCTGGATGACAGAACATATTTTAGATGGAACGGGCGTGATTGATTATTAATGCGTACCAAATTTTAAGTTTCTAATCCAACTGCAAGTTGAAAAACTTCTAATGCACGGCCTACGCAAATCACCCTGTATATATTTTTTAATGTGCAAAAAATGTAGTATATTATTTATCTTGAAAAACTGCCTGTAACTCGGAAAATTAGCAAGTTACAAAAAAATTCCAAGAGACAAAAAATGTTTAGAAGACCTCAATGCATTCGTCTGATTTTTTCAAATAGTTAAATTACGTATTTTTAAAGGGCTACAATTTAAAAAAAGAGTTAGTTTTTCATGTTTTTCCAGAAAAACTCGGTGAAAACGCACTTTACAGAAAAATTACAAATTAAAAAATGCCTTGCATTTCGATGATATATTCACCTGAATTTTTTCAGATTTTTTCTTCAACTTTTACATTTCCCCTCCCCCACTTTTAGGAATTTTCAGGGGGCGAGCGTAGATGCGTCTTCACTGTGTATGTATCCTCGATACTCCAAGTGAAGCAACATGCAGCGCGGTTAGTACTTGGATGGGTGACCCACCCATCTTGGGAAACACAGCGTTCTCGTCCCACCTTCTAGCGGCTTGTATATCAGCGTATACGCGGAAGCTATGTAATTTCAAGACGAGGATTACGTAGTGGATATACCATCCTTCGGAGGGGATATAAAGCAGGTGATCCTTTGTCTATTAAATGTTAGGCAAGTAAAATATCCCTACTCTTCTTACGAGAAGAGGTTCGGCAAAATTTCCAGGTTGGGGTTAGCTCGTCTCCTGGCGTCGGTGATAGGCCCTGGTAGCGGAAATAGGCCGACTTTAAATAAATAGATAAAAAAAAGGAATTTTCGAGTGGCCACATCTCGAATAATATGCATTTCTCGAAAAAAAATCACAAGAGTAAAAACATTTTATTTTGGGTCAAAAAAGGCAAATACATTTTTTTTTTCATTTTTGACCTAATTTTACAAGTTACGGAACCCGTGATAAAAGGGGTGTTTCTTCCAATCATTTCCTACTCTAATATTAATTTTAACTTCTTTATTAACATCATTACAAACACATTGCATAAGGTTTCATCAAAATCTATTCACTCAAGTTGACTGGACTAATAGTTATGTATGTATGTATTAGAACCCTTATATAATGTTTTTTTGTCAATTATTTATATGTATATTTATATCAAGTGTCAAATATCTTTTAGTTATTTATCTGTTGGAACTCTTATTTAATGTTTTCAAATTATTTATATACAGGATATTTTCTTAAGTAATATCAAAGATTTCAGGAGGCGATTTATCAGATCATTTTATGAAGGAAAGTTCATATGAACATAGAGCCTAAAGGGTTTTATTTCTGTAATTCAAATGATAACTCAGAGACTCAATGTCTCAGAAATAAAGCCATTCAGATCATAGGTATATTATGTTCATATGAATTTTTCATCATAAAATGACCTGAGAAATCGCCTCCTAACATCTTTGACATTACTTTGGAAAATACCCTCTATATAAATAATTTGAAAGCATTATAAGAGTTCCAATAGATAAATAACTATGAAATATTTGTCACTTGACTGGCTTTGTAACCCCTTATATAAAACATATAATAGTGGTTAAATAAAATAAATTAAAAATGTAAAATAAGAAGTATTTATCTCGGTATTTATTAATATGTACGTATAAAATAATATTGTATATAATTAAAATTTAAATATTTTTGCTCTGCTTCTCCCGATACTCTCATCTTTCTCAGCACATTGAAGTCTCTGTTTTGAATGACGATGCTAATCCCAGCATATGATTTCAGCACATTTAATCAATTTAAAATTTTATTTCAATTCTATGCATAAGGTCACTTATTACTTCCTAAAATAAAACAAGACTGTATGTTTTTCAAAGACAATATGGTAGGTATCATTTAATTTAAATGTCCTCGGCGTTTAGAAAGTTATAAAGGCTTTTTCATAGGACACGGAATCGGCCTCGATTTAGAGACATATTTTGTATAGCTTATTGTTTTAAAACTTTAAAACAATTTAAACATTTCATAGTGGCAAAACCATGAAGGCAAAAGGCAAACAATGTAGGTATTTGAAATTCAACCAAGAGTCTCGATTTATATAAAAATATTTTTGTGGGAATTTAATTGTTTTCTTTATCACCATAAACATTTCTTTGACAACTTATAAGATTCAAAAGAATGTCATTAAGTGACGACTGGAAAATATGATTTCACTTTATAAGATAACTTGGGAACGACAAATTACGCTTTTGACAATTTCGATACTATTCTTAGTAACATTTTATATCAGATATACTTATTCTTAGAATTACAGGTTGGTAGGTTTAACATTTGGGACATTTACGAAGACTATACTTCGACATTTTCTGAATTTTTGTTTGCAAAAGTGAAACGGTGTTAAAATCGCGTACAAATACTGCACGTATGCAAATACTGCAATTAAAATTTTGAAAAGTTAATATTCGTTAATAACATTAGTTCTGTGAAATTGGAATAATCAAATAAGATAGTAGGCCATTTTTAAAAAATATTAAATTTGTATTACATTTTGAATGATCATAAAGAATAAGTATGCATACAACTTGAGATAAATGGTGGTTTTTTTACTTGCGTTTATAGCACTTGTCAATTAAAAAAAAAACACCTACTTAGACAATTATATTTTGCAACTAATTATATTTTGCCCAACTACGGTATGGGAGGAGTCAAATTAAGCACCAAAATAGATGAAGAATCTTCTGGCTGCAGCTATGCGCTTAAACAATAAGGGATGAAAATTTCGAAATTATTATTGTTTTTTAGCCGTTTGAACAAATATTTTGCGCTAAAATTTGGCACGAAGATTTAGTTCAATAAAGGGCATAGTTTCTGTTAGTTATAACAGAAATATGTATTATATTACAAAAACTAATTTTATTTTATCTAAGGGACCAAGGGTCCAGGTCAAGTCTGTTTAGTCTATAAGTTGTTTAGAATAACGCAGTAAATCACTTGACATATAGGGCGTTGAGAACCATTGCTAGTGCATAATGTGAGAAATATATTTAAAATCTTATAGTTAGTCGTGTAGATGTTAAGTATAGAATCAAGACGCACTTTCCGGTATATAATAGAGTCAAAACACTATTAATAAAATAGTCTTTATTTAAACATAGAGAACTTATAGTTTTATTTTCCATAGCCCAATTCCTAAAAGTTTCATCAACTTTTTTTTTAAATTGATTCATTATTATGTTATATTTCTTAAATTGTCAAAATAGGCAAATTTCGGTGGTGATTTTTTTTAGAAATTAACAACTTACCAAAAAGTTTTTTGCGAACAATTTGGTATTTTTATTCTTGCGATACGATTAGGTACTAGGACCGGAGATAATAAGGAAACTACCAGCAAATTTCAGCGTTGAAAAATAAGTTGTTAACATTTTACAAGAAGCAATCTTAATCAAATACTTCTCATATTACTTGTTCTTATGCATAAAACAAATTAAACAATAAAATAGCTATAGCCAAACAATTCCAATTAAAATTTATTTCGACTCCATTATACATTTTAATAGGTTTTTAAAGTAAATATTATAAATAGAGAATTAAACACGGAAATTTGAAACAGTTGTCCCTCAAACCTATTTCTAAACAAGATATACTAATTTAATTTACAACAAACTCGAGTATTTTTTTAGTTTTAAAGATGACTAAAATTATTATTATTTAAGAATAGCAAATCATCAAAGTAATTTTTGTTGTTTAACTTAAGTTAAACTGATTAAAATTATGGCATATCTATGATTACTTTTTTCGAAATAACCAAAGCTGTACATCTCTCGGCAGATATCATTCTCTCTTCCTCAATCAGTAATCTCGATGTCAGCTCATCGAGTTTTTGATTTTCTATTGGTACGGACTCCCACGCAGATCTGAAATGTTTATATCCATCAATATTTTAGTTATCAACATTTTGTCAGACAGCTCTTCTCCTGCCTGTTTTAACTTATTTCGTATTTCCTCTAGCTGCGTTATGTAGGTTGAAATTGTTTGGTCCCAAAACTAAGTGAGAAAAACTTCTGTTGTAGTAGGTGTATGCTAACTACTGACTCTTTTCCATAAACAGATTTTAGTTTCATCCAAATATCTTTAGCGCTCTCACATGACAATAAATGGGTCATTGGTCCCTGTTCGATCCTTGTAACAATAATTTTTTGTGCCTTTGCGTCGCTTTTTTGCCACTTGGTTATATCTTCAATTCTTGTTTCAGGTTTTGGCCTATCTCCCGTCACTATATCATAAACTCTTTGCTCTCTTAACATCACAGAGGTTTGAAACTTCCAAACTACAGTGGCGGCTGGTGAAATTTCAATAATTTTTTTCTCGTCTGTGGCGCATGGGACCCATACGAAATATGGAAAATAACATCTAGAGAGGTACTTCTCTAACGATCCCTAAAAAATTTTGAAGAAGCAGTTTACGAAATTTTTTTTCAAAATTCGGTTGCTCACCCTGGTCTAGGGACTCCTGTTTAAAATAATTTTTTTTGTCATATGCATTTTACTTTTCATAAAAATTCAACAATAGGTTTTGGAGTTTATGAAAATATTTTCATTATTAACTGAGATACAATGAACTGGAAATTTGTAATTTACAATTTAACAAATCACAAAATTTTCACATTTTTATCCCACCCGTGACGCTTTTGCGCTATTTCATGATAGTTAAATAATACTTTTAAACGATGCCAATAAAATTACATAATGCAATCTCGTTGGGTCATACATTTATTCAACTGGCATCTGATTTCACAAATGTAAATCAAAATATCTGAGTCAATGAGCACTGATGCGATGTCTCAGGGAGGTCTGTGTTTGCTAGGTAGTAGTAGTACCTATATCGACGCGTATTACATTTTATCCTCTCTTCCTGTAAACAAAATTATTAAATATCTAGGTACATGAAAACATAACCTCTGTTTTGTACGAACCCAGTTTGACAATTCATGTTAAAGGCAAAAGTGGAGAAATTGAAATTAAAACATCCAGCCTTATGAAGTTGGCTGCTGACGTCTTCTCAACATCGACCAATTGGGAATAAGGCCCGACCATATTTGGTTAATTACCAACTTTTTCGAATCATACAAAATATGACTGATAATCAACCAACGCCTAAATCCTCAATAGATGGCTAACATTTTTTTTTTTTTTTTTAAACACACCACAGGTAGTAGACAACCCCCAAATCCATAGCCAAGGCTGTGCGGAAGGGGTTACACATTTGGAAAAACGCAGACATACATCCACACCCACCGGTGTTGTCAATACCGGGGCTGGGGGTCGAACCCAGAGCGCGGTAGGCAGTCGATCAGCATATTCGCCACTCAATACGCCTTAACCGATTAAGCTACCGCGCCGGTAGTTAGTCTAACAGTTTTGCAAAGTAGCAGCAACATCAACCCATCGATTTAGCACTATTTATGTGTTTAAGTCATCGTTCAATCGCATCTTGCGTTAATGTCGATATTGAAATTAGTACGAAAATAATCACATTTTTTTTCTTCACCCCCTTTTATAATGGGGTGAAGGTAGTAATGGGGGTGGCTAATGCCAAACATTTTTTTGGCACATTAGCATCTCTTGCATATACTAAATACCAATTTATGGACTCTTACCTGCTTGATTTACCTATTTACCCCATTTACATCAATTTACCCTCCAACCTTTCAACAGAATAAGATAAAAATATAATCCACTTCCAGATCTCATCAACATACATATATGTACCAAATTTCAAGTCAATATCTTAAACGATTCCAGAGTAATCGTGCGCACAAAAAAGTTACAGACAGACAGACAGACCGATAGATAGATTTTTTTGCTCAAACTTAAAATCTCGACGTTTCATGACATTCTAAGCCTATTTGAATAATTAAATTAAAAAAAAAAATTGTTTTTTTTTTGGCGTGGATGTGGAAGTAAAAGAGGAGCAGTTTTAAGTTTACTACCTTTGCTGTAGTCATACGATAATAACTAAGAAGTGGCATACTTGATAGTTAAATAACTATTGAATGATCCACGTGCATTTCTGAAATCTTCGATTATATTAGTTTACTCTCAAAACTACCATTTTAAGAAAAAAGTGTACATAATATTTTTCCTCACAACGTCCGTGAAAACCTACGGACTGACCTATATCCAAAATCGTTTCATTGAATTTAAGTTACTATATTCACATCCATTTTAATTGCAAGAGATCGGATTCCATGTATCCCTCTTATAAACTTTATTTGGAACTCATATTGTACGATGAAATAGTACAACGGAGGCTGAATTTTTCTCTAATTCTTACCATAACTTTTCTATTGTTTCTACTACCATAATCCCTTTCATTGTAAACATTATTCTCTTCGCCGGTTAGTTGAACTTTTTATACAACGTGATCTACCAAGAAATGCGGAAAATAAAATGCTAGTCTTCAATGTGGGAAAGCCCCCGCAAAATTTTAGATGATTCTGAGGTAATTTAGTATATTAAATTATTAGTCAATTTGCGAAGATACACTACTGATATTGTGTAAGTCCTGACCTAATTCTGAAGAGGACGACGAACTTACTGGTGAAAGAACGTATTCGAGTTGTTTACATTTCCTTAATTGGCATAAAAAGTGAAGCCGGCCAGCGAGATCAAAAAACGATCCAGCGGGAGGTGGTCAACATTGTTGGTACGCTTTGAAGATAATTGGAATTCCAGCGGACCAATTCACTTTTACGAATGAGTTCAAAGCATGCCGACAAGGCTGGCTCCGTGCCGCTGGATCGTGTGTAGACCCCTAGAGAGCCGCGTTTTTTTGCTTCCGGTCGAACAATAGTTACACGGCCGTGTCATTGACTGACCGGTTTAACTAAATATCTCGTATATCTGCTTGTCATTTCAGCATCAATATCTTCGATTTATTTCGGTATTTTTGTAGTGTGATTTGATTAAAACCAAAAAGTCACTTCTATCTTATTATCCAGCTTTGCTATCAGTAGTGTCAATCCCAGGTCTGATAAAGTGATATGGTTGTACCGCGTTACGTTAGATTAGTTGAAGTCATTGGCGGCGCATTCCTACAAAAAATAAGGTAATTTCCTTGGTCATTTTTTAAAAAAATTTCATTTTTTTTACTCCTTTCGGTGGGACAACACGTTGTATAGTTGTTGCTCGTTCTATAGAATGCTCTAGAATTTGTTTTGTAATTAATACTAATTTTCGTTTCAAATTTTATTATGCCGAGTTGATGGAGAAAAAATTAAAAAAAAAAACATCTAACCCATCTATGTTTCCAACTCGAGATCTTTGTTTCAAGCCAAAATGACGTGTGCATACCTGGTAAAAAATTCTGATTGCTGATGAGGGAAAAAATCTAGATGAATAACCCGCTTCAGGAAATCTACTGTGCAGCCGATACTGACTCAAGGTATGATTTCAAATGTTCTGGTTTCAGAAAGTTGTGTTTCTAGTTATTGTGTGGGAAGAACAATTTAGAAAACTGAAATCATTAAACCACAATTCGGTACTTTCAAAAATATTAATGTATCTAATGTTAAATGTTTATTTGAGAAATCATGAATCAACGTTCCAAAGAACCGTGTCACAATTTGTACGGATTCTGGGCCATTAATGAACAGCATTGACTTAAATATCTGTGTGTAGAATATAGTGATTGAAGCAATAATATGTTGGTTCTAGCTAGGCTGCTAAGTTGTGTGCACGAGGTGATATAAGGGATCAAATGTACCATTATAGCGTCAATTTCCATTTAGTCGGGGAGCCCTCTCTAGCTGTGCGTGCACCCCCCCTCCCCCGATTCTTGGGGACAATGTTTTTCATAAAGGTTAAAGCCTAAGGAACAATTTAAGACATGTCCTAAAAAAAACTGGCTGTACTTTCAAAATGGTGGCCATATGTTAAAAAAAACTGTTGCCAATGTTGTTTTTGTCATTTAACACAAAAACTAAAAAATATGGACAAAAACTTTTTCACAAAAAACAACGTGCATAAAATTTTCTACAATTTTGTTCCTATACAATATTTTGATATTTTCCAGATAAATGAGTCCAAAATTAAGAAAATATAGAAATTCATATATCAGTAAATCACTTAGAGGAAATAACTGTGTGACAATTATTGTAAAGTGTATAATATAACTTTATATTATTAACATAACAAAAATGAAATAAACTGAAAAAAATTAATAATAATAATAATATTGTAATTTTCTGACATTTATCTCGAAAACGGTAACAATGATATCTGCAAAATGGTAACTCCTATCCAAATATTGTATAGGAATAAAATTATAGAAAATTTTATGCACTTTGTTTTTTGTGCAGAAAGTTTTTCTTCACCTTTTTTAGTTTTTGTGTTAAATGACAAATACCATAATTGCAAATTTTTTTTTAAACGGACGCCATTTTGAAAGTGCAGCCAATTTTTTTTTTAGGACATGCCTTAAATTATTCCTTAAGCTTTAATCTTTATGAAAAACATTGTCCCCAATGATCGGGGGGGGGTGCTCCCGTAGTAATTGTAACATTCTACGAATTTTTGTAAATACTGTTGCATATTTATACACCTATAGACATCCATGAGAATTCCTTCTAAATTCCCTGTGTGAATAACAGGAAACTACGAGTTGTTAGTTAGTTCAGCAATCGTCCCAGACATGGTGTCGACGTCTAGAACCATCCATAAGTACTGACATCTATCTAGACTATGGTACAATGGTATAGACAATTCCAGAGCCACCTACCTAGGAGTATAAATGGAGAAGGATTGGCGCGTACAGAGCAGTTCAGTTCAGTTAGTGAGTTCAGATTAAATCCCCTCTGGTGTCTTTCGTGGGCTTGTTGAGCTAACCACCCACAAGCTCTGACTTCTGGTTCCTGTAAACTGAAGAGAGGGCCCCCACAATCGACCTCGTCCAGATAGGGGTCAAGGGCAAGGTGGTGGGGCCCAACCGGATGGAGCGCGATGAACGCTATGGACAAGGACGCTTTGAGTGAACGGATGAGCTAAGGGACGACCTTCTGCAATGCTACGAAAGCAGTGAGCCCGCACGAAGGGGCTACATGGGGCGGCTGCATGCTCTGTGGTGTGACAGGCATCCAGAGCTTGGCGCCTTCACGCCACAAAATTTGCGTGACTATGTATCCCATCTCCGTAGAAGGGGCTACGTGAGGGCTGCTCCTGGACCGGTAAATGAGGTGGCCGAAAGACCGCCGCACTCACCGGTTGAGGAAGTGGTTCTCCTTGTTCCACCAGTACCACAGGGCTCAGTATCAGACGGGGGCTACACCACATAAAAGCCCCCGGGCCACAAGACCTGGCCAGAGTGGATGAAGAACTTCGTGATGCGCTACCAGAACGGGCTGACATTTGGCACATAAATTGTGCCATGTATGCCGCTATTCAACGCTTTTCTCGGACGGAGAGGCGTAATACTGCCTCCCCACAGGAGAGGGCGGAGCGGCGCATACAAAAGATGGAAGTCAAGATTCGGTCGGCGAGGCAACACGCATCCCGTATCCAATGTGTGATGGACTACATAACGGCCAATAGGCCGTTTACGCTTAAAGTGTGTCGAATAGCCGCCAACTTAAGACGCGTCCATCACACACTCAATGAGGCAGTGCTGCGAACCACCAAACAGCACTGTCTCGATAGGATACGGATGCTAGTGGACCTCTCGCCTTTTCGAACCGCCTCCGCGTGTTGCAGAGAATCCGCCGACTGTAGATCAGGTGGAAAATTT
The DNA here is from genome assembly GCA_936432065.2 of Rutpela maculata. Classification (NCBI taxonomy): domain Eukaryota; kingdom Metazoa; phylum Arthropoda; class Insecta; order Coleoptera; family Cerambycidae; genus Rutpela; species Rutpela maculata. Next base: position 107,601,258 of record OW386287.2, on the reverse strand, counting down.
CTGGAAAACGCTTTACGAGGAGAAGCTTCCACTCAATCGAGACTCTCCGGCCCTTGCACACTTTGAAATCTTTTGTCAAAGGTTTCAACAGCCACAGGAAGTGTGCCAACCAATAACCCCAGAAGAGGTTCGAAGAGCTCTCGAGGGCTCTAAGAACTTTGCTGCTCCAGGTCCCGATGGGATAAATAACCTTTGGTGGAAAAAGTTACCGAGCACCCACCACCAATTGGCCAAAATTTTTAATGCCTGGCTAAATGGGGAGCAGCAAATTTCTTCTTGGACGGTTCAAGGGCGGACAGTGCTGATCCCCAAGAACGGAGATTTGTCCAACCCAAGGAACTACCGACCGATAACCTGTTTAAACGCATGTTACAAGGTGTTTACGCGCATCTTGTACATGCCAGTGCTCCACGCAGTTGAACCGGTTTACGAACGGATATATGAGCAACGAGGGTCGAAGAGAGGTGTCGCTGGCTGCAAGAAGAACCTGTTGATTGACAGATGTGTCACACAGGACTCCGTGCAGTAGAAGCGAAACCTCTCCATGGCCTGGATAGACTACCGCAAGGCATTTGATATGACATCACATGAGCTTATTGTTCACTTGCTCCGATGTCTTGCGGTACCCGGTCCCGTAATGAGATGCATCGAAGAACTGATGCCGCTCTGGAGGACTCGCCTCACTATTACATCGGGTAATGATAGAGTCCAGATGGAGTCGGTAACTTTCAGAAGGGGAGTATTTCAGGAAGACTCTCTCAGCCCCCTTCTGTTCTGCATCTCACTACTGCCATTATCAGTTTCGCTCCGGAAAACCCGTGGATACAACTGCGGTACCCCCGGCGTTAGGAGGCATAAGGTCACCATCTGTTCTACATGGATGACCTTAAACTTTATGCCTCCGAAGAGAGGGACCTACACCAGTCCCTCAGGGTGGTACAGGAGTACACGCAGGCTGTCGGCATGGAGTTCGGGCTAGACAAATGTGCACTGGTGCATCTCAAGAGAGGACGATGCGGGAACTACGGGGAGGACGAGCAGCTCGTGGACGGAAGCATCTTACATCATCTAGATGCCGGAGAGTCGTACACTTACTTGGGTATCGAGCAACGCTCCATCCAAGAAGTGAGTGTAGTGAAAAATGCTCTCCGCGGCAAGTATCAGCACCGACTCCGACAGATCTGGTCTTCAGAACTGTCGGGGAAGAACAAGGTGTCTGCTACTAACATGCTTGCCGTTCCGGTCCTTCTCTACTCCTTTGGAGTAGTGAAATGGACTCAAGAAGAGTTGCGTCAACTCGACGTAGGAACCCGCAAGACGATGCATCTCAATAGGAGTTTGCATCTTAAATCGTCTGTTCCACGGCTATACCTCCCACGACATCGGGAGGCCGTGAACTTTTGAATTTGGAGAGTCTCCATAATAGGATGGTTTTGGATGGAGCCTGTAAGGTTATCAGGAGTTCGGATCCCCTCCTCTGCATGGTCCGGGACCATGAAAATGCAGAGGTAGGAGCCTTTTGGTTTAAGGCAGCACAGAAAGCTGCCGATGAACTTGGTCTCTCCTTCGACGTCGAGCGGGTAAATCGCAACTCTGTCACCGAGTTGGAACCTGCTCGGCGAAAAGCCCAAATTAAAGCTGCAGAACACAACAACTTTCTGCAGCTTCACACGGATAAGCCAATGCATGGAGTTTTCTATAAAAATATAGAGAACCTTGGCTTATCTGAAAGGCTTCTTAAGGTCAGCCGGGCTGAAGTCTGAGACCGAGGGATTCATAATGGCTTGCCAGGATGGTGTATTTAACACCTTCGTCTATCGTAGTCGTGTCATGGGTACAGAGGTCCCTGATGTCAGTTGCAGGGCCTGCCGCAGGATGCCAGAGACTCTTATGCACTTGCTGTCGGCTTGCCCGACATATGCAGTCTCGGCCTATATCCAGAGGCACAACGGAGCATTACGAGTGCTTTATTATCATTTAAGGCACTCGTATGGGATAGACGAAACACTAGTGCTGCCTTATGCTCAAGACAATGTTTGTCGTGGTGTTCTCGGCTCCCGCGGAGAACAACATTGTCTTGAAGGAGGACGAAAAACGGACAAAATATCGAGATCTGCTCTTCGAACTCCGCAGACTGTATCCAGACCATACTGTTAAGATAGTGGTACTGATTATAGGAGCTCTTGGTGGAACGAGACACACACTGCTTTCGGAACTTAAGATCATACCGGCATGCCGAAATTCGGCAGAGGTCTTAGCCGGCAGAATGCAGAAGGCCGTCATTCTCGGTTCATTACGTCTGCTGAGGGCACACGATTCCCGGACCCAGTAGTCACTTACCCCACGGGTGTGGGGAGTGGCTGCTGGTACTATCAGATCCCCTCTGTGAGGGTCGGAGCCACAGAGAAGGGTGACTAGTTTTTAACGAAAAATAATAATAATAATAATAATACTAATAATATAAACGTTTTATTAATGTAATGTAGTGTAAAGAAAAAAATATAAATAAATAAATACCTACTATTTCTGCTTACATAATTGTTAAAAATTATTATTTTGGGTATTCAGCAGATAACTTTCAAAGAAAAACATTCGTTTCTTTCATATACCATTCTTGCAAGTCTGACCAAAATAGAAGATCAACAAGAGCTTCCCCTACGAAGCGTCTTGTCGACTTCTTTCCTACTATCTCTAACATTCAGCACGAAAAACAATAAAACAACCACTCTTTCTATATATTGATGATTCAAGTCTGATCATGCCAATATAATAAGAAGCCTCCTTTACGAGGAATTATTTCTAGTATCTCTAGCCCTACCTGGATGATACTACATCACAATCAAACATTTGTTACATTTCAAAGCAAAAAATATTAAAAAGCATAAAGAAAAAATGTATAAAATTTCGCTCACCACATGCATGTCCCAATAAATGAAATATTTCATATGTTTTCGATGGATTAAAGCCTCTAAACATTGTACAATTAATAGGGTGATATTTAGTATACTGGCTGTTCTTATACTTAGCCGTAGGTACATAACGTACATATTCATCATATTCTAATGTAGAGAAAAATAGATATAGTTGAAAAAAAAATAACTATCAAGGCAATGACTAAAATTTAAAACATTTTTTATTGAAAATTCCATATAATTCAGTCAATGGTAGTTGATGTAATTACTCATAATAAATTGAGCAATAACACTTTTTTTTCTTTCAGATCGTTGAATGGGCCACATCGTTTTCTGCACTACTTCACCAATAATATGTTGTTTTTTTTTATATACATATATAATTTTATTTATTTATTTAATTATACTTATTGATTATTCAGTACGATATTCCTGTGCTGTGCATGTAGGAAGAATAGTCATATTACTTTCATAAATTGATGGTTACACTGAAGTAACTGAAGTTGACGACCCTGCAGTGAACTGGACGATGAATTATTGTACCTTATTTTACACATGTATATTTGTATGTGAACTGCAAAAACTGATAAGTTATTTAATACAGTGATTTTATATTGTTAAATTTCTTTTAATTTCCTTTTTACATTATACAAAAGTGTCTAATTTAATAAAAAATCAGAATCAGAAAGTAAATGAGCAGAAATTGTAGTCGGCATTGGCTAATGTGAATATTTATTTGATTAACATTTTTCTCGAGTACAGCCAAATTTACTTTTTCATGATGCCATTGAGCTTAAGTACATAAAGATTAAATAATGCGAATAGCTTTGACTTAGGTACCTACCTATTAGGAAAAAAAGCTATATTCGTGGGGATGATCGAGGAACAGGATGGACCATCCAGCAGTAATAGGCTTGTTGCACAAAATATAATTTTAGCATTTTTAGAATCTTTACTTAATAAAAAACATAGTGTGTAAAGAATTTTTTTCTTATTTTTTGTTTTACAGACGGCTTTCAACATTAAAGTTTTAATAAATCCGTTAGGCGTGCAAACAACGCGTGACGTCATATAACAGACCACAGCAACAGCGCTAGCGTACATTTTAAATTAATTCAATTCATGGACGTTGCCCTTGTAAATAACTTGATAGTGGATACTTCGCTCCACTAGAAAAATATCTCCGTTCTCGAGAAAAAGAAATCAGCGTAGAACAAGACCAGATCTTATATTTTTATAAAGTGAAGAATTCTACATAAGAAATGGCTATTTACGATATTTTTTTGTGGTACAGATATTATTTATTTAGAAAAAACTTGAGAAATTGATTGATAATAAAAATCGTGTTTTTATCATTTACACTGCCATATCTTCAAATCTAATTGAGCTATCGACCTGATTTTTTTTAAATTCAAGTACACAAATAAGCGCTTCCAATGGTCTTTTTGTTTTTATCGATAATTATTTATTATTTTCTTTAAACAACAATGAACTTATTACTCGACTATTACTTTGCAAAAAATGTACTCATATTTTGACTAAGCGACAAACTTGTTTTATTTTTAAAAATTTTTATTTACATGCAGCGAGGCGATTGAAGCTAAGGTACAGAAAAAATCAGATCGATAGCTCAATTAGATTTCAAGATATGGCGATGTAAATTTAAGAAAACACGAATCTTCTAAACAGTCAATTTCTGGAGTTTTCGAAATAAATAAGATCCTGTACCACAGAAAAATATCGTAATTGTTCATTGCAAGTCCCAGATAACCTACTGTATAAGATCCACAAGGTCTCCTCTGGTTCTACGCAAAAAAAAATAAACGACAAACGACACATTTCTACATCGATTTCGCTTCACTATACGTTCGAACCATTGCATTCGCAGAGATACACTCTTGTCACTGTTTTCTGGTATATATGACATCAAGTTCAATATGAGTGTTTTCTAAGATTTGCCCCTTCTCCCAGATACTAGTCGGTGATTTAAATACTTTCCAGTTAGAAATAATGAAAACAGATTTGATAATTGCTAATATTATATATTAATATATATAAATTAATTTCAAATATACGGCACATGCAACAAATAGAGCGAGAGCTAGGTGGCTTTTTTGTCAGCTCATTGTTTTATGAACTTTGAGATATTTTTATGGTTTAATGGATGATAATGATTCATAAAATTGACTTCTGGCGGGGCACCTCCTGTCAGGAGCGTCACGAACACTGTTTAAAAATTAGTGAAATCATGTCATCGTTACAAGTCTCATTTTTTTTGTGTGTACACATTTTATGTTTAGAATGAATACAATAAGATCGCCAGAAAGTGTGGGCTGTCAGGAGGCGCAGCCAGAAAGGTAATAATGATACAATACATCTGAGGTACGGTACGGAGTCAAGTTAGCCGAAAGTGTTAAATTCCTGTATTTAAGAGCCTATCCCACTAAACAATGCATTATTACTTTAATAGAACCTCAATATTACAAAGTTACATGTAATGTTATGTAAAACAGATCATGAACAGTGTCGTAATGTTACTACAAAGTAATTTGTCATACTATTAAATGTTACTCTGTTACATTGTTAAAAAGGTAACATTGTGAAAATATTACTTAATGTTCATAACATATTGACGTAATAATTTATCAATATAACTTGTCATATTACATACTTATTTAACGTGTTACATTACATACTTATTTATATCTCACCATGAATATCATTGCTGCAATGTATGCTTAATATTCGAATCATGCGCGGATCTAGAAATTTCAATAATTTTTTTCTCGTCTGTGGCGCATGGGACCCATACGAAATATGGGAAATAACATCTCGAGAAGCACTTTTTTGTTATATGCACTTTACTTTTCATAAAAATACAATTAAAGAAGCTGCTAAAATACTATTGAATGAGGATAAATGCGTGTCGAATTGTTCCGTAGATGTTTGCACAACCTCTGGCTGCCGATGTTAAAAGAAGAACTTAACAAACTCATTTTTATGAAAAGTAAAATGCATGACAAAAAAAAAATGAAACAGGAGTCCCTAGACCTGGGGGGTAACCGAATTTTGAAAAAAATGTTCGCAAACTGCTTTTTCAAAATTTTTTAGGTGTCGTTACAGAAGTGCTTCTCGAGATGTTATTTCCCATATTTCGTATGGGTCCCATGCGCCACAGACGAGAAAAAAATTATTGAAATTTCTAGATCCGCACTTGATTCGAATACTAGTAAGGCAATGTAGTATCAAGATAAATGTAAATATTAAGGCAACATTAATTTAGTTCTGAATTAATATTGACCAAAAGTAACAACCTTGGTTGAATACTATAGTTGTCCCAGTGCCAGTTAGTATTAGAGGATTACGGACAGAAATATTGTGTCAAATTATATGTTTCTACTCATAGGAAATTGTAAGATGTACTGTACAAATGAGTGGGGGACACATTATTCGACAGGCTGTCCATAATCCTTCAGCACTAACTTGCATCAGTTGAGGCATCTATAGTATTTAATAAATAATCACCTAAACCTAAAATAAAACGAAAACATTTAATCAAAAATATATTTTGTTAAAAATATACATAAAAATATACAATGTATAAAAATAAATAGAAATAAAAATGCAAATTCTCAACAACAAGTGTTATAAATCCATATTATTCCTTGCCTCTCTCGCTGTTTCCTTTGTTTGGCGAAACGCAGCCATTCAGCTACCACATCTTCGAATTGTTTTGCTGTGGTGGCTGAGATGGTAATTTTGACAGCCACATGCTTCTGTTAAAAAATGGAATATATTAATATCTGATCGAGAATACAGTATAGAAGTATCGTAGTTACTGACAACATAGTTAATCATTATCTTTATTATGGTACAAAAACACGAGACCATAGGTCGAGTGTCTTTAAGTTATCGAGTTATATTATCAAAATGGCAACCAAGCTTAAGTGCAAATAAAAATGTATGCTATTCAAAATAGAAACCTCGAATGGTGTTTGGTAATTTGTTAGTTTTTATATCCATTAGAAGAGAAAAACATTGGCTGACGTGTACGTTGCTGATTTTCAGAAATATTCTCAATTTACTCCAAAAAATGTCAAAGTAAGACAATCAGTCGGGAATTTTGCCCTGCAAAAAGTGAAGTAGTAATGATTTTGATATTATGTTGTTTAAGTCGAGGCCATGATAAAATACACAAGTTTTCAACCTTGGAGGTGGGGGAAAAATGTTGAAGAGGACAAAATTTCCTACATTTTTTGTATATACATTTTTATTTTGTAAATCTAATTTTTAAAGAGATACAGCGTTAGACAAATGAATTTAAGAAGAAACATTTTTTGTATTATATAATGCATGTTTATAACAACATATTTTATAATATTTGTATTATTATAATAAAGATATATTATAATAATACTTGTATTGAAACTAAAAAAAAATATTAAATTGGCGGGATAATATTACAGTGGCTTACATCATTCCTCGAAAATAGGAAACAAGAGTTATTAATTTTAATGATGGGTATTCAGAAAAATTGGCAAAGAGTCCGTACTTGCTTTTATACTCTTTTTGTAATTTTTAAGGAAACTTCAAATTATAAAATTTTATGTCCCGACTATTGGCTACAAAATTTTAAATCCCTTACAAAATCCTTACACACATTTAATCCTTACACAATTGCTTAGAGACATTCAATATATCAAAAATGTAAATAATTATTATCAAATCAAAAACACTGCTCTCTAAGCCTGTACGTATTAAAGGTAGGACCGTTCGCGCAACAATGAAGTTTGAGCATTTTTTGAAAAAAAGAAAATCGTTAAACTTCATTTTCCCACCGCTGTATCTCGTTACCTATTAGACTTACAATAAAAATGTATATACAAAAAATGTATGCAATTTTGTCCTCTTCAACTTTGTCTTGAACATTCTTCTCGTAGGATCGAGCATTGCTAAATTATTTCGAAAAAACATATTTTTTTTTTTCACTTCTTAATTATTAATAAGAAACGTCAGCCAATGAGAAATCAGCATTGTAAATTTTAGCCACTGTTTTTTTATGTGCTTTACAAACAAAGCTTCCTGCAAAGTGGTTGAAACAATAAAATAATATAGAAGCGTTTTTTTTTCGCATTTTTGAAAATTCACCTCCTTTAAATGCAGCAGTACACGGGTGACTGAAGTTTGTTTTATTGTTTCTTACCGCTTTGAGAAACTTTTGATATATGGTACAGCGACAATAAAATCACTTAATTTTTAGTATATCATAAATTAATTAAAAAAATTAAATTACAAAAAAAACGCAGACACATAGATTTCAGCCAACTGCATTTATATCAATGTCATATTGACAGGCAACGTTTAAAACAACTGGCTGATACAATAAAATCATATAGGAGCGTTTGTTTTTTTTGCACTTTTAAATAACTGTTATTTAAAAATCAGCAACGCCGTAATGACTGAAATGGTTTTTCCGGCTTGTTATTATGAGATCTTTATACTACTTCAGTCACACGATAAAATCATATAAAAAATTCTGCCACCAGCTCCCTAGCTATTACGTTGGTCGAGCAGCCAACTTAAAACAGGGACAATTGATTTACTTATCGGTGGCCTAATATCAAATTTTTATTTTTTTTTATCCCCGTGATTAGGACCACATATGCAACTCCGATGAGTAAAGCAATAAATAACTGACCTAAAATAAGCAGGTTGAAACAAGAATAATATTTTAATGTTATATGTTTATCAATAAAATGCAATTAGTGTGCTTCGACAAATAACACAGGTGTAAAAATACCGCAAATTTAAGGTAACTAAATAAAATTTAAAGTTTATTTTTATTTTGTTGCTAAAAGTTTCCACGAATTTCTACATTACTGTAATTATCTACTTACCTTATTCTCGCTTTTATCACCCATTTCTGAAAATAAGGGCATTAAGGCGTAACACACTTACTCACAAGATATCGAAGGTTTTAAGGTTATGTTCATACTATTTTAGGCGAGAACGAGAATAGGCGAGTTTTCATAGAAGTTCATGGTAGTTACATAGAATAAACGTTGCAAATAATGTTAATGTATGATCAAATGCATATTATTCATAATGTATGAGATTCATTCGTAACACATTTACAGTTATATATGTGAAATATTTTCGTGTAATATTACAAGTTACATTCTTGTAATATAATATGCTTATTTTAATGGCAATATTAAAGATACATTGATTATAATATGTGACATACATTTGTTAAATATAATTTTTTATATTACGGAAATATTTTCGAGCTAATATTAACTAAATGTTTCTTCAATATTTTGCAATTTAACATTTCTCAGCTATACCAAAGTTAGGTTATTTTAATATAAATATCATATTGCAAGAAAACATTAAATATGTTACTTCAGTTTAATATTGCGTAATATTACGGATATATATTTTGTTTAGTGGGATGGTACTTTTGTTGACACTAAGAACTTTACGGGGAGGCTATTCTATTGTTGAACGAGCTTATATTTACGTTTTAAAAAGGAGCCAGAACTTGTAACGATGAGTTTAGAGTTCTGAGATGAAATATGCGAAAAAAAATCCAATTTTCTTAAAAAATCCTAAACATTTTCTTTCTGGCTAGCCTTACTGACGGGATTTCTTTCTGGGATTTTTTTTCTGTGTTCAAAACATTTAAAAAAGTTTGTAACGATGATGTTATATAACTCCGTTTTTTTACCTCTGATGGCCCACACTTTCTGGCGCTCTTATTTTATTCATTCTAAACATAAAATGTGTACACACAAAAAAATGGCTTTGTAACGATGATATAATTTCACTGTATATCTTGAACCATGGCCAACTCGACGCGCTGACATGCCAGAAGTCTATTTTGTCGTTATTTAAGTTCGATAGAATTAATCAGCGCATAGAAAATGCTTGTAACGATGAGTGTCCGAAAAACCCTTTTAGCTCCCGCACCAAAACCTATTGTGTTGGGTTTCAAGATTCATGAAAGTCGACGCGCGCCGTAGCGCACAATGTTGTGTCTTCAACAGCGAGTGGTCGTATCATAATAATCCTCCTTCTCAACGGCTAGAGCTCGGATTGATAACGATGGACACAAAAAAAGTTAAAAAAAGAGAGGATAATAAAAAATATATGATATATAAAAAGTAACAAATTATCTAAATGTTACTTCTCAAATATAAGCAGATAAAAAATATTTATTTAGAAAAAATTTATTATTTAAATTCGAAAAGTAGAAAAATGTATTTTTAGATGAGAACGAAACATTCGTACCCACCTAAAATTACAAGTATTTTAAAGAAATTATAGCTAACGGGCATAGTTTAACTAATTGGAGTTTAAATAACCCTCGAGAAGTTTTAACACTGGCAACCCTTACTACACCATCGATGCCAGGATGTAGCTGTACCACATGCCCAAGTCGCCAGTTTAAAGGGGCAACTGTTCATTTTTAATGAGTACCATCTTCTTCTTCTTCTTTTAGCGGGGCGACTGAGAGTCGCCGCACTCAGGCCTTGTGGCCCATTGTGCTACCGCTAGGAATTGATTGAATTCTCCCATCCAGGCCGAATTCTAACCCAAAGGCCAAAACCCTTCCTACAGGGGCATTCCTTATTTCCTCCGGCACCGGAAAACCAATGCCGAAGTGTTTGTGCCCCAAGTACATAAGACTAGGGCAGGAAGTAAGGAAGTGGACGGAAGTTTCCTCCTCGTCTCCGCAGAACCTGCAGTCGGGGTTGTCAACCACCCCCATAGTGTGCAGGTGTTTTCTGAAAGAGCCGTGTCCAGTCAAAAGACCTACCACGGTTCTGACCTGTTTCCTGTTTAGTCGCAGGATTTGTTCTGCTCGCTTCGGCAAGGGCCCTGAGATCAGGAGCTTCGCTTGCCGGAGTCCTGGGTAGGAGGCCCAGAAGTCAAAGAACTGGGACCGTGTCCAGTCTTCTACTGACTTCTTGGCATTGGATCTAGGGTAACCGAGAGCCGGCTCCGGACCCAGTAGGGGCCTCTGAGAGCCCCCTCTGGCCAGAGCGTCTGCCCGCTCGTTACCCTCGATGTTGCTGTGTCCTGGCACCCAGAGAAGCTTGACCCAGTTGGATGAGCCAAGTTCACAGAGAGCCTGTCTACAGTTTTGAACCAGGATTGACTTGGTCCGGATTGAGGCAAGGGCCTTGAGGGCCGCTTGACTGTCGCTACATATATATATGTGCCTGTTGGAATATTTCCTTCGGATATTCTCCTGTGCGCAGACCAAAATAGCAAAAATTTCGGTCTGGAATACCGTGGAGAATTTGCCCAAGGCATAAGAAGCTTCAGCCCTGGGCCTTTCACCGTATATCCCTGCTCCAGCACTTTCCTTAAACCTCGATCCGTCTGTGAACCAGACGATATCGGCGGGCCTGAGTATGTCCTCGAGTGGGTTCCAGTTCCCTTTTAGGGATGACAACCTCAAAGGGTCCTGAGAAGGAGAAGGAAGGCACCATATCATCACTCCTGGCCTCCAGAAGTGAGTGAGTCCCTATCGCGTTGGAAAGGGCTCTAGTGTGTCCTAATTGTTCTCCTCCGGCCTTCCACTGACCACCCCACCTCAGTCTGTAGGCCGCTTTCCGAGTCTCGGCCTCAATCACCAAGTGAAGGGGCACTAGGTCCAGAAGGACCTCCAGAGCTGCTGTGGGGGTTGTGCGTATTGCTCCTGTGACTCCCAAACAGGCGAGTCTTTGGAGCTGTGTTAGCTTCTGTTGAATGTAAAGCCTGGTTACAGCAGGCCACCACACAACAGAAGCATAAGTGATCATTGGTCTTACTATTACAGTATAGTACCACATTGTTACCCTGGGGTTTAACCCCCATGTTTTACCAAAGGTCCTTCTACATACCCACAAGGTTGTAGTAGCCCTTTGTATTTGCCTCTCTATGTGATATTTTCAGGTCAGCTTAGAGTCCAGGATAACACCCAGATACTTCACCGTCCTGGAGATCGTTAGAGTCGTGTCATAGAGTACTGGCTCGACGAAATCGTCTAGCCTGCGCCTCCTAGTGAGAATTACCAGTACTGCCTTAGAGGGGTTGACTCTAAGGCCCTGGTCGTTACACCATCTCTGTACGATCTGCAAGGCCCTTTGCAAGAGCCCGCTAACCGTGTTTGGGAATTTTCCCGAGATGATAATTGCTAGGTCATCTGCGTAAACTTGAGAAAAAGATCCTCGTTCTCGAGTTCCTGGAGTAGACCATCGAGAACAAGGTTCCATAGCAGAGGAGAAAGGACGCCTCCTTGTGGGCAGCCTCTCCTTACCGAAACTTTTACTGCCGTTTCCTCGTTGGCAGCTACAATTTGCCTTCCCGCCAACATGGCCCTCAACCATCTAATGATGGTGTCATCGATGCCATGATAGGCGGCCGCGGCGCAGATTGAGTCGAAGGAGGTATTATCAAATGCTCCCTCGATGTCCAAAAAAGCACCGGCCGCAAGTTCCTTGTGGTGCAGCGCCTTCTCAATCCTGGAAACGATCGGGTGAAGGGCTGTCTCCACTGACTTCCCGGCCTGGTAAGCGTGTTGCGACGGATGCAGAGGCGCTAAGGTCAGTGCCCCGTCTTTAACAAACCTTTCAACCAACCTCTCTAATGTTTTGAGCAGGAAGGATGTAAGGCTGATTGCTCTGTAGGATTTGGCAGTATCGTACGATGTACGTCCTGCTTTGGGTATGAAAACAACTTTGACGGCCCTCCAGGGTATGGGAATATACCCGATGGCCAGACAGGTTCTCAGCAAATGATAGACCGGACGTATGAGTGTTTCCAGCCCTTCCTGGAGAAGTGCCGGGAACACTCCATCCGGTCCTGGCCTTTTGAATGGTTCAAAGGTGGAAATAGCCCACTGGACTCTTTCCACTGTTACCACCCTTGAGGCCGTCCTCCAATCCGCTGCCGTGACAGCAGCGCGAGGAGGCCGAGGGGCTGGCATTTCCTCCGTCTCCTCAACGGATTCAGGGAAATGAGTTTCTAGTAGATACTTGAGGCACTCCTCGGTGGTAGTTGTTAGTCTACCCGAGGGAAGCCTCAAATTCTCTAGTCGTGATGGACTATCTTTTTTGAGGGCATTGCAGAGCCTTGCGGCTTCTGGAAGATCTTCTATGCTTTCGCAGAAGTCCTTCCAGGCTGCCCTCTTGCTGTTACGAATGTAACTTTTGTAGAGGCGCTGGGACTGTTTGTAGCTGTCCCAGTCCTCTGGATGCTGAGTACGCATTGCCCTATTGAAGAGCCTGCGTGTCTCTTTGCGTATGTTTTGGAGCTCCCTGTTCCACGAGGGAACGTTTCTCCTTTCCTTTCTTATTTTAAGAGGACAACTGCTCTCATATGAGGCAGTGATCGCTCCATTAAGAAGCTTGGTGGAGGATTCTATATCCCCTATATTCCTGGGTATAATAACCCTCGTTAGTTTGCTCGAGAGGGCTCGCCTGTAGGCATCCCAATCGGTCTCTCTGGGATTCCTGTACCAGCTCTCCTCTGGGGAGGGAGCTAAGTCCAGTTTGAATCTAATGTGACGGTGGTCCGATAAAGAAGGTTCCGTCGATACATTCCAATTTTTTATCAGTGGGATCGCAAGTCTGGATCCCAGCGTGATATCAATGACCTCGTTGAGTAACGAAGGTGGGCGCATTACCCCGGTTTATTATTTCTAAATCGGTAGTGTACAAGTACTGTAGCAGACTGCTGCCTCTAGGATTGACCCCTGTGCTGCGCCAGCAAATGTGGTGCGCATTGGCGTCACATCCTATAATGAGAGGCAACCGTCTGCTAGTACAAAATTGAATCAACTCCTCAAGTTCAATTGAGGGTGGTGGTGTTGGCGAGTCATAAGGGAGGTAGACAGAGCCGAAAACGATCTCTACTCTCTCGGTTCCCCTCTTAAGACTCACCTTAATTGAAGCAACATCTCTGGAACAGAGATCGGGGATTGCTGTTGCTTGTATCTCTTTCGAGACATACATACATGCCCTAGAGTACCATGTAATGAGTACCATTGTATCAATAGTAGGATTTAAGCAATCCATGCCATTTAGCTCCCTGATTGAGAGTGTGTAAATAATCGTGATGCCATCGGTTCCAAAAGTCCCTATGCAGGCGCTGCGGAAGTTGCCAGAGGGTCAATCGATTTAAATTGGTTTGAGAAAAATCAGAGTCTGGTAAGGTTGTTAATGGTTCTAGCGTCATGTCCCGGAGTTAAAACGGACAAATAATTTGGATCTGCACTAAATGAATATAAGGGACGGGAATTAAGAACAGACTCGAAGCAGTGTTTAGCTCCTCGTAAGTCAGAATTTGTTTACCCACAATTCTACGGAGATGTGACTTTACTGAATTTATACCGGCTTCCCAGAGTCCACCAAAATAAGGCGGATTAAAATGCCAATTAATGGCCTCTTTTTCAACTAAGTTTTTTATCATTTAACATAAGTACTTATTTGCCCCAGTGAAATTTGTTCCGCAGTCAGAATAAATCTCGCTACAGCGCCTGCGAAGAGCAATAAAACGGCGAAGCGCGGCTAAAAAGGTCTCATTGGATGGAGCTAAAACAAGTTCCAAGTGAACTGCTTTTATAGCACAACATACAAATAAACAAATATAAGCTTTAACGGTTTTAAAACCACGTATTCTACTTATAGTGCAGTTGATTTTCGGCGACAACATTCCACCCGAAATTTTATTATTGATTCTGATTGATACTGATTACGAAAAAAATATTTGTGCCCAAAAATTCCTTGTGCGTCAAAAGTTATACGCACTTTTTAACGCGCTTTCGCGGATTTTTAACTTATTTGCTTAATATATTTTGTACTAGTAATCGGATGGGAATTTTAAAAATACTGGCTTATTTGGAATAAAATTCTTAAAAAATATGGACCTGTCCGACATGTATTGGTCAATCCGCCATCTCGGAAAAAAAATAGAAAACACCGAAAATGGCCAAAAGAAACAAAATTGAATATATTTTCTATAAGAAAGAGTAATTTCACCAAAGTTGGCAAAAATAAAACTCATTTATGGTCAAATATAATGCACCAATCCCGGCCGCCGTTTGTCAAATGGAACGGTCAAAGATGGCGGACGAAATAAAATTTTTAATTTTTCGTCAATTTTCAAGGAGGCATTGTAAGTCACTTTTTTTTGTTTTCGATTGTACGCTATTTTATATACCTTTAGGGGATAGAGTTCGTTTTTTTTTAATTAAAAAAAATGCATTTTTACAATTATCAAAAATGTATTTTTTCTACAACTATAAAAAAAATCTATGTTTGCGCATTAACGTCAGTGTCTAGAATGAGACATTTTTTCAATGACATTATTTTTTTTGCATTACCATGATACCGTGCGAAAAATATTTTGCGCATTAGGGTGCAAAATATTTTGCACATCACATACCTATTATTCCTTATTTTTTATAATTTTCAATGTATACACAAGAATTAAACAAACTTTTGATAAATCAACTGAAAATAGATTTTTATAAATTATTTTATTAAAAACAGTATGATTTTTTAACAGTTATTTCAATTATTATTTACAATATTAACGTTAATTGTGCAACCACTACAAGATATAATATTAGTTTAATCAAATTAAAGTCAAAAAAGCATTGTTTGCATCTCGTGTGTGAAATTCTTTGGTCATCTCGAATGATTTTTTGACTCTGCTGCGCCTCGACAAGAGCTTTCATTCTCGATCACCAAAGTAGTATTTCACACCCTAGATTCAAAAATAACTATTCTTTGACGCTCCTTTTTTTCACCCAATTTTCATCGAATAAATATGAAACATACCATAGAAAGTCTCGTATAACTTAATACAAAATGAACCTTCATTAATTTGAAAAGGAAATTAATTAAGCATAGGTAATAATAATAATATATGAATATATAATCACTAATCAGAACCAAGCAGTCAAACTAGAGTAGTATTATTTTTGATGGGTATGCCGATGAGCAGAATAGCACTAAGAATAACGAGTGCATTCGTTTAAAAAAGGTATTTGTGTAGATATTTGAATCACAAGTGACATTATGAAATTATCGGTTAGTCAAAAACAATTTTATAGCTAATAGTAAAAATAAGGATAGCTTTATAAAATTATTGCGCAAGAAGTTCAGAGATAATGACTTTAACGTTAAAATATGCAGAGAAGACGCCGATACTACAATCGTTAAAACTGGTACTGATTTGAAAATCAATCAAGTTATAATAGTTGGTGAAGATATTGACCTCTTGGTTATAATGACTCAACTAGCATGGAATCATCATAAAAAAATATATTTTTATGAACCTAAGATTAATAAAATAATTGACTAATATTATGATGAAAATAGAATTGTCTGCAATTTCACTTACTGAAGAATTAATAGATAAACACTGTTTAAGAGTATATTTCCAAGTCCAAAAATGGTTAAGTTCTGAGAAAGATCTGTTACAATTCAGGTGGCTTAAAACTGAGAATGGCTTAATGCCTGATGTTATGAGTGAATGTATTGCTTTTCCTAAAAATTCACTAAGTAATAATTCTTGTAAATGTAAGGAAGGCTGAAAAAATAATCAGTGTAGCAGTAGAAAACTGAATATATAATGTTCTATTCTATGTGTGTATTGTAAAGGAAATAATAGTGCCAATGCCTTTCTACCTTTGATGAATCGGCTATCGATGAGGAATGCGGTGAAATTATGGTATATGACGGTAATGAAACTAATATAGTATATTCCATTTTGTTTCGATGAAAATTGGGTGAAAAACAGGAGAGTCAAAGAAAATACATTTTTGAAAACTGTGAAAATGCACTTTTTTTGAAAATTAAAAAAAAAACGAACTCTATTCCCTAAAAGTACATAAGATAATGTACAATCGAAAACAAAAAGAGTCACGTACAATGCCTCCTTGACAGAATTGACGATGAATTAAAAATTTTATTTCGACCGCCATCTTTGATCGTTCTATTTGACACGGTTCCCGGGATTGGTGATTATATTTTACCATAAATGAGTTTTAATTTTGCCAACTTTAGTGAAATTACTCTTTCTTATAGAGAATATATTCAATTTTGATTCTTTGGCGTTTTCTATTTTTTCCAAGATGGCCAAGACCAATACATACCGGACAGATGTGTATTTTTTAAGAATTTTATTCCAAATAAGCGAGCATTTTTAAAATTCCCATCCAATTATTAGTACAAGATATATTAAGCAGATAAGTTGAAAATCCGTGAAAGCGCGTAAAAGGTGCATATAACATTTGAGGTACAAGGAATTTTTTGACACAAATATTTTTTCCGTAATTAGGAGGTCATAATACATAAGAATCAACAATAAAATTTCAGGTGGAATGTAGTCGCCGAAAAAAATTGAATTAAATCAATTCGACTGTACTATTAAAGAGATATTAAAAGGGACGCCATAATCTACAGAAATATGCGAAAAACATTTAACCTGCAAATCATAAATTTTTGGTAAATTACCCAAAGGCGTTGAATTTGTTTTCCAACAAATATGACATTGTGAAAAAAATTTTTCTAATAAACATTTTAGAGGAAAAAATCCAAAAATTTTATGATAATAAAAACTTGGCAAAAGAATAGTGAATTTTTATCATAATTTAATGTAAAGTAGTATAAACGACTCCCTTAAAATTCATACATTATCTAGTAAGTTTAATTTTTTTTTAAATACTTTTGGACGATATGTGTTATTTTTAATGTGAGCGATTTCAGTTTGGAAATGGGTACATTTTACACGTTTGACAATGGCCATTAATGCTGTCAAAAAATATAAAAAAATATTTAAACGTAAATGAACATTTTAGGTCTCGCCTACCCATAAATACTTGTACAGAGAGCCTATCCAAAGGAGTAATGCCCCTCAAATTGTTATGCAAAACAAAGCTGGTACCATAAACTAACACCTGGTTGAGAAAAGTTACACTTATTGCAGTTTTTATGAAAGTTTCATAATGGTTTATATGGAGAAGTCCTGTATATACAAAGTTTTATCAAAAGGAAACCCCCCAAGGTGCAGCAACTTTGAGAATTCACGCTGCCCTTAGCCTAAAGGTAACTATACTTAATTTTTATAAGTTTCAGTTCATTACGATCTGTCCATTTCACAAATTTTATGTATTTAGTTTTACTACGAGAGAGTTTGTCACTTTATTTAAATAATGTTTTTAAGCTAATTTACTTTAGTTCCAATTAAATTTAAATAAGTTTTAGTACATAATGTGTACTCAGTGTTCATTTCTAATCACTTTTTGTATAGTTTATATTACAATTTTAATAATTAATTTTCCTTTTTTAGTTTGACGATATGTCTACGAGGGTATTTTACAATGGTATCCTTGCCAGGACTAGGCATGGTTTTTGACTTATGAAGCCTCGTGATGGTCTCCTAACATATTCACACTGACTTATTTCAAGGTTTGTTTAGTTTTTAC
Organism: Rutpela maculata; assembly: GCA_936432065.2. Lineage (NCBI taxonomy): Eukaryota > Metazoa > Arthropoda > Insecta > Coleoptera > Cerambycidae > Rutpela > Rutpela maculata. Next base: position 107,582,859 of record OW386287.2, on the reverse strand, counting down.
TAAATATTTGTTATACAAGGTGACATCCTTTTACCTATACTTATATAAAGTTATGTTTTGTATAATGTATGTTGAATTTAAAATATAATTTATCCCTCTTAAGCTACTCTGCTAAGCTTAAAATTTATTTTAGGTCATTGACCTTAACCTATGCTGAAAGAGGTTTGTATATGCATTTTTCTCATGCCGAAAGTTGTCAATGTCGTGCAATGAGTGTTGTATCTCTCGTCTGTTATCTTGATGGCCCTTTGTACTTGGTTGTTACAATTATAAGTGCACGATTGCGAATGACATGACAATATATATATATATATATATATATATATATATATATATATATATGTATATATATATATATATATATATATATGTATATATATATATATATATATATATATATACATATACATATATATACATATATATATACATATATATACACATATATATATATATATATATATATATATATATATATATATATATATATATATTGTTGTGAAGAGCGCCAGATGGCCTAAACCATCGGATGCGACAGTCGAGAGATAACTCGATACTGCCACACCTCAGAGCATGAGTGTACCGCGACTGTGCAGTACAACTCCCTCTCAGATAGCCGGTTCCTGAAATGCAATGTAATCTCTAGCAACTGAAATAATACACCAATATTTTAAACAAAGATTAACAAATTTTAATGATCTGGACGAGGTAAATTTATGAAATTAACAAATACATAGTTTACATAAATGAAATTTAAGATGAATGGATAATTATGCGTTTTATTTATTGGCCTTTGCAAATATATTTAAAATTTTATCAACTGATCAGTGAAAATAATAACCGATAAGGTACCTTTATACTTTACCGCTCTCGTAACGCCGCTGAGCTCAATCGCGCACAACTGCTATGAGTACGCCCCTGGATTCTCGTTCAAAGCTGGTTACTGATGTTACCAACCGCAGGTGCTTGAAGATCACTAGAAGTTCAGATGATTGGATAAAGCTGATTTATTTATTTTCCCTTATTTTCTTCCTTCGGGACACTTTATTTTAAGAAAATCACTTTCGAAGCACGGGTTTTTAAAAGAATTAACTTTTACTTTAAGGTAAGTACCTTAGATATTTAAAATGGATAAATATGCGAGTCGGCTTTGGAAACTTTGAGTCTAGTTTACAACATTTTCATAACATTTATATTTTAAGCATAGAATACTTATTAAAATTATCATTCCTAATTCCTTTCAAAATTTCATATATGATTACTTCCGTAAACACACGGTTTCAAACAATAGGGTAAATTTTCATTCAATAAATTCTAGGTTAGGACTTTTCAGGAGTAAAATTTATAACATGTTGCCTCTACGACCGCGTTTACTAGACTGTTTTTGCCACTTCTCGCGTTTTTATTCGCTGAGATTGACAGGAATACAAAAATCAGATAGTATAATTTTAATAAAGAATTTTGATTTTTATAACCATGTACTTTTTTATGCCTTTTACTTATTATATGCACATTTTAACATTGGAATGAGCTTTACTATGCACTCCCAATCATTTTGGTACCCCATTTGTACCCCCATAATGATTTTTAAGACACTTTGATAAATATTCTATATTGCTATTTTCTGACCTTATTACTACATAAAACTACTTAAAATTCGCCCAGATCTTACTTAATACACTAATTATTAATTATCTACAAACACTTATTACCTAGATAGGTTTAAAACATAATTATATGTGAACAAACATTTTAGGTACCCACCTCCAAGTTCATCGGTGAGCAGTGCCTAAACTAATACATAGTGTCCTATCAAAAGTTACACAAAACAACACTGGTGTCCTGAATTCACACCAGGATAAGAAATATTATATCTAAAGGAGTTTTAAGAAAAGTTGCAGTTCATTTTATGTGAAGGTATCTAGAATACACAAAGATTTATTAAGAAATACCTCCCAACGTGTCACAGTTCAGAGATTTTACGCTGCACTTCACTAACAGGTACTAGTCTTTGTTTTCTGTGAGTTTCATCTCATTACGATGTGTCCTTTTTGTAAAACCTTCTTATATGTATGTTTGCCGAGAGAGATTTTTTTAAATTTTCTTATAACTAAATTTTATGTTAATTTTGCTCATTATTAGCGTTCATATACGTATTCTAGTACTTAATACGTCATCATTGTCCACTATTATTGTCCTTTAGTCTAATTTGTAGCACTATTTTAATAAAATGTTTTAATTTTTTAGTTTGACGAGTCCACTACGAGAGTGTTCAGAGAGTTTATGGTTTCTACAAGAACAAAGCTTGATTCTACACATTTGAGCCCTTGTTGTGGTCTCTCTAATTAGTTATTTTAACATATTATAAGGTTTGTCTACTTTTTACATATGGTTTACCCTACTGGGTGTATCCTTTTATACCTAATTATCATAAATTATACTAAACATAATGCATGTGAGCTTTTTCAAATAGAGGTGTTTTACTTAAGTTGCCATATCACATTTTAAGTCTTACTTGAGGTCATTGACCTCCCCTAGCTTCGTCGAAGGGTTGTAAGTGCAGTTCCTCATACACGAAGGTAACAATATCGTGCAATGAGTTATGTACCTCTGTCTGTTGCTACGATGGCTTATTTTCTCTGGCTTTTGCCCTAAAATATATATTTTTGCAAATGTCACAACATTTTATATATATATATATGTGTATATATATAAATATAGGAGATGTTAGTGCGGACCAAAGCTTTATGGCAAACAGGCAAAAATCATGGGTAAGACCGCAAAGAAAAAAAAAAAATATATATATATATATACATATATATATATATATATATATATATATATATATATATATATATATATATATATATATATTATATATATATATATACTGAACATTTCAACATTATTTTAAATGCTTTGAATGAAGCGGGGTTAAAATTAAATGTCGGAAAATGCGAATTTTACAGAACTTACGTTAAATATTTGGGTTACAAAATTAAACAAGAGGGTATAAGTATTGGAAAAAACGGATAACAGAGATAAAAGATTATCCACGTCCCACGAATCTTAAAACATTAAGGGGATTTCTCGGCATTCTAAACTATTATAAAAAGTTTATACCGCGCTTGTCGGAGTTAGAAGTTTCCTTATTAGAATTGCTAAGAAAAAACATCAAATGGGAATGGGATGATAGAAGAGAGTGTGCATTTACTGAAGTCAAAAACAATTTTTATGATAATTTATTACACAGTCCCGATTTCACTTTACCTTTCACTTTACGCACCGGTGCTTCAGACAATATAATTGCTGCCGAATTAACTCAAATACAGGGGGGTATAGAGGCACCAATATGTTTTGTATCACGTATTTTAAAACCTTACGAGAAAGAAATGTTGTCTGTCATATATGCCGTATCTAAACTTTTTCTTTTTCTTACTTCCAATCATTTTAATCTTGAAACTGATCACTCAGCTCTATGCTTTCTCATGAAAAACAGATTTGCAAATAATAAGATATACCGGTGGTCTTTGCTAATACAGGAATATTCATTCACAATCATAGACAGACCGGGAAAAGACAACGTTACTGCAGACGCACTAACACGAAATCGTCAAGTACATACGGAGAGCTCGAACACCTTTACTGTAGCATTAAACACATTTGAACACGATAACGATTTATACTCATTAACACAAATTAAAAATAGTCAAACGCATCTACACGAACTAAGAATTAAAATATTTCAACACCCACACAAAGGCTTTACTATAAAAGATAATTTTATAATTAAAACCATTTCGACCGAAGAAAAATATGTATTAGACAGAGAACTAACTGAAAAAGTGATCTTAGATTTATATGAGAGGTACGGACACATTGGCATAAGAAAAACATGGTTGGTATATAGGGAATGTTTTTATTCTGAGAAGGATTTGAGTATAGCCAAAAGAATAATATCAAGGTGTCATCAGTGTTGCCTTGGTAAAACAAAAAACCATATAAACAGGAATACTGCCAACAGTATTGTCACGAAAAAACCGTTAGAATTACTAGCCATTGATTATATAGGAAATTTAATTACAAATGAACAGGGTTATAAACATATTTTGATTTTTGTAGACATATTTTCCAAATTTGTAAAACTTTATCATACCAAACGTTGCAATACCAGGACGACATTGGAAAAGTTAAAACAGTTCCGGACAACTATAGGTAAACCATCGAAAATCCTAGTTGATAATGCCACTTATTTTAATAATGATCGTTTCATAAAAGATATTGAGAGGCAAGGTATTCACATTATATTCACAACAATTAGGCACCCTCAAGCAAACCCGGCTGAGAGATATGTACAAGGGGATATTAAATTTTTAAGACTACTCTTTCAATCTGACCATACTGAATGGCCCTCAGCTGTTACAGATGTGGAAAATTTTATAAATAATGTACCTAATACAGTCACGCAAATTTCGCCTATAGCGACTATGTTTGGACAGTTACCGACACGACCATGGACTGATAATAACAATCTAAATTTACAAAACATACATCATTTGGTCAGGACAAGACAAGAAAGGAATACTAAAAGATACCTGTCACGCGCGAATAAAATAATCAAGAAACGAACAAAATTTAAAGAGGGAGACCTAGTAATAGTAAAACGTCTGAAGGTTTCAAATGAGAAACATAATATTTGTGGGAAACTACTGTTTCCCTACGAAGGCCCTTTTAAAGTTAATAGAATTTTGAACGAAAATAATTATGAATTAAAATATGTTGATGATGACAACATAAGAGGGAAATTTCACATCGAAATGATGTTCCCATATGAGCCAGGCTAAACCTATAATTTTTAGAACAAATTATATGCGTGAATGCCACTTTTGTTATTTAAAATATCTATTTTTTTCTTTAGGAACAAAAATTTCAATATTTCAAGGAGGTCTTGCTATGTCATCCACGTTAGTCACAAAGCCCTTTGCACAATTTTGCATTATGTCCAAACATGAGAGTTTTGCACAAATGTGTATTTTGTATCAAATAGAAAGTTCTGCTTTTTCAAAATTTTACATTACTTTCATATACTTCATAAAAGTACTTTTTAACTTGAAATTATATAGTAAGCATTAGGTTAAGTTGTTATTTAATTGTAAGTTTTTCAAGTACATATTGTACATTAAATATTAATATAAGGAACTATTTGTGAAACGTTTAAAATGACATTTTTTTATCAGTGGAACAACCACAAACTACAAGACATGTGAAACTTATAAAACCTGCTTCGGCAAAACTTAAAATTTAGTGATTTTACTAAAAACAGTTATCATAATCTAACTAAACTGTTATAATTCAAATGACTGATTTTATTGTACTTCACACCTGGAATATTTCAAGTTTTATCACTTCAAGGTCACAGAGTTGAATTTAAGGAAGTCTTGGACATTTCACGGTGTTTACTGGAAAGCCTCCCTTCAAAAGCTTTGCCATTCTATAAAACTGCAGCCAGGTGTGAAAGGACTTTGTGTTGATCGATATCTATAGTAAGATTTCATGTGACACCCAGGACACTTGTTATAGCTAGTATTATTCTAGAATAATTGTTCAGTTAATTTATGTAATTAAAATAGTTATTTCATATAAAAATGTTAGTAAATTAAGAGATAAGTCCAGAGTGGTATATATTTAAGTTTAAGTTAGTTTTAGAAACATTTTTGAAAGAGTATAAGAAAACTATTCCAAATTGAAAATCCTATTTTATTAAAGAAAAGCATAAAAAAGTCATTATTTTGAAATACATCATTTTTGACAAAAAATAAATATTTAAGAAAATTGTAACATTTTTGCGAAAAAAGAGGAGTATCTTGTCAACCTCCATCCAGTAAAGACGTTTTGATCTGGGAATTATTTTTAAAATAAATATCTTATAACGGTGAATCATAGAATTGTAAGAAGATCGGAGTAAAGTGGAAATAACAATCCAATGGTGAGCGAAAATAGATGTTGGAGTTGGTAAAATTGAAAAATTGATTGATTGTCGGATCCGAGTTGCGAGGCCACGCAATGAAGGCGTAAACAGAGATAGATATTGAAAGTTGACCTATTTTGGATATAAAGGAGGTGCTCCAAATTGGGTACGTTATAAAATTGGCTGTAGCGGTTCCGGTGTCCATGTTTAAGAGGAATTTTCAACGTTTGTTTTGACGTTTCTGGATTAACAAATCAACAGAGGAAAAGTGACATTTGGACCTTCAGTGTTCCTAGAATTCAGGGTGTTGTGTTTATAAATAGAACAGAAACAGGTATAGAATCACTATAGTAATAAAAGGTACCCTTATAAAACTTTCGGTAATTTTTAATAAATTAAATTCAAATTCAAGTTGCAACCATAAAACTAAGTTAAGGCCAATTTCTTTTGTTTAATTCTAATATATTTGTCAATTGTAAATCATAATTTGAAATTTTCAATACCACTCTGAAAATTAAATTCAATAACTTCTTTTAAAAATTGTTTTAATTTCACCACCATATCATAAAATAAAAAAAATTGAACTTGCTAACTGAGATAAGATCGCGTCACGTGCTGACCTCTCATTGCTCTGGATAATTTCACACATCGGCAGTACAGTGCAGTCTGTCTGTTCATGTTTACGATCACAGATCGTATGGCGCCTAACTTTAAAAAAAATTGTGTTTCCGTAAAATATAATGGTAGCTTTTAATTATTATAATTTTTTGGTTAATTTTTCAAATCACCAATTTTATATATATATATATATATATATATATATATATATATATATATATATATATATATATATATATATATATATATGAAATAGGATTTGAAGGAAACAACTACTCGGCGGACAAATACCCCGACCTGCATTGAAATATACCTTCAAATCCTGATCGTTAGCCAATTATCATTCGTCTATTCCTAACCAGACATAGACCGGTTTCGAACTTATTATGTTCTCCTCAGTATGCGATAGGTTATGGAACAGACAAATGATAGTGGCCAACTTGCTAGTCTTATACAGGTAAACTCTCATGTGGTCAGACATAATGTCCGAGCAAGTTGGCCACTATCATTTGTCTGTTCCATAACCTATCGCATACTAAGAACATAATAAGTTCGAAACCGGTCTATGTCTGGTTAGGGATAGACAAATGATTTTTGCTAACAGTCACGATTTGAAGGTATAATTCAATGCAGGAAGGGGTATTATTTGCCCGCTGAGTAGTTGTTTCCTTCAAATCCTATTTCATTAACAGTGAGTATAGCCTACTATGGCTCCTGGTACTTGCGCCAGAGACATTATGTTCGACGTATAGTAGCATCTGACCACATGAGACGTCGGACATAATGTCTCTGGCGCTAGTACCAGGAGCGGCGACCTCTAGCCATAGTAGGCTATACTCACTGTTAATGAAATAGGATTTGTAGGAAACAACCACTCAGCGGGCAAATAATACCCCTTCCTGCATTGAATTATACCTTCAAATCGTGATTGTTAGCCAAATATCATTTGTCTATTCCTAACCAGATATAGACCGGTTTCGAACTTATTATATTCTTAGTATGCGATAGGTTGTGGAACAGACAAATGACAGTGGCCAACTTGCTCGGACATTATGTCCGACGTATAGTAGCATCTGACCACATGAGAGTTTACCTGTATAAGACTAGCAAGTTGGCCACTATCATTTGTCTGTTCCATAACCTATGGCATACTGAGGAGAACATAATAAGTTCGAAACCGGTCTATGTCTGGTTAGGAATAGACGAATGATATTTGGCTAACGATCAGGATTTAAAGGTATAATTCAATGCAGGTCGGGGTATTTGTCCGCCGAGTAGTTGTTTCCTTCAAATCCTATTTCATATATATATATATATATATATATATATATATATATATATATATATATATAAATATATATATACATATAGTGTTATATTTTCGTGTATATAAAATTGGTGATTTGAAAAATTAACCAAAAAATTATAATAATTAAAAGTTACGATTATATTTTACGGAAACACATTTTTTTTTTAAAGTTAGGCGCGATCTTATCTCAGTTAGCAAGTTCAATTTTTTTTATTTTATGATATGGTGGTGAAATTAAAACAATTTTTAAAAGAAGTTATTGAATTTAATTTTCAGACTGGTATTGAAAATTTCAAGTTATGATTTACAATTGACAAATATATTAGAATTAAACAAAAGAAATTGGCCTTAACTTAGTTTTATGGTTGCAACTTGAATTTGAATTTAATTTATTAAAAATTACCGAAAGTTTTATAAGGGTACCCTTTTATTACTATAGTGATTCTATACCTGTTTCTGTTCTATTTATAAACACAACACCCTGAATTCTGGGAACACTGAAGGTCCAAATGTCACTTTTCCTCTGTTGATTTGTTAATCCAGAAACGTCAAAACAAACGTTGAAAATTTCTCTTAAACATGGACACCGGAATCGCTACAGCCAATTTTATGACGTACCCAATTTGGAGCACCTCCTTTATATCCAAAATAGGTCAACTTTCAATATCTATCTCTGTTTACCTTCATTGCGTGGCCTCGCAACTCGGATCCGACAATCAATCAATTTTTCAATTTTACCAAATCCAACATCTATTTTCGCTCACCATTGGATTGTTATTTCCACTTTACTCCGATCTTCTTACAATTCTGATTCACCGTTATAAGATATTTATTTTAAAAATAATTCCCAGATCAAAACGTCTTTACTGGATGGAGGTTGACAAGATACTCCTCTTTTTTCGCAAAAATGTCACAATTTTCTTAAATATTTATTTTTTGTCAAAAACGATGTATTTCAAAATAATGACTTTTTTATGCTTTTCTTTAATAAAATAGGATTTTCAATTTGGAATAGTTTTCTTATACTCTTTCAAAAATGTTTCTAAAACTAACTTAAACTTAAATATATACCACTCTGGACTTATCTCTTAATTTACTAACATTTTTATATGAAATAACTATTTTAATTACATAAATTAACTGAACAATTATTCTAGAATAATACTAGCTATAACAAGCGTCCTGGGTGTCACATGAAATCTTACTATAGATATCGATCAACACAAAGTCCTTTCACACCTGGCTGCAGTTTTATAGAATGGCAAAGCTTTTGAAGGGAGGCTTTCCAGTAAACACCGTGAAATGTCCAAGACTTCCTTAAATTCAACTCTGTGACCTTGAAGTGATAAAACTTGAAATATTCCAGGTGTGAAGTACAATAAAATCAGTCATTTGAATTATAACAGTTTAGTTAGATTATGATAACTGTTTTTAGTAAAATCACTAAATTTTAAGTTTTGCCGAAGCAGGTTTTATAAGTTTCACATGTCTTGTAGTTTGTGGTTGTTCTACTAATAAAAAATGTCATTTTAAACGTTTCACAAATAGTTCCTTATATTAATATTTAATGTACAATATGTACTTGAAAAACTTACAATTAAATAACAACTTAACCTAATGCTTACTATATAATTTCAAGTTCAAAAGTACTTTTATGAAGTATATGAAAGTAATGTAAAATTTTGAAAAAGTAGAACTTTCTATTTGATACAAAATACACATTTGTGCAAAACTCTCATGTTTGGACATAATGCAAAATTGTGCAAAGAGCTTTATGACTAACGTGGATGACATAGCAAGACCTCCTTAAAATATTGAAATTTTTGTTCCTAAAGAAAAAAATAGATATTTTAAATAACAAAAGTGGCATTCACGCATAAAATTTGTTCTAAAAATTATAGGTTTAGCCTGGCTCATATGGGAACATCATTTCGATGTGAAATTTCCTTCTTATGTTGCCATCATCAACATATTTTAATTCATAATTATTTTCGTTCAAAATTCTATTAACTTTAAAAGGGCCTTCGTACGGAAACAGTAGTTTCCCACAAATATTATGTTTCTCATTTGAAACCTTCAGACGTTTTACTATTACTAGGTCTCCCTCTTTAAATTTTGTTCGTTTCTTGATTGTTTTATTCGCGCGTGACAGGTATCTTTTAGTATTCCTTTCTTGTCTTGTCCTGACCAAATGATGTATGTTTTGTAAATTTAGATTGTTATTATCAGTCCATGGTCGTGTCGGTAACTGTCCAAACATAGCAGCTATAGGCGAAATTTGCGTGACTGTATTAGGTATATTATTTATAAAATTTTCCACATCTGTAACAGCTGAGGGCCATTCAGTATGGTCAGATTGAACGAGTAGTCTTAAAAATTTAATAACCCCTTGTACATATCTCTCAGCCGGGTTTGCTTGAAGGTGCCTGATTGTTGTGAATATAATGTGAATACCTTGCCTCTCAATATCTTTTATGAAACGATCATTATTAAAATAAGTGGCATTATCAACTAGGATTTTCGATGGTTTACCTATAGTTGTCCGGAACTGTTTTAACTTTTCCAATGTCGTCCTGGTATTGCAACGTTTGGTATGATAAAGTTTTAGAAATTTGGAAAATATGTCTACAAAAATCAAAATATGTCTATAACCCTGTTCATTTGTAATTAAATTTCCTATATAATCAATGGCTAGTAATTCTAACGGTTTTTTCGTGACAATACATGTTGACAGTATTCCTGTTTATATGGTTTTTTGTTTTACCAAGGCAACACTGATGACACCTTGATATTATTCTTTTGGCTATACTCAAATCCTTCTCAGAATAAAAACATTCCCTATATACCAACCATGTTTTTCTTATGCCAATGTGTCCGTACCTCTCATATAAATCTAAGATCACTTTTTCAGTTAGTTCTCTGTCTAATACATATTTTTCTTCGGTCGAAATGGTTTTAATTATAAAATTATCTTTTATAGTAAAGCCTTTGTGTGGGTGTTGAAATATTTTAATTCTTAGTTCGTGTAGATGCGTTTGACTATTTTTAATTTGTGTTAATGAGTATAAATCGTTATCGTGTTCAAATGTGTTTAATGCTACAGTAAAGGTGTTCGAGCTCTCCGTATGTACTTGACGATTTCGTGTTAGTGCGTCTGCAGTAACGTTGTCTTTTCCCGGTCTGTCTATGATTGTGAATGAATATTCCTGTATTAGCAAAGACCACCGGTATATCTTATTATTTGCAAATCTGTTTTTCATGAGAAAGCATAGAGCTGAGTGATCAGTTTCAAGATTAAAATGATTGGAAGTAAGAAAAAGAAAAAGTTTAGATACGGCATATATGACAGACAACATTTCTTTCTCGTAAGGTTTTAAAATACGTGATACAAAACATATTGGTGCCTCTATACCCCCCTGTATTTGAGTTAATTCGGCAGCAATTATATTGTCTGAAGCACCGGTGCGTAAAGTGAAAGGTAAAGTGAAATCGGGACTGTGTAATAAATTATCATAAAAATTGTTTTTGACTTCAGTAAATGCACACTCTCTTCTATCATCCCATTCCCATTTGATGTTTTTTCTTAGCAATTCTAATAAGGGAACTTCGTCAGTGTCTAGAATGAGACATTTTTTCAATGACATTATTTTTTTTGCATTACCATGATACCGTGCGAAAAATATTTTGCGCATTAGGGTGCAAAATATTTTGCACATCACATACCTATTATTGCTTATTTTTTATAATTTTCAATGTATACACAAGAATTAAACAAACTTCTGATAAATCAACTGAAAATAGATTTTTATAAATTATTTTATTAAAAACAGTATGATTTTTTAACAGTTATTTCAATTATTATTTACAATATTAACGTTAATTGTGCAACCACTACAAGATATAATATTAGTTTAATCAAATTAAAGTCAAAAAAGTATTGTTTGCATCTCGTGTGTGAAATTCTTTGGTCATCTCGAATGATTTTTTGACTCTGCTGCGCCTCGTCAAGAGCTTTCATTCTCGATCACCAAAGTAGTATTTCACACCCTAGATTCAAAAATAACTATTCTTTGACGCTCCTTTTTTTCACCCAATTTTCATCGAATAAAAATGAAACATACCATAGAAAGTCTCGTATAACTTAATACAAAATGAACCTTCATTAATTTGAAAAGGAAATTAATTAAGCATAGGTAATAATAATAATATATGAATATATAATCACTAATCAGAACCAAGCAGTCAAACTAGAGTAGTATTATTTTTTATGGGTATGCCGATGAGCAGAATAGCACTAAGAATAACGAGTGCATTCGTTTAAAAAAGGTATTTGTGTAGATATTTGAATCACAAGTGACATTATGAAATTATCGGTTAGTCAAAAACAATTTTATAGCTAATAGTAAAAATAAGGATAGCTTTATAAAATTATTGCGCAAGAAGTTCAGAGATAATGACTTTAACGTTAAAATATGCAGAGAAGACGCCGATACTACAATCGTTAAAACTGGTACTGATTTGAAAATCAATCAAGTTAAGAATTAATAGATAAACACTGTTTAAGAGTATATTTCCAAGTCCAAAAATGGTTAAGTTCTGAGAAAGATCTGTTACAATTCAGGTGGCTTAAACCTGAGAATGGCTTAATGCCTGATGTTATGAGTGAATGTATTGCTTTTCCTAAAAATTCACTAAGTAATAATTCTTGTAAATGTAAGGAAGGCTGAAAAAATAATCAGTGTAGCAGTAGAAAACTGAATATATAATGTTCTATTCTATGTGTCTATTGTAAAGGAAATAATAGTGCCAATGCCTTTCTACCTTTGATGAATCGGCTATCGATGAGGAATGCGGTGAAATTATGGTATATGACGGTAATGAAACTAATATAGTATATTCCATTTTGTTTCGATGAAAATTGGGTGAAAAACAGGAGAGTCAAAGAAAATACATTTTTGAAAACTGTGAAAATGCACTTTTTTTGAAAATTAAAAAAAAACGAACTCTATTCCCTAAAAGTACATAAGATAATGTACAATCGAAAACAAAAAAAGTCACGTACAATGCCTCCTTGACAGAATTGACGATGAATTAAAAATTTTATTTCGACCGCCATCTTTGATCGTTCTATTTGACACGGTTCCCGGGATTGGTGATTATATTTTATCATAAATGAGTTTTAATTTTGCCAACTTTAGTGAAATTACTCTTTCTTATAGAGAATATATTCAATTTTGATTCTTTAGGCCATTTTTGGCGTTTTCTATTTTTTTCCAAGATGGCCAAGACCAATACATACCGGACAGATGTGTATTTTTTAAGAATTTTATTCCAAGTAAGCCAGCATTTTTAAAACTCCCATCCAATTATTAGTACAAGATATATTAAGGAGATAAGTTGAAAATCCGTGAAAGCGCGTAAAAGGTGCATATAACATTTGAGGTACAAGGAATTTTTTGACACAAATATTTTTTCCGTAATTAGGAGGTCATAATACATAAGAATCAACAATAAAATTTCAGGTGGAATGTAGTCGCCGAAAAAAATTGAATTAAATCAATTCGACTGTACTATTAAAGAGATATTAAAAGAGACGCCATAATCTACAGAAATATGCGAAAAACATTTAACCTGCAAATCATAAATTTTTGGTAAATTACCCAAAGGCGTTGAATTTGTTTTCCAACAAATATGACATTGTGAAAAAAATTTTTCTAATAAACATTTTAGAGGAAAAAATCCAAAAATTTTATGATAATAAAAACTTGGCAAAAGAATAGTGAATTTTTATCATAATTTAATGTAAAGTAGTATAAACGACTCCCTTAAAATTCATACATTATCTAGTAAGTTTAATTTTTTTTTAAATACTTTTGGACGATATGTGTTATTTTTAATGTGAGCGATTTCAGTTTGGAAATGGGTACATTTTACACGTTTGACAATGGCCATTAATGCTGTCAAAAAATATAAAAAAATATTTAAACGTAAATGAACATTTTAGGTCTCGCCTACCCATAAATACTTGTACAGAGAGCCTATCCAAAGGAGTAATGCCCCTCAAATTGTTATGCAAAACAAAGCTGGTACCATAAACTAACACCTGGTTGAGAAAAGTTACACTTATTGCAGTTTTTATAAAAGTTTCATAATGGTTTATATGGAGAAGTCCTGTATATACAAAGTTTTATCAAAAGGAAACCCCCCAAGGTGCAGCAACTTTGAGAATTCACGCTGCCCTTAGCCTAAAGGTAACTATACTTAATTTTTATAAGTTTCAGTTCATTACGATCTGTCCATTTCACAAATTTTATGTATTTAGTTTTACTACGAGAGAGTTTGTCACTTTATTTAAATAATGTTTTTAAGCTAATTTACTTTAGTTCCAATTAAATTTAAATATGTTTTAGTACATAATGTGTACTCAGTGTTCATTTCTAATCACTTTTTGTATAGTTTATATTACAATTTTAATAATTTATTTTCCTTTTTTAGTTTGACGATATGTCTACGAGGGTATTTTACAATGGTATCCTTGCCAGGACTAGGCATGGTTTTTGACTTATGAAGCCTCGTGATGGTCTCCTAACATATTCACACTGACTTATTTCAAGGTTTGTTTAGTTTTTACTAAATATTTGTTATACAAGGTGACATCCTTTTACCTATACTTATATAAAGTTATGTTTTGTATAATGTATGTTGAATTTAAAATATAATTTATCCCTCTTAAGCTATTCTGCTAAGCTTAAAATTTATTTTAGGTCATTGACCTTAACCTATGCTGAAAGAGGTTTGTATATGCATTTTTCTCATGCCGAAAGTTGTCAATGTCGTGCAATGAGTGTTGTATCTCTCGTCTGTTATCTTGATGGCCCTTTGTACTTGGTTGTTACAATTATAAGTGCACGATTGCTAATGACATGACAATATATATATATATATAAATATATATATATATATATATATATATATATATATATATATATATATATATATATATATATATATATATATATATATATATATATATATGTATATATACATATATATACAGTGTGTCTCACTTTTCACCACTACATCCCAATATCTCGGCCATTTGTTGATCGATTTAGATCAAATTTGATATTCTTCTTTTGCTTCAGATTGTGATCGAAAAGTTATTTAATTTTTTTTTTTTTTCGAAATTAAATACGCCTACTATGATTAAAAGAAATTGACAAAAATTGGGAATTTATATTAGCGATTGAGATGGGGTTTTTGTTTTTACAGAATCTTGCTCGGCATGACCTAAAACCCCTGTATACCAAATTTCGTTAAAAAATATTCATTCCTTTAAAAAAAAATCATATCTAAGATTTCAATAATAATCACCCTACTATTCGAGTTATTTATTGTCGGATATTTACATAACTTGGCAGTCGTGTAATAAAGACGCTAATTAAGCATTAGGACACATTTTTTATCCAAAACACTATTGCGAAATGAATATTTGAAAAATTGCAGCTATTTTTTAAAATACTTAGAACTCAGCATACCAATATCTTTGTTAACATGGAGTGCTTTGGAATAGATTTGACAATTGCATCGAATGTTAAATTAATCTTAAACATGGCTGCACAACAATTAATTATTGCTGATAAAATTGAAATATTAAGAATTGACAAATCCATTCCAAAGCACTCCATGTTAACAAAGATATTGTTATGCCGAGTACTAAGTATTTTAAAAAATAGCCACCATTTTTCAAATATTCATTTCAAAATAGTGTTTTGGATAAAAAATGTGTCCCAATGCTTAATTAGCGTCATTATTACACCACTACCAAGTTATGTAAATATCCGACAATAAATAACTTGAATAGTAGGGTGATTATTATTGAAATCTTAGATATGATTTTTTTGTAGAGGAATGAATATTATTTAACGAAATTTGGTTTTAGGTCATGCCGAACAAGATTCTGTAAAAACAAAAATCCTATCTCAATCGCTAATATAAATTCCTAATTTTTTACAATATTTTTTTTATCATAGTAGGCGTATTTAATTTCGAAAAAAAAAAATTTTAAATGAACTTTTTAATCACAATCTGAAGCAAAAGAAATATACCAAATTTGATCTAAATCGATCAACAAATGGCCGAGATATTGAGGTGTAGTGATGAAAAGTGAGACACACCGTATATATATATATATATATATATATATATATATATATATATATATATATATATATATATATATATATATATATATATATATATATATATATATATATATATATATATATATATATATATATATATATACAGACTGTCTATTTTACGAGGGCCACACCAAATATCTCGCTTAATATCTATTGTAGAAGAATAAAGTTTTAGAAACAGTTATCCCATTTTTTGTGAGCTATATTTCAGTAAAAAGAAATTTGAAATCCATAGCCTACTTTATGAGATATATTACAAAAACCTGAAAAATAGGAAAACCACAAACGGTTATAGCTTCCTTATTTGAGGAGATACGAAAAAAGTTAAAGGAATGAAAGTTGACGGCAAAGACAATAAGAATAATAACGTGTAACAGAAAAATCGAAAAATGCAGTTGGCTTTGACATACGCTCTTGTGCAAAAATGAAAAATACAAATCTCAAAGTAGGCCATGACGCCATTACTTCCGTTATTTTTTTCTCTTTCCAACGATATAAAACATGTCACAAAAATTTTAACCGATAGTGTCAATATTTAATATTTTACGAATACCACAATTCATATAATTGAATCGTAACAATCAGCTGTGCCATAATTAGTGAAAAACAATGTATACAGTTATTAACAAATTTGACAGATTGTCACTGTTGTATGTTGTATGTTGCGTTGTCGAGTTCTAAGACAAATTTTATATCAGTAATTATGGTGTACACCAATAATAACAAATTCGATATGATTAGCATTTATTGTCAGTGCAATTTTGACGCTTAGATGGCAGTCACGGTTTACGGAGATAGATTTCCAGATGCTCCGCAGCCAAATCGAACTATGTTTAGGAAGTTAGTTCAAAATCTAAAAACGCACGGTTCATTTTCAAAAAAAGTAATAAGGCGAGCGCATGTTGCGGATAATGTAAGAAAAGTGAATAGAGTATTGAATTATGTTAACCAAAATGAGGAAACCTCTTTGAGACAAATTCAGAGAAACTGTCGCATAAAAAAAGACAGTGCAAGAAAAATATTGAAAAAAAAACGGATTTCGATGCTACAAAATGAGGAAAGTTCAACATTTAAATGAGGGAGATAAGCCAAGGAGAGTAAGATTTTGTATATGGTTATTAAATAAAAAAAGGAATGACGCGCTGATATGTAGCAAAATTCTTTGGTCGGACGAATCAAATTTTTCTAATAATGGATTTTTCAATAGAAATATGCATTATAAGTGGACACGAGAAAATACACATTGGTGCAGAGAGACTGCTTTCCAAGAAAGATTTTCTACGAATGTTTGGTTGGGACTAAAGTAATTGGACCTTATTTTTATGATGGCAAATTAACCGCTCGTAGATACCTTAATTTCCTGCAAAACGAATTTCAAGATTTTCTTTATGAATTAACATTGGCAGAAAGATTAAATTATTCATATTTTCAACAAGATGGGGCTCCACCTCACACTGCTGTAATATGTACAAATTATTTAAATCAAGTTATGCCAGATAGCTGGATAGGCACCTATGGACCCATTCTATGGCCAGCTCGATCACCAGATATTACTCCCTTGGATTTTTTCGTCTGGGGTTACATTAAAGACAAGGTATTTCAAACTGCCCCTGAAAATATTGAGGACATCAAAACCAGAATTCGAAACGCATGTGAGGCAATTACTCCTGAAATGCTCCAAAATGTAATGCGTGACGTGTCTCGTAGAGCACGTTTATGTGTCAGAATGCATGGTGCACAATTTGAGCATGTAGTTAGAAAAATAAATACACACAATTTCTTTTCAATATAGTAGTAGGTAGTACTGTTATACATAGTTTTTCGTTTTTTTCTTTGGATGTTCGTTTTGTACTTGTATTTTTATTTATGAGATATTTGTTGGTTTGTATTAAATTGTAATAAATAATTACGGAATTATAATTATTATAAAGTGAATTTTTACTATCATGGCACAGCTGATTGTTACGATTCAATTATATGAATTGTGGTATTCGTAATATATTAAATATTGACACTATCGGTTAAAATTTCTGTGACATGTTTTATATCGTTGGAAAGAGAAAAAAATAACGGAATTAATGGCGTCATGGCCTACTTTGAGATTTGTATTTTTCATTTTTGCACAAGAGCGTATGTCAAAGCCAACTGCATTTTTCGATTTTTCTGTTACACGTTATTATTCTTATTGTCTTTGCCGTCAACTTTCATTCCTTTAACTTTTTTCGTATCTCCTCAAATAAGGAAGCTATAACCGTTTGTGGTTTTCCTATTTTTCAGGTTTTTGTAATATATCTCATAAAGTAGGCTATGGATTTCAAATTTCTTTTTACTGAAATATAGCTCACAAAAAATGGGATAACTGTTTCTAAAACCTTATTCTTCTACAATAGATATTAAGCGAGATATTTGCTGTGGCCCTCGTAAAATAGACAGTCTGTATATATATATATATATATTATTATGTTTCCCAATGTTTTTGTGGGGGAAAGCGATAATAAATTTTTATTTTATTTGTTTAGCATGAGTGTCTGTTCTTGCAGACTTACTCCTCTCAGGGTTAAAGTAGGTTCAAATTATACAAATCAGGAATTTTACGATCAATAAAACACTGTAGTTGAGAATAGATTTGTTTTATTAAATTTACTGGAATATGGTTGTTTTGCAAGAATTTTTTTACAGTGTTAAATTATACAAAAATGAATGTTGGGCGCCGTTAAAAACATATAATTATTTAAAATCTGACAATGAAATTAGTTTACAAAATGAAAAAGGAAAACTCTGATGTGGTTTTTATTCTTTCGTACTAGTGAGACTTTTTACCTTAACATCCGATCGGTAGCTACCGCGCGACCGCAAATACCAAGACGTGGAGAGAAATCCGCTTCTAGTTGTCGTTGCTAAGTTGCCTGCAGTGTTGACAATCGACAGTACAGCTGATGTGATATGGACGATCCTTCTGTTTCGTTCTTGTTTTGTTACAAATAAAACTTCTCTGGATACTGGATTATTGTTGAAACGATGCACTATTTCGTTGCACTTAAATTTGTGTCGAGGTGAGTACCAAAATATATTTTCGAAGACGACTTTTACATATAAGGAAACTGCCCTTGTTTACAAATTACAATTTTACAAAATTTGAGATTTATTTTCTCAATTCTCGTTTTCATATAACCAAGGAAACTATTTTTGAGTCATTACAATACTCTTACTTTGATTTGAATACTAAATACATTTACTTTACTTCAAAATTTCAATTTTCTTCTTTTAAATATTTTTAGGTTATGTCTTCCGCTAAAATTTTACGTGCGGTTAGTTTCGTTGTTGAGTAATGACTGAATTGTAAATTCTGGCTTTCTATTGGGCCAAAATGAAGTATCTGACAGGATTTTACGCCTTGATTTTTTTTGGAAGAAAATTTTAATTTATGAATTTACTTTTTCTAGCTTTATGTTTTATTAAATGTTTATTTTACTACTTGAGTTTTATTTCTCATGCTTTTCTGAGTATTTTGATATGCAATACATATTGATTTGTGCCTCAATTGCAATTTTTCATGGTTATGTGAACTCGGACATATTTTAACAATTTCCAGCCTTAATACCTAATTTTAGCTACCAAACCATATTCCTGCTTATAATTTAAAGTACATTTAACATTTATTAACACAATTTCAAAACCTTACTCTATTATTTTTACTAATACTGAACTATGCATTTTAGCATGTCGTTTGAGGAGAAACTTGTCACCCCCTACAAAATACTACATGATGTGTTGGACAAAACTACACTAAATCTATGGACCTGGCCAAACTCTATAACAACAAAGTGAAATACTCTAAGAAAAAACCTTTTTACAAACTATTTTATACATTTTTAAAAAAAGTTCATCTGACAGCTATGTGATTTTCCCACTGTGGGCCCCATTTGACGTTTAATTTAAGGGAACTTACGTCGTAGAGTAAGTATAAACCATATTGTTTCTGTTTTGACACATTTTATCCTATTACGATAGGTATTTTTATGAAATACCTGTGAAGTTTGGTTCCAAGCGTAACCTCCCGTTTAAACTTTTTGTTATTTTCTACCCTGCTTATGTAGTCCTTTTATTATAAGTTTGTGCTTGTTTAAGCTTACAAATTATCACCTTTTTAATTGTTTATTGTTAAATTTATGATTACACTTTTTATTTATTGATAAATTTTTATTGTTTTTAGGTTCAAACCACCCTCTCATGTGTGTCAAGAGTTCCTGTTGGTTTGCCACCGTTTGGCTTTGTACAAAAGTTTATTTAAGCATCGTTGCACTTTATCGATACCTTGTTTTGGTCTTATTTACAAATAAAGTCTTTCAATGTACAGGTATGCACTATTTTCTTACTGCTAGATATATTAATAAATTTATTTACAATTCAAACACTTATTACTAAATTCAACTGCAGTGCTTTATTCTAACGACATGAACCTGCCTTCAGCATGTGATTGGAGTGCCTCTGCATCTCACAAGCACTCGTGCATAAAGTAACCACCATCAGTGGCGTTTCTGAGTATTATTTTATATGGATTACTAATTTTATTGTTTGAAGTGAATTGTTCCAATATATTATATTGTTTGGGGAGAATATTGCGACATTATATATATATATATATATATATATATATATATATATATATATATATATATATATATATATATATATATATATAGACATATGAAGCCCCAATACGAAGCCCAAAACAGCATATTCTGCCGCTTATTCGAAGCCCACAACACACATACGAAGCCCGCCCTCGGGCTTCGTAAAAATAAGCGTGTATAAAACCTAGACTATGTTATTCTCAACAAATCCCGCCAATTGGCAAAATTTCGCCCGGGCATCAAATTGCACCTCCTTTCTCTCAAAACATACGCGATGTAGTTGAACGAATAGATCTTCAGATGGCGCTACAGTTGTCGGTGTATAAGCGATATATACAGTGAATATATTTGACGCATTTTGCAATGCCCTATTTTATTCGATGCATTATACGAATCCCTAAGTCTTGGCAACACTGTACATCTGCTTGGTAAATATTATGCAGCCAACTAATGTGTTTGTATCTGTAATATTTTTGCTGTGGCAATGATAATTTGTGGCTATGACAATTAAATATTTTATGTTAATTGTGTTTATCTAATGGCTGACTTAGAACTGGACTCGTAACTAAATAATATTTATATCTCCTATAAGATGACAAAAAAACTGTTGTTATTTAATAAAAAATCTATTGATACTTTTACTTCCACGTCCAGTGGAAGTATAGTAACGACAAAAAATTTTTTAAAAATTTTTATTGTCCAAATAGGCTTAAAATGTCATGAAACGTCGAGATTTTAAGTTTGACCGAAAAAAAAATTCTGTCTGTCTGTCGGTCTGTCTGTCTGTCTGTAACTTTTTTTTGTGCGCACGTTTACTCTGGAACCGTTTAAGATATTGACTTGAAATTTGGTACACATATGTACTTTAACGAGATCTAGAACTAAATTATATTTTCATCTTGTTCCGTCGAAGGGTTGGGGGGTAAATTGGGGTAAATTTGGGGTAAATAGGTAAATCAAGCAGGTAAGAGTCCATGAAGTTGGTATTTAGTATATACAAGAGAAGCTGAGGTCTCAAAAAAATTTTTGGCATTAGCCACTCCCATTACCACCCCCACCTCCTTATTAAAGGGGATGAAAAAAAAAATGTGATTTAGTGCATGTACAGGAACCAGAAACCTCAAAATATTTTTTTACTTCATCCACCCCCCCCACTACCACCCCCGTATCACCACCCCCACCCCACTACCGATGTGGGGTATCGTTTTATGGGTTTTTGGGGTAGACGATTTCAAATATTATATTATTAAAGTTCCATAAACAATTATTTTCACATACAAAGTTTTTTTGTTGTGAGTGACTTGGATAGAGAATCTGGATGTGGAAGTAGTGATTCCTTGGGCAGCGGTTTTTACTTTTTTACTTCACTAAGATTATATAGACTGTCTTTCTTTTCCGTGCGTTCAGCAGCAAAAATCGTAATTATAAATATAATTAATTTATGATTTTAAGTACACCTATACAGGGTATTAACTAAAATGTTGAGGATATTTCTAAGTAGATTCCTTAGCAAGAATTAAGAAAAATTTCTAGTATTAACTGTTCCAAAATTAGCCCTCCCTGGAAAGCTACCCCCTTTTAAAGGGGCGAGTCCAAATCTCCTCTACTTTATATTTGGTAAATATTTCCCATCTTCTTTGTTATTTCCGTTCATTTAGTTTACATTCCTTTTAATCTGAATAATTTTGAGAGAAGCATATTTAATACATATGGAAGAAAACGGCTTATTTTTATGCATGTCAGGGTATTTTTTTTTTAAGCGAGAAGCAAAAAGTTTTAAAATTTTTGCTTTATTTATTTAAGGAAAATTTCTAGTATTAACTGTTCCAAAATTAGCCCTCCCTGGAAAGCTACCCCCTTTTAAAGGGGCGAGTCCAAATCTCCTCTACTTTATATTTGTTAAATATTTCCCATCTTCTTTGTTATTTCCGTTCATTTAGTTTACATTACTTTTAATCTGAATAATTTTGAGAGAAGCGTATTAAATACATATGGAAGAAAACGGCTTATTTTTATGCATGTCAAAGTATTTTTTTTTTTAAGTAAGAAGCAAAAAGTTTTAAAATTTTCTGATGAAGTTATAAGCTAAGTTTCAACCGTTAAGAACTGTTGAAAAGTCATAAAGGGTGGTTTATTTGATACATTTAAGAGATGCCACGGAGGATGAAAAGACTTTTGCATAAATATCATATTGAGTAAAAATTATTGATAAAAGCACTATAATGAGTCTGAAAACAATAATTTCAAACATTATTTTAATGCATGCTTTACAGAAGGACGCAATTATCCAGGAAAAGCTAATTTTAAAAAAGTTCATATGAAAGATCCGACTTTATTTTTGTCAAGTAATCTAGTTACTTGCCGAATATATGGTAGCTATATATTATTCCGTAGTGTGGAAATAATAGTATATTAAGTATCATCAGAACGGTAACGGACGTTTACCGCCGAATACCGGTATAACCCTTAAGGTTCGCGATGCTTATACTGTTTTTTGTACAATCGTATTAAATTCCAATTCAATTAAAATAATTTAATTTCTACTAAATAAACGAAAAGTCAAAAGCCACGTTTATATTTCGTGGCAAGTACAACTTGTCAAATATGATATTTGTATTTTGACATTTCGTTTATTTACTAGAAATTAAATTATTTTAATTGAAGTGTAATTAAAAACGATCGTGCAGAAAGTAATGTTATTTTTTTTTAAATACATAGAAATGACCTTATTTTTTGTACTTATTTTTGTGAAATAACAATATGACAATACATGTCAAAACTCTAATTGTCAAACGTATAAAACGTGTATGAAACTTTTATAGTTTGTTAGTTATGGACATCGAAGACATATTATTAACCCCCCCAGAAATGCTAGAAAGTGCAAATATAACAACTCTAAATTTACTTCCAGATAAAAGCAGAAAACTTCACGAGAAAACTTATGCGGGTTTTATTTCATGGTGCAAGAAGAGAAGCAGGTATCGCGCTATTCGGAATCGGTGCTATTGGCATATTTCTCCGATGTTACAAAAAGAGGCCTAATGAATTTGTAATTGTATTTTTGATATTTTTTAAGTTCCATATGTGTTACCATAATTAAATAAATAAAAGTAACACTTAGAATTCAATTTTGTGTTATAAAATAAAATAAGATTTTTTCCTATGTAATAATATACAATCAACGGAAAATTTATATAACTTACTCGTGTGTTAATCGGCGATTAATAATCTCGACAAATAATGCGCTCGCTACCGCTCGCACGTTAAAATGTCTCAATTTATTAATCGCTCTCATTAACATACTTGTTTGTTACATAACTATTATCTTATAGGTGTGTATTGTCTCTAGATATATGGTGGAGTGAGGTGAGAACAAATAGCAAAATAAATCATGTAGGTACTTATTTTATTTTTAAATTTTTAATTAATTTTATTTGAAAAGAAATTCTGTTTGAAAGGAAATTGACAATATTTATTTTATATTTATTGCGGAGAAGGAAAAGTGGTAGAAAACTTCATATTTGATTATAGAAAGCCATTAAATCAGTTTTCAGGGAAATTCATTCAAATCCAATCGGTTTTCTAATAACTTACTGTTTTCGTCTAAGAGCACCCCACACTATTGGAGTGAAAATAAATTTTGAATGAAGCTGTTTGGCTGCAGGAATTTTATTGTTTTAATTTGTTTTATGTATAATAACAAGTGCTATGAGCAGTTTTGGATTAAATGGGTCCATTGCTTATTGTAATATTTTAACAATTTACCT
This sequence comes from Rutpela maculata, assembly GCA_936432065.2. Taxonomy (NCBI): domain Eukaryota; kingdom Metazoa; phylum Arthropoda; class Insecta; order Coleoptera; family Cerambycidae; genus Rutpela; species Rutpela maculata. The sequence continues at coordinate 107,558,359 of OW386287.2, read as the reverse complement.
ATTTTTAAACACTGAAATTTGCTGTTATTTTCATTAGTACCTCCGGTCCTAGTATTCGTATCGTAAAAATAAAAATAGCGAATTATTCGCAATAAAATCTTGAATAAGACTAGGCCTATGCAAAAACTAGATGATAGTTTGTTAATCAGTAAAAAAAATAAAAACCACCAAAAATTGCCTTTTTTGATAATAATTTAATAAGTATAACATAATAATGCATCAATTTTAACGAAAGTCCGTGGAACTAAGCCTTTTATTGAACTAAACCTGTGCTAAATTTTAGCTCAAAATAAATATTTTTGAACAAATCTCAAACGACTAAAAACCAATAATAATTTCGAAATTTTTATCGCTTATTGTTTAAGTGCAGTGACTCGTGTGCGGTAAATTTTTGTTCAAAATGTAGGTTTTTACATGTATTTTCCAACAGTGTTAATCCGTTTTTTCTTGAAATTTATTTATAATTTTCAAAGTTACAGTTGTAAACAAATTCAAATAACTCTGGATTTTTTTATGAAACCAAAAGCGGGAAATGAATTATGAAAATAGATGAAATATCTAACATTTTTCTAAAAAAATTAGTGATCTATTTGCATTTGGGGCCGAGAAACGTCAGTTTCTGTGTTTAGGTAGCTTATAAATAAACAAGTCGATATTTTTTCTAGAAATTTGGATTGATTGTTTTTCGATACTTATGTTTTTGTCTCCGCTGTTTGAAAATGAGTCGAAACTATAATTTTTAGAATTACAATTAGAATAAAGCGGTTTTCACACATAGTCAATTTTTTTTTACTTTCTTATCCATTTTTGTCACGGAAGGGAAAACAAACCTAACCTGAACAGTTATTCTTATGTCTATGTACACAGTTTTGTAACTTTTCATTTTACTGATACAATAAAAAAATGGCAGTTAGTTATTTGAACCATCCTGGAAAAAAAAGTGCTGGTCGTCTTACACATTGAACTATCTTACGACTGAAGTATGATCTGTAAAACCATAATAAACCTTTAGAGCTATTTGGCGATTTTCGGATCTCTAACATAATTGCTAAAAGCCCGACTATCGGGCCTCTATCTTTTTTAACAATTGTGCTTCTGGATTGTTCTCAACTAGGTGAGACTAATATTATTGAAGAATAACCAGTCCAAATTTTAAGAACATATATCAATTTGCTTATTTATAAGCGACTGAGACGCAAACACTGACGTATCTCGGCCCCAAATGCAAGTAGATCATTATTTTTTTAAGAAATATTTCATCTATTTTCATAATTCGTTGCCTGTTCTTGGTTTGATAAAAAATTCAGTTATCTGAATATGTTTATACCTATAATTTTGAAACAGATTTAAACAGATTTAAAAAATGGTCTAAATGAAGATACTATCATTGTAAAATTCATGTAAAATACCTACATTTTGAAATAAAAATGTTCTACGAATCGATGCACTTAAACAGTAAGCGATTAAAATTTCGAAATCTTTTTTTATTTTTAGCCGTTTGAATAAATATTTTATGCTAAAATTTGGCACGAAGGTTTAGTTCAATAAAGTGCATAGTTCCTCCAACTTTCGTTAAAATGGATGCATTATTACGTTATATTTCTTAAATTGTCAAAAAAGGCAATTTTTGGTGGTTTTTATTTTCTTACAAATTAACGAATTATCAGAAAGTTTTTTTCATAGCCACTCGCTATTTTTATTTTTGCGATACAATTATTAGGACCGAAGATAATAAGGAAAAGAGCAGAAAATTTCAGCGTTGAAAAATAAATTGTTAAAATTTTTTTTACGCTGGACCGCTGAATTAAAAACTTCTCGGTGGCACTTATTATATCTACGACAAATTGAAATAATAAAATTGCTGAAGCCAGAGAATTCCTTATTCACCTATTTTGTTACTTAATTTGACTTCACTATATATGATTTAAAATGTTAACATATTTAAAAACTAAATTAAATAACTAAAAAATCAGAACGTGAAAAATTTATAATACTGTACATTACAGCAAACTGAGAAAGTATTAGTCACATATTTAAAATTACTAACTATAACAGCCCATTGTAGTGCCTGGCCGACCAGATGGTAGGTCGACACTTTCTATGAAATTCCCGCTAAAATTTTAGGTACCTACCTGATATATGTTCACTGGCCAGTACCACTTGTTTACGAAATGTTAAAATCCACTTTTAAACCATTTAGAAATATTGTCATATGGATTAAATTTCGTTTACTTCCCTCGCTAACCGAAGGGAAGTAGGGTATTGTAATCGTAAAAAAATTACCCTCCGAGATTTCCTTGCGTTTCAGACTATGCAGATTACGAAAATTAAAGCCATTTAATTCCATCAGTCTGTCTGTCTGTTGGCGCTATATCTACAGCTATATCTACAAGAGCCAGAAGTATGTATCTATTTCTAACAATACACATAACAATTATTGTAGTTTATAAGATATATATTGTGGGGAAAATATTACAAAACCATTTGACGCAGAAGAAAAATATTTGGTCGTTAGTTGACGCTACTGTCAACGAAGAATAGTGGAGACCTGAAAAAATAATGAGGAAAAAAATGTGACGAAAGACAATTATATTTTGCGTGTAGTTAATACAACTGTCAGGGGAAAAATATGTACAGGGCGTTTACTCTAAAAAAATAATGAAAAAATGGATTGCGGACAATAATGTTTCGCATATAGTTAACACAACTGTCAAAGAAAAATATGAAAAATGGGTGGTCGCCCCAAAAATAATAATAAAAAATGAGACGAAAGACGATATTATTTCACATGCAGATATCACAACTGCCAAGTAAGAAAAATATGAAAATATAGAAAAAAATACTGAAAGAAGATTTCGCATGTAGGTAACATAACTGTCAAAGAAGAAAAAATATGAAACATTTACAGGGTGGCCACTTTAAAAAATAAGAAACGACACAGTAAAATGATCTTTGAAATGTAGTTGTCAGTCGTTATTGCCAGGAAAAAAATCTGATATAGTTTTTATAAGAAAAATATGCAGGGTCGTCATCCAACAGAAAAAATAATTCAGAAATAAAGTAGGTCAATCAAAGGGGGAAGAAAATTTTAGTCCGTTCCAATATGGTAGAAAATTGACCGAGAGGTGATTTTTTTTAAGATTAAGTGTTTTTTTTCCTGCTCTCCAAAAGTCAAATTTCGACGCTCGTTTTTCGCGATTAACTCAAAAAAACCGCTGCCCAAGGAGTCACTACTTTCACTTCCAGATTTTCTAACCAAGTCTCTCACAACGAAAAAATTTTGTATGTGGAAATAATTGTTTATGGAACTTTAATAATATAATATTTGAAATCTCTACACCAAAAACCCATAAAACGATATCCCACATCGGTAGTGGAATGGGGGTGGTGATAGGGGAATGGTAATAGGATGAAGTAAAAAAATATTTTGAGATTTTTGGTTCTTGTACACACACTAAATCACAATTTTTTTTATCCCCTTTAATAATGGGGTGGGGGTGGTAATTGGGGTGACTAATGCCAAAAGGTTTTTGAGACCTTAGCTTCCCTTACATATACTAAATACAAATTTTATGGACTCTTACCTGTTTGATTTACCTATTTATCCCCCATTTACCCCAATTTACCACCCAACCCTTCGACGGAAGAGGATAAAAATATAATTTATTTCCAGATCTCATTAAAATACATACGTGTACCAAATTTTAAGTCAATATCTTAAACAGTTCCAGAGTAATCGTGAGCACAAAAAAGTTACAGACGGACCGACAGACAGGATTTTTTTCGCTCAAACTTAAAATCACGACGTTTCATGACATTTTAAGCCTATTTGAACAATAAAAATTTTCAAAATTTTTTTTGTCGTTACTATACTAAAGTGGAAGTAATTAAGACTTGAGAAGAAGAACGTTGACCACAATGTTGAAAGATATTTTAATTCTCTACAATTTGTACAAGTTATGTCTATTCTTTGTTCAAAAATTCGTTTATATGAAAATCGAATTTTGCGAAAATGTTTTCTTTTAAATTGCGTTCTAATAGAAAAGTTCATTTAAAGTTTTTTTTAAGCTTTTTAAATAATTAATTAAATGGTTTAGATGCCTACATTATTTTCCTTAAAAATAATTTATAACCTAAAAAATCCAACTTTATTGTAAAAAAACATTTTATACATTTATAAGGAAACAAAATATTAGAAATTTTTGTTGGAAAATAAAGTTTATTCAATTACCTTTCAACTGGGACCAACCGATTTCATTTACCCTAATTACAGCGTCTTCTGTAAACACCCCCTATAGATAAGGCCGACGCACAAAATCGATGAGTCATCAACACAAGACTGCAGTTTTGGTTGCTTCATAAAAATTTAAACAATTTATGTAGCAATATTAAATTTCTGCTATTTTTCTTATTATGGTCATAGTCTCCATATCGCAAATAATAAAAAAACTAATTTTAAATAAAAATAGACATAAAAAAACTTTCAGATAATTTGTTACCTTGCAAAAAAATAGGCACCATTAAAAATTGCCCTCTTCGTATAATTGGGGTGAAATTATGCCATTTATTGCTTTAGTTTTCAAGTTATGTTTACTTACTTTTTTTTGATAAAATAATAAAGTTAAAAACATGGTGCGTCTATTCAAATAATAAAGAAAATAAAAATTGAAAATAATTGTATCATCTACAAACAATTTTTTTCGTAAAGTATGTATTTTTACGTAATTGAGAATTACTTTTTCTGCACTAAAACATTCTTATAAACGATGACTTTCATGTTATTTTAAGTTTCCAACTGATCAGGTAATTTGTTGTAATACGCAGTATTATGTATTTCTCATATTCTAATGTTTTGGTTATTAATTTTAACGAATTATAAAATAATTTTTCCGCTCTATTTATACATTTTTTTCGTCATAATAATAGGACTATTAATTTTTTAGATAGATTTACGACTAAGTACTGTCTTGCTTCAAAGAGGTGTAGCTTTACCATTGCCAACAGTTCTTTTGACATTTACTGGACTATTCACGAAAACGCCATGTGCTTTGTAAGCACGATAACTGAAGGACCAAGAGTCCGATTGTATTTAAATTTGGACAATAAGTTAAAGTTAGTTAGAGGAAGAGCCACGATGTTATTAAAAAAAGTCCAATCTGCAAATACTACAGTTAAGACATCTTAAGCAAAAAATGCAAATATAAACTGTTGTAACTCTTGATAAGATTTGACAATAACAAAAATTCTGCAGAATGTAGCTAGAAGCTCTTCGCCAACCAAGCTGGCATCATCAGGAGACGATTAGAATTACAAATTTAGCAATTATATCTAGAAAAATCAACTTATTTTCAACAAACTGCAGAATGTCATATATAATGTTTAACAGTTATGTAAAAACTTCAGAAAACTGGCGAAAAATAATATTTACATTCAGTTATTTCTTTTTGCTTTCTATTGACTTTGACTTTTATCATGTGGGGAGTTCCAATAGAAAAAAGAACAGTTACATTAATTCTTCAACGTTTTAATAACATTGTTCTATTTTCAAACTTCTCAAACAGTCTAGTTCACAAGTTCACGTGTTAATTCTTGATAAAGCTCGTAAAAATCTGGGCGAGGGTTCATTGAATTCGGAATGACGTCTACAAAAATGTGCAAAAGTTTCAAACCCGCACATAAACAATTGCAAAAGTTATAAACAAATTAAGATTGAAAAAACAACGACATTCGTTTTTTGCAAATAACTCGACAACTATTAATAGTTAAGAAATTAAAAGAAAAAGATTCTTAAAGAAATTTCCAATAAAAAACTCCCGGTACTCTATCTCTATTATTGATAATTTTAATTTAATGTTGAAAACAGGGTTACAATGCTCTGAAACCGACCGTAGCAAGTAAAAACATTTTTTAATATTATTAAATATTAATTTAGAAATAAAAAAAATTATGGTATTATTTAGACACTTAAAGGAACAATTTCTCGTTGGAAAAAAAATTTTTTGATGATTTTTCATAAAATGAGCCTATTGTTAATTTATACATTTTTTAGAGTTTGTGTTTGTTTTATATTTCAAGTCGGATAATTGTTAAACAAAAGCCACTAAAACTATTTCGCTCCGTGGAGACCCCATGTCAACTATGCTTTATGGGATTATGACATTGCGATGATTTTAATTATTATGGTCTATTAGTTATTAATTATTTAAGCTAACAAAAAACTAAAAAATAAAAAAGAGAGGTTGAAATTTTTTTTTTATTAATTTTAATTATTATTACTGTTATTAAATTTAAAAATACTATAAGATTACATAAACTTTAAATTTTTGGTGCTATTTGTTTAAACAAATTTTATAGACAAATATATAAATTACGTATTTTTGAAAAACATTTTTTGCCATTTTATCTGTTATAAAATATTATGTGATTTAATTTTTTTTTTAACTGTTTACAATCAATTTTTTCCTGTTTTCATTATTTAAATATATTATAAAAAAAAATATTCTTAAAATTTATTATTTGCAATTCTCTACAAGGGAAAATTTTATTTGTTTATTTATTAATAAACAACTCGTTATTAACAATCGCTGAACGTGTTTATATTTTTTTTTATAGAAAAAAAAAACAAAAACAACCTTATACATAAACATGTAAAAAAAAATAATATTTAAAATTTAAAATTCTATAAAAAAAATATTAAAAATTTTTATGTATACGGTTGTATACGTTATTTTTTTCCATAAAAAAATATAAACACATTCGGCGACTGTTAATAACAAATTGTTTATTAAATAAACAAATGAATTAACAATAAATAAAAATTTCCCACCTTGGAGAGAATTGCAAATAATAAATTTTAAGAATAAATTTTTTTCTTAATAATTTGTATAACTAATGAAAAAAGAAATAATTGATTATAAACCGTTAAAAAATTGTTTTAGGAATTTTTTTAAATCATTTTATAACAAAATGGCAAAAAATTTTTTTTCCAAAAATACGTAAATTTTCTATTTGTTCATAAAATTTGTTTAAACAAACAGCACTAAAAATTTAAGGTTTATGTAATCTTATAGTATTTTTGAGTATAAAAACAGTATTAATAATTAAAATTAATAAAAATTTCAACCTCTCTTTTCCATTTTTTAGTTTTTTGTTAGCTTGAATAATTAATAACTAATATATTGTAACAATTAAAAACATCGAAATATCATAATCTCATAAAGTATAGTTGACATAAGGTGTCCATGAAGCGAAATAATAATAAATTTAGTGGCTTTTGTTTAACAATTATCCGACTTGAAATATAAAGGCAAACTCTAAAAAAATTTGTTAATTCACAATAGGCTCATTTTATGAAAAACGAGGATCCAACGGGATATTGTTCCTTTAAGTATCTAAATAGTAGGTACCATAATTTAAAAAATTTTTAAATTAATATTTAATAACATAAAAAAATGTTTTTACTTGCCAAGGTCGGTTTCAGAGCATCACAACGGCTTTGCGTTCACCGCGCGGATCTCTATTTTCAACATCAAATTAAAATTATTAATAATAGAGATAGAGTTCCGGGAGTCAGGAGTTCTTTATTGGAAATTTCTTCCTTTTTAAGAATCTTTTTTTTTTAATTTCTTATATATTAATAGTATTCGAGTTATTTGCAAAAAACAAAACTCGTTATTTTTTCAATTTGAATTTGTTTATAACTTTTGCAATGGTTTATGTGCGGGTTTGAAACTTTTGCACATTTTTCTAGACGTCATTCTAAATCTAATGAGACCTCACTCATATTTTCACGAGCTTTATCAAGAATTAACATGTGTTTGAACGTGTGAACTTGTCTAAAAGAACAAGTACATAAAATAATTTAATAATCATCATAAATTGAAAAATGTTTGTAAATAAGCATAGGCAGGGTGTGGGCTTCAAGTAAGCGAGGAATATGCTACTTTGGGCTTTATTTTGAGGCTTCATATTTGTACAAAAAACCTATTTTAGTCAAACGTCAATAATGGAATGAATACCTTGTATCTGTTACCTATTTTGCATTAGAATAAATATAAACTATATCAATTATCATTTTTAACATGCATACCCTAAACATAATTATTTATATTAGGGCGGCCCCTTTGGTGCCATGCGGCCGTGACCTACAACAATGCAATTATATTATTAACACATCGACTACGCAATTATATTGTCGCACACAGTTATATCATTTAGTTAAAGAATTAGAAGAGAAGTGGCAACTATGTATGGCTTCGTGTAATCTGAAACATATATACATTTTATACAACGGGCTTCGTAATGTACCATAATTATAAAAGGCTTCGTATGACATGTCGTGTTGTTTTTAATCTGCATGTCCAAAAAAGTTCCCCCCTCTCATGTTGCTCGCGTTATTATTCCCACTTAAAACATTATTAACAGATGTACACACTATTTAAATTACAAATAAGGCTGGGCTTCTGGTACCCTGTGGTGTATGGTGGGCTTCGTTTCATGCGTACCGTACGTATATATATATATATATATATATATATATATATATATATATATATATATATATATATATATATATATATATATATATACATATATATATATATATATATATATATATATATATATATATATATATATATATATATATAAAGCGTCATTACAAAAAATATTCATCTGGCGTCCGTCGTGAGTTAAGCGCATATATGAGTAGAGCGACAACGCTATTTATTATATACGCCGAGTTCTCCGCGTATACTACCTTTAATCGGCGTATGATTTGTTTTACAAAAAAATTCGCTACTTTCAGGCGTCCGTACGTATAACCACCTCAAAGCGCCCACAAACATGTATAAAATGCGTACATTTACTACCTTAAAGCGGCTTCTCGTGTATATCTCACATATGGAACGACCTTAAAGCGTCCGATGGTGTTGCCATATTTGCGTTAGTAATCAGAAGGGAAAAGGGTATCAATATTTACTATGCGCATGCGTCAAGTTTACTCTCGGCAGGTATTGAAGTGAGGGCTTATATAGCTTTAGTCAGCTATCTTTTCTTTCAACCAAGTGCGCTGTTAATGCTTTAGAAGCAACTAGAGGATGTTCTGTCAAAAATGGACCAGGAAGTATAACACAGCCCCAAAACAAAAAGTGGTCTGTCCGGCGGACCAGACCAATGTATTCGTATGTATTTGGACCCGCTGAAATCGAATCCGAAATCAGAATTATGAGATTGACTCTTTTTCCACCCCCAACCCCAAGAAAATGGTCTGTCCGGCAGACCAGACCAATATATTCTTATGTATTTGGACCTGTTGAAACCGAATCCGCAGTCATAATTATCAGATTGACTCGTTTTCCACCCCCAACCCCCCAAAAACACCCCCAAGACAAAAACAAAGTGATCTGTCCGGCGAACAATACCAGTTTATCTTTATGTATTTTGACCTGCTGAATCCGGATTTGAAGTTAGAATTGCATTGCATTGCAATTGCAATCTTTTATCTTGAAACTCTATTTGCCAGAGTGTACTTTATGGATTTTAATTTATAATTCGGTAAATTATTATTATTCACTGAGTCATACCCATATCCTTCAATAATTTCTGTTATTTTTATCTTGCCCACTTTTCATATATTTTTTTAATAATAGTGGTTCAAATAATAATAACTACGTTTATTTTAGCTGCACCCATGAATGAGTATATTATGGAAAACGAAGCAGAGAAGCTGTTAAAAGATTATCCGAGAAGTGCAAAAGAGAGAAGCGAGGCAAACAAGAGAATAGAGAAGTAGGAGTGCACTACATTCTAAAAATTCGTGTTCAGCTATTATTAAATTTGCAAAAGTAATATAGGTATTTATTTTACACTTTTCTAAAAAGTTTGCTTTTTAACATTAGAAATGTTTTTAAATATTGAATGTGTTTAGCTTATTTCTATTATTAAAATATTATTATTGTTTAGGTAGCACTGAATTCCATACATACAAAATATTTCTGTTTTTTTATAAAATTGTATTGTCTTTGACGATGAATAAACCGAATCATAAGAAAATAATATTTTATTTTTTAACTGACCATAAATCCAAGAAATTACGTATAAGTTATAGGGAAACAATAGGTAAGTGCAAATATTTCAAAAAAGTGCATATTTGACAAAAATTCTAAAAAATGTTACAATACAATTTTTTTTAAATCTAAATATAGCATTATTGTCTAAATGGTGGTTGTGACATTTTGTTCATTTTTTATGTTTCTTGGTGGAATCCTTTGCCACATATTTTCTTCTAAAACAATGTCCGTAAAATCTACAAAATAATGCAATTATCCAGTATTTTACTCGAAAATAACCTCTACGCTCCTATAACGTAAAAATCACAGGCGTAGAGGTTATTTTCCAGTAAAATACTGGATAATTGTATTATTTTGTTGATTTTACGGACATTGTTTTAGAAGAAAACGTGGCAGAGGATCCCACCAAGAAACAGAAAAATTAAGTTGCCCGTGGATATCTATTTTCAGTCCGTAGGATATCCTGAGACATTTCAGTATGTAGTTTGTATAGCCTATTCGTAATACTTAGGACATCCCCAAATATCCCGGGATGTCCTGGTACGTCCTTAGTACAAGCGCCGGTATATCCTTCAGGACGTCCCTTGTACTACTTTTATCTGATACCGAGTTGTGACATTGGGGTGACCAAAAGAGTGCCGAAAAGCATACAAACTGGGATATTAGGATGTCCATAGGCAAGCCCAAATACTAAATGGGATTTGCCATAGTACGTCCCTCGGACAGCCTTGTGCTGTGTGGGTAACATAATAACGGACTGATAACGAAAGAAATGTTATTTTTCCCCTGTTACTTACACATCATTACATGCCGTTATAAAGATAACGTACACCGTTTACAACTTTGTTAGGTTAAGTTTTCATCTTTTGATCAAAAAATATTTCGAAACGGAACATCGCGCTGCTGGAAGAGCTCCAAAATAAAATTCTATAGTTTATGTTTATTAAGTAGATAGGAGATAGGTATGATTAAAGAACAATCGTTTACTTGTCACTGTGACACCAGATATTTTGATCATTTTGCAATAGGTTCATTGTGTCTTTTTTTTTCAGAGTCGAATGTACGTATGTCCCCCAATAAGTTGTCTAAACATGTCTCACGCTAATTAGAAAACTAAAACCATAACGTGGAATAGACATCCAAATGAGAAATTCAATGTTTTGAGTGCAATCGAATTGAATTAATCGCAAAATCATAGTGCTTTCACATCTGACCATGTATTAAGTACTTCGGTTCAAACAGTGAAGGAGATTGAAGTGCAAGTGGGCTTATGGCTTACTAAAGCCAATGAAAGATTAAAGGGTAAACAGGAAAGGAATATTTAATCAGTGCGTCTTAATATGGGCGATGCAATATTCTGAGAAATTGTGTCTTTAATTTCATTTGAAGAGTTATTTTCAATTTGTTTAAAATTATGGATTTTTTTGTAAACAAATTACAATATCTCTTTTTATTTTTTTGTTTGACTAATGAGTAAAAGCCTCTGTTATTTAAAACTGTTTTTTGTTTCGTAATTTTATCTATAGGCCACGTAAATGAACTTGTTAATAGATGTTGATATTTTTTAGTCTGCGTAAGCCTTCATATAGGTCCTATCAAGTAAATTTAAGGTTTCCCACCTTCTCCAAAGCATATAAGTTATCGCAGCAACTCTAATAAAAAACGATTTTTTGACAATTATTCTTTTTATATTCGTGATGAAGTAAAAACAAAAATTTTGCTGTATGGCGAACAGAAAGGCATTAATCGTTGAAAAATTGGTTTGTTGCACTGTTATCGTTGCTCCATAAGCTCGAATTGGAGAAGGCGGGAATTTTGAAATTCACTTAACTAAACCCGTATACATATATATAAATAACATTTATTTTCATTTTTCCCTGACAACAGAATATTTGCAGAAAAAAATATACCGTGAATAATTTAATATTGTCTAAACGTTGTTTGTGGCATTTTCTTTATTTTTTTTCTATTTTATTTTTGGGCTTTATTATACGCCCTTCTGTCTTCAAAATAGTCCAGAGATAATTTACAAAATAGTATATTATTGGAAATAATCTGTACGCCCGTAACTACATTAAAGGATGCAGTTAGAAGTTATTTTTTTTTGACAACTTATATAGATGTAAAAATATCAGAAATAAATTATTCGCTCACATTTCGGAAACTAAATCCGTTTCCTTTCTCAAAGTAAAAATTAAATCTGTTCTTTGGTCAAAGAGAAGGAAAGTTTCCGAAACAACAACAACAACAATTTATTATTGATATTTTTATATGTATATATTTGTTGTCAAACAAGAACAACCTCTAACTGCATCCTTTGCCGTAAAGTCACGGGCATAGAGGTTATTTCTAATAATAAATATACTATTTTGTAAATTATTTCAACTATTTTGAAGATAAGGACGTATGTGGTAATAAAACCCAAAAATAAAATAAAAAAAAATAATTTAATATCATGCACATATTATTTCTGCATTAATATAAAGATAACCTGAAAATACGATCCATGATTAAACATAAAAATATCCTGAGAATAATGTAATATTATGCACATATATTTTGGTATTAGTATAAAGATAACTTGGAAATATAATCTAAGATTAACCATAAAAATATATTCTCAAAATATTCTAGATTCTCCAGAGAATATTGTGCGAATTATTCTGAAATTATTCTAAAGAGACATATAGTTGTACCATTTGTTACTTCTAGGAATATTCTTAAAAGATAATAATTATTTTCGTGTTATTCTAAGAATAATGAAATATTCTGTAGGAATATTTTAGGAATAACATAAATTTATGTTTGTGCTATCTGGGTCTAGAACTAGATTATGTTTTCATCTTGTTCCGTCGAAGAGTGGGGGGTAAATTGGGGTAAATTTGGGGTAAATAGGTAAATCAAGCAGGTAAGAGCCCATAAAATTGGTATTTAGTATATACAAAAGAAGCCAAGGTCTCAAAAAAAGTTTTGGAATTAGCCACCCCCATTACCACCCCCACCCCATTATTAAAGGGGATGAAAAAAAAAATGTGATTTAGTGTGTGTACAAGAATCAGAAACCTCAAAATATTTTTTACTTCAGCCACCCCCACTATCACCCCCTATCACCACCTCCACCCAACTACCGATGTGGGGTATCGTTTTATGGGTTTTTGGATTTCAAAGGATTTCAGAGGATTTCAAATATTATATTATTAAAGTTCCATAAACAATTATTTCCACATACAAAATTTTTTCGTTGTGACTTGGATAGAAAATTTGGATGTGGAAGTAGGGATTCCTTGGGCAGCGGTTTTTTCATTAAGTTCAAGGATGTTAGTTTTTCAACGAAAATTATTTTTTTTAATGGAACTCCTATTATTCTAGGAGCTTGTGTAGAAAAGTGAAAAATTTATCAAACCACTAACCGAAGTGGTTTGACGATAGTATTCGTCGAAATAATCAAACTTGTCTCTTGTGAATATGGGCCTTAAGGGGCGGCAATTTATATTGCGGGCCTGTGAAAAATTGAACGTATTTCATCGTAATCAAACCACTAGGTTCTTTGGTTTGACTGTAGTTGCAGGTGAAAGGATTGCATTGATACAGTCGGCGAGAGTTTTCTCATTGAGCACTCGGAAAAAGTTTGTGGCAAATGTTTTCAGTTGTCCAAAAAATGAAAGAAATACAATTGGCGGGAATTTTGAAAGAGGGGAGGAAGAGTTATTCGGGCAATTATGAGCATAAAATCCAGGTTTACACTGTAAATGTCGTCAAACAAGGAATTCATGCTAAAAACTATCGCCTAAATTTTTACATACTCTTTTACTTAGTAGATCTTTAAATTACGAAGAAAATGATATTACATTACTAAATTTATAATTAAATAATTAATAATAATAATATTTTTTTTAAATATTTTTTGAGAATCAAAATAATATTTGAGGGTCAGATCATATGCATTTTGGCCAGCAGTATCTAAATATGCAGAAATATACAGGTTGTCCCATTTAAAAGTTTGATTTTCATGTAATTTTGGTTATGTACATCTCATAATTGGAAATTTCATTCCAGATCATTACACTATTACATTACATTATATTACATTACACTAAATTTGGAAAAAATCCATTTGCCCATTCAAAAGTTACAAGAGTGTCCCTTCGACTGAGCCACCCGGTATAGCTTCTACGGTTCCCCTATTAGATTCTACATATTTTCCTAATACTGCCGTCATACTACCGATTCCTTAAACATGTCCAATGTTAAAATTGTAATTTTGGACAAAAGAATTTTTCTATCTTGTCAATTTTTTCTACCTTTTATCCCATAAAAAAGGCAAAAATAAGGTCTTGTTTGTCCTAAAGTTCTGATCTAACTTTTCAGAAGTATTTTGACGCGCTGAAGCCAAATTTGAACAAAAAAAAATTCTATAGTGTTAATTTTTCTCTCCTTTTATCCCTTTAAAAGGACAAAAAAAGGTTTTGTCCTAAAATTCTGATCTGACTTTTCTGAAGTATTTTGACGCGCTGAAACCAATTGACAAAAAAAATTTCTATCGCGTCAGTTTCCCGCTGGCACCCATGGAAGATAAAAGAGGGTGGTAGAGGGAAACTGTACTAAAAAATAGAAATTCTGGGCAATATGATTTTAGTGACATTATATTAGCAATGCTATCGCTTTCCAAAGATTAGAGATCGTTATAAGATCCATCCAAATAAATCGATGATCCCTGAGAGAATTTGAATGTTGCAGTTATCTTATTAGTGTTCTATAAATTCATGAGTATAAGATAATGCATGACTGATTATCGTCAGTGCTTTGTATGTGGCGTCATCTAGGAATAATTTCTGTAACAAACTACGTGGTAAGCAAACAAATTTTATACATTAAAAGAATTTCTTTTTGAGATTTTTATAGGTGTTCTATTAGCGATAATAATATTATTTCCATTTTAATACTTTATTTGATCTCTGAAATACATAAAAAATTGAGCTGTATGGTAATTTCCTTTTAAAACTTCTAGAAGATGTCTACAGGTATTCTGTTAAGGATAATAATACTATTTCCCTTTTAATACTTTATTTGATTTCTATAATACATAGAAAATTGAGCTGTATGGTAAATCCCTTTAAGAACTTCTAGTAGATGTCTGTGGGTTAACGAAAGTTGAAATTCCTATATAATGCCCAGTTTACATTTCCCCAGTGCATACAAGTTGAGCACATATAAAGATTTCTCATTTTGGTTCCAGAAGGACTTCTAGAATACATAAATACAAGATATCCTCGCGGGTAGTATATACATACATTAGTAAAAAGACAAATATATCTTATACTATACATTGCCAGCCTTTACTGCAGCTCTCTTTTCAGCCATTCTTCGTTTTTTCAAAAATTTTTTTTTTGTTTCAAAGTGCACAGAGAACACACGACACACACACTTCCGGAGCTTCCAAAATGACAACATAAAAATGGCTGTTATATGTGTGGCTATGACCACTCTTATAGAGGAACGAGGACACATGAGATACACAAGGCCGGTAAGCTCACGCTGAAGCTTTGCACGCGCACACTGTTCCATGCTCGAATAGTCGAATGTAAACATGACAAGACACAACTAAAAAGTGTATATATAGTTCTTTGTATCATGTGTATATATCACACTTTCACGTGGTGTATGCATTAGGCACAAGTATTATATAAAGCATCACATATGACTTAACCTTGTAGACATCTTGTACGGACGTCAAATTTCAACATTCTAATGATCCTTTTTTACGTTATATAAAAATATGTTTAGAATCTTGAGTGCATACGGTATACAATTATTAAACATAGTATCACATAATTCTATCAATATAAACATAAGTGTATCTCATATGTGTACGTCAGTACTAGTTTAACCATTAGATCCACCTTAACATATTTTGTTTCTCATGTGTATATCTTGTAGAGACGTAATTCCAATTGGACGTGCTGTTTGGGGTGGCCATAAAATCTATCACAGATCACAGATCACAGATCACAAAGAACAGGAAGAAAAATTATAATCGTCCTTATCAAGTACATTTTCCAATACATGCAGAAATTCGGACTTAGAAGCATGGAGCATGTTTCCAAGATTGTCAAACAAAGAACTATTACTTAAATCGTATTCCATAATTTCTTCTACAGTATGTCCCCTTGAAACCGAAATGTTAATAAACCTGTAAGATTTAGAACTTTCATTTAGAGACTAAATAAAAAACAGATTCAATTTTTGGTATTGCTGATGACAAACATTCTTTCAAATTTGTGTTTGTGATAGTGTCAAAAAGTTTTTTCTATTTTTTAATAAATCTTTCTTCTCTAAATGACTTGTATTGTTTTAAGCCGTTTTCAAAAATAGATAATATTTTAGTAGCACATTCATTAGGAATAATGACATTGGTTGAAATATTTACTAATGTATTTTTGGTACAGGTTAATGGATCTTCATGATTTTTTATAAAATGTAACATTATTGACACCTTATTTCCAAAGTTTTGTAAATATAAATTACTGTCTTCCCTAACGGGAACTTCGTCATTAGTTTGTATAGTATTTGTGTTGCATATTTCCCTATGTAATTTAGAAACGGATAACATCTCGTGGTGTATAATTTCCCACTGAGCAAAAATATACAGAAAGTAGGTATTTTCATAATAACTAAAAAAGTGTGTAAGTTGTGATTTGCATAATACCTAAATAATATTCTCTAATCATGATAAAAGCAAATAAATAAAAAATAATTAATTGTAAAAAAAGTTCTTTCGCTCGTGGAGCCAATAACACCAAAAGAACTTTTTTGTGATCGGTTGATTGTTTCCTCCAAGCACATGTCCATTCCAACTGATTTGAAACAACCTAAGGTCTGTTTTACAACTAAATTTCCGTTCGTAAATTATAAATGGACTTCTGAGGTCTCTTTTTCCAACTTCCTCATATCTTAAAGATAAAGTGAACACCACCTAAAATAGTTTATTCTTCACAGCGAAGAATGGGAGAAGCTTTTGGGCAGTATCCAAGTGCAATAGCTAATCTCCCTCCCTGTCTGCTTTTACCAAATTCGTCAGTAACTCAACGTATTTTAAAAACAAATACCAATACTTAAAGGTTGGAGAAACTTCTAATTTACTTTTACAAAACAAATCAAAAACTACAACAAAATCATCCATATTTGACAAACATTGCCGCAACAATTCCTGTGTTGAAAAACTTTCTTCTCTTTTCTATACTTTAACAATATTAACTGTAATGAATCCGGTAAGATGTTTTCGGATTCAAACACTGAAATCAAAAGCCTATGTATGGTTTCAGCTAATATGTCAATTCCATGCATAGATCTAGCGTAATGACTTCCTTTCAAAACACTCTCCGTTACCGTAGGACCAAAAATAACACATTCCCTGAATAATTCCTCAGCACCAAAACCTTTCAAAAATGTGCCTATAAAAACCTATCACAACTTTAGTCTAATGAAGAGAGCCCAAACAAAGGACAATATTTTTAAACTCATTTGGTTTTATCATGGTTATTTCTCGCGCTATATGAAATACTCTCTCATCGCAAGCTATTGGTAAAGTACTTTGGTCCAATTGATGTAAGACATTCTGAAAATTTTTTAATGCAGTATACACTGTATCGTATTAGGTAACTGGTATGGCAATATGGGCAAAAAGCTACACTTTTAATTGGCAATGTCTCCTCAGTGGTTACGCTATTTGTGGAACTCCAAGAAGACATAATAGGAACATCTGAAATGGCATTACGGGAAAGATTCCATATTAAATCTTTGTTTCTAATAGCACGTAATACTCCTGGGCCTAGTGAAAATAAATCCCCCTCGACTTGATAGTCATCGTTTAATACTGGCTTTGTTGCAGGCTTCAGGAACTCTTTTATATTTTGACAAGTGAAATTATGATTTAATGTTGTTGGGCCATGCTTAACATTACTCTTGGATATTTCTGGTTTTTTAAGGACACTAATTTCTTTATTTTGATACAAGACGCATACAGTATCATGAGTTCCCCCAATTCCAGACAGAGAGGCCTCCTCGTGATCAAAATTGTCGAAGGCAGCTGTGGTAAAATTGCCTTTTACAAAATGACTTGGCAAAGGAACTACATTTTCGTCATTTATTTCGAGAATATATGCAGCTATGTCTGCATGATACCTACAAACCACATTATAACTGGAGCATAAACCGAGTCTGTTAAAATTATGAATTAACGTTGCACTCTTGCAGGTTTCCTGAATGGCTTGGGCGTTTAAAAGATGCAAAGGTGTAGGCTTTTTACTACTTTGTACATTATTGACTAATATATTGAAAATTGATGTAAGTTTAGTTTTTAGTTTAGGGTCACAATTTGTGGTAGAAGGTATATTAAATAAAGGACAGAAAAATGTATCTACTACATCAGGTAAGCAAACATTCCAGGCATTTTCCAAATTATTCGAATCGTAGAAGCTGTCGTTCAAATCAAAATCAAAATTTAAAAAGCAATTTCGCAAAATATCTTCGCATTCTTTAATTGGATCTGAGTTAACACGTATTTTATCAAACAATTTGTCTTCGTTATATAAAGTAAATAGCATATATTTAAATTACAACTTTTAGAGAACCTCAAAGAATCCATAAAATGATTTTTAAGAATACGAACAATTTTCTTCAATGAAATTTTATCTTAGTTATGAGGATTACTAATTTTAATAACAAATTTAGAAGAATAATTGCTTCACTTCTTCAAAAAATTTTGTTTGCTTCAGAAATAATTATTTTGAACACTTCTTCAATTGTTTGAATTTGAAAATTATTTATATTATTTGTTTTTGATTTTAGTGTTTGTTTGTACTCCTGAAAATACTGGTTTAAACAACTCTTATGGTAGTAAATACCAGCTGCACAGATATCATTTGATGTCTGCAGAATGAAGCACTTATCAGAAACCGTATCTTTAAAAAAGTTAAATGCCTTCATAAATTTCTCTGCTCTTTCCGATTCAAAAATTCTCAAAAGTTTATAGCAGCTGCGCCGTTTCTTTTGGGAACAGATAATGCAGTCTTTACTTCTATTAAAGGAGCTTAGTGCACGTGTTTTTACTAACGGTTTCATTGCTGGAATTGAGACTTCTGGTGATGCATCATTTTTTAAAGTTTTTTCATGAGTATAGTGTTTATAGCATTCATTGCCTGAATTGTAAAAAAATTATTATTATCTACTAAGGACAGTCGAGAATATACGTCTCTTTTAATTTCCGCATAAGTAACAATTTTGTTTCTTCCAATGAAAGAGTTATTGAGATTTCCCCCAGCCTTCTGACCACGGTGTATTAAATAGGTGGTCCGACGCACGGCACTTTCCTACTATAATAATGGCTTCGCAAGTGCATGGTTTCTATTTACTTTAGTAGATGGCGCGAGCATTAAGGTCCTACAATTACCTGGGCATGTGCATCGTATAACTAACATAACCTCAAATTTTAAGTTTTTTTTTCGTTTATTCTCATTTTTAATGTTTGTATATGGATTTTTAGCTTGGGGCCATTCTGGCTCCAAGCAAATATTTAAAAATTCACGCAAATAATTTTTCAATATTGATGATTAATAAAAATAGACTGCTAATTATAGGTTAGATTCCTAACCTGCAAAAAGTGTCTTATTTTATTGTGACAAAGTATTTAAAACTTCATACACATTATGTTCAACTTGATTTTGGTTGAAAGTGCAGGAACCAGGCAGAAATTTTAATAATAGCTACGTAATACTTGTAAATCTTAAGAAATATATATTTTTGAGGTTAGCTGTGGTGACACGTGCGATGCTGCATGTACTGTTGCATATATTCTTTCAATATTTTAATTTAGCTACTTAATGTCAGATGTCACTGGATTCTTGTTTCACTAAACAAAAAACAAAAGCCTGGGAATGTATGCAACAGTGTATGCACGTATGCACAGAGCCTGTAAAATTATCTATCTATGCGTAAGTAATGAGAGAACTTATTGATCCTGCCATCTATTAAGTACATTATGTACAAAGTAAGCATTTATGAAGCCACTGTGAGGGCTGTCGTCGCATCACCTACTTAATACACCCTGCTTCTGACAAATAATACACAAATCTGAATCAAATTGTACAGAATTTCCTAAATGAAGAGACATTTCTGAAATATGCAAAAATAAGTCACTAAAACAAGACACACAGGAACAAGAAACACTGGAAAGTAAAAATATTTTCCCTAAAACGACAAAAGTACAAAAATATTAACTAAAATCTAGATAAAGAACTTTTTTAAATCAAAGAAGAAAGGTATATATTATTTTCCGAGTTTTGATATAAACAATGCACAAATGAAAACAGAAAGAAAAAAAATTGGTTTTTAACCAAGTAACAACTTAGAGAATATTATTTAGGTATCGAAAACAAAGAGGAGAAATAAGATTTCTCATTCAATAAGAACACAAGCTAAAAGCACTTTAATTACCTCTGGAAAAATACACAGTGAAAGAAGGAATAGTTTACACGAGTATGACTGCAGGCGAGCACAGCGTAGTTGAAATGTTTCGCATGATGCCTAGGTATATCAATTCGTTTTGAATTTGGGGGCGCTGCATGGGAGACTGCGCAACTTAAATGACAGTATCTTTGTCATTTTTCAAGATAATGAATTAAACGAAGCGTCATTTTATAGCCAAATAATTTCTCTACAGCTTTTATTTTAGTATTTTTTCTTTCTATTGTGAAACAAAAAAGGTGGATGGGTGTAAATAACGAAATTCTAATTCTTTATTTTAGTATTAGTTTTCTTAAAAAATACGAAAAAAATTCATAAGAACTTTTATCTTTCAACGTAAAATTTGTAGTTGAACTAAAAAAAGAAAATTAAAATCGGATCAGCAGCGGTTGCGGTTGGCATAAAAACCAATATGGCGGACTTTCTCCCACTTTCCGGGATGTCCACCTCATGGATTCCTGACCTACATATGTCCCAAATTAAGATTCTAAAGTCAAAGTCCGTACATTCCATGGGTCAATGAAATCCTTGTCAGGGGAAGGACTATGACTATTAGCTCATTCAATATTATATTTTAGTACAATACGAAAAACTGCGACAATATCGACAGAGCGTGCAAAAACGACGCAGCGGTCAGTTAAGGGAACCTCCAGGCATGTCTCTTCTGTAAATAGTGACAATCCATATGCGATTTGCCGCATTTGTCCATCTAATATGCTGTCAGCTTAAAATATTTATATTTTCCTGACATTCATGTTCAGACGTGGTTAATATTTTATTGTGCGGGGAACATTAAGAAAAACTCTGCTTCAGGATGTGTCATACATAAAATAAAATAAAATAAATTAAATCTCCAGTAAGTGGATCTCAGCCGGGGGATCAGGAGGAACGTTGTTATGCGAGGACGTTTGGTTGAGAGGAAAGGATTTTCTAAGGTCTCAGCAGACGTTATAGAGCACAACTAAGCTTTTTGGTATCAGCGCCAAAATTTAACATAAAATGACTGTTTCACGTCCCTGGTGACGTGTGGTACAAAAATAAAAAAAAAAGGAAAGTACGTAAGTAAATTGGACTAAAAAAGTATCACAAATATGGAATATGGAATTAAAATTTTGAAAGTTGGCAAAATATTATGTAATGAAATGAGGAAACCACAATAAAAGGCGTGTACCCTCTAAATAGAATTTTTAGACGAAAAGAAAAGATAGCCAAAAGCGGTTTTTACCATAAAGGCAAATACTTTTCATCCGGCGACTTGACCATGGGATAGAAGCACTGGAGGGCCATCAAATAAATACAGTTTCGTGCCGGAAGACGTACTTCGGATTTTAGCGGAATTATGGAAAATGCTGCTTAGCCCATATAGCCGGAGAGCAAGACCCTCGAAATATGCAAAATAAAAGTAACCTATGCGACTCGCGAACATACAAAAACTGAAGTCATATTCTTATGTAAAATGACCTGCCGAATTCGAATATGGAGGTCGCGATTTGATTTGCAATTGCGAAATCGGAGAAAATTGCACTTTTCACTTTTCCATGAAATTCCGCGAAAATACAATATTTTATGTTTCTCATCCCGTAACTTTTTAATAACAATTAACTCGGCCTGACAATTTGGACACATATATTTTCAGATACGATGAATCAATTGCCATACATAAATTTTAGTAAAGATAAAATATCTGGTGAGAAAAAAATATTTTCACCCGAAATCACATGAATTTTTCAGTAGCGATATTGAAACAGTCTGTATGTATCGAGGAAACTTTTTATTATTGCAGATAGAGTACTAGTATAAAGAGTGAAATGTAGTTTAAGATCTGAATTAATTTTTGAAAAACATAAAGTCGCTGTTTACAACAGTTTGGTGGTCTTAAAGTGTAATAACATGAGTGTTGTAAGCGCTGTATTAAATTCTGGGTTCATCATGCCCCAGACAGCGTAACGAATATGAAATGACACGGTACGGCATTCGATTCAAGATGTATTAATAAAGTAATATTGATAATATTATATTGGGTAATAAAATTCTGCAGTAGCACACAATAAATACATTATTATTCGATACATACACACTTGCCTTCGCATAAACAGCTTATGGAACAAAGTACATTTACTTTTGCACAAGAACATGATGTGTTACAAATTAGGTGCACATACAAAATGGTGTTATGTTTAGAAAATCTGGCCTCGCACTAATTGTTATCTTGATTGGCATGTCTTGTGCCATCCAAATTCAAAAAGGTTTGGTATTTTTGGCTGAACGAAGTAGGCAGTTTTGCAAAAAAAAAATGTATAACGAATTCGGAATAATCTTAGAAGCACATTCTTTAGTAATTTCTATGTTATTATTAACTGCAAATTTACATAATTGCATATCTGTTTTTAAGACTTTAGCAAGATGATAGATGTCATACTGTAAGTGACATGAAGAATTGGTCGGTTCGGCAACATCCTGCGTATCTCATGACTGAGGCTCTTCTGGCCCGTGCAACAATTTTATTATTTTTGCCGTTAAACAAACATAACTATTCAACTTTGAACCCCTTGCAATCATTAGTAATTTATCTCTGAAATGTTACTTTAATTTCTTGAAAATCTCATCTGAACTTGGATATGATTCAGTTCAATAGATTTTGTATTTAGTGGCTTTGTTTCTTTCAGGGTTAGAAACTGAACTTTACCAATAGTGATTAATAAATGCTTTGTTTTCGATTTTAACACCGTTTATTAACTTAACTATATGTACAGTGTTCAACACTTAACTTACTTAACTATCTTAACTCTATTGCTTAACTATATCTCTCGGGGTGGCTTGGATGCTGAGGGCGCTGAGATCCTCCCCGCTCACATATGCAAAACGCCAGATGGCTTATATCGAAGTGTGTGCATCATTTGCACCCAAAACTGAATAAACATCAGTTACACCAATCTTAAATATACCCCCAGCCTTGAAAGGGTGTAAAAACCTTTCAATAAAGTTAAACTTATCCTAATTTAAACTAGAGTAATTCCAAATAGTCATAGTCACTTAATATCTACACTACACGTCACTAATAGGTTCCAGAGGTAATGGACAAATTTTAGTGAACGCGCGTTTCACAACACTATTTTGTGTCCTAACACTTGCAACTCTTGCCTTCCCATCTGGTCCTGGATGAATTCTCACAACTCTACCAAGTTCCCATTTTAAGGGAGGCAATTTGTCATCCCGAAGTAGAACCAACTGGCCCATAGTTAAGTGGCCTTGACCAACTTTCCACTTGCTACAATTTTGTAGCTCAGCCACATACTCCTTCGACCAGCGTGACCAAAAGTGTTGGTAAAGCTGCTGCCGATTTTCTTTTATGTCCAGGACGTCTGGGTCTGGTAAAGATGTCAGTCTTTTGCCAACGAGAAAGTGTGAGGGAGTGAGCACATCCAGGTCATTATGATCCGATGACAATGGAGTGAGAGGACGGGAGTTTAATGCAGCCTCGATTTGCGTGAGCAGAGTATAAAACCTTTCAAACGTGAGAGTCGCATTCGCCATTACCCGTTTCAAATGATATTTAGAGGACTTTCTACCCGCCTCCCACAAACCACCAAAGTGGGGAGAATGTGCGGGAATGAGCGGGAATGAATCGCCATTTTCGAATGATTCTACCAGTGAATTTTCATTCCTTTTTAAGAATTTGCCTAACTCCACCAACTCTGTATTTGCACCGACAAAAGTCGAACCATTATCGGAAAACACATATTGAGGTTTCCCTCTACGTGAGACAAATCTTCGAAATGTTGCGATGAAAGCCTCTGACGTAAAGTCGGAAACTAGTTCTAAATGAATGGCTTTCGTAGAAAAACATGCAAATAAACAGATATAACATTTCGACAATTTTGCCCTGCGGCCTTGTTTAGATTTTATTAAAAAGGGCCCCGCGTAGTCCATTCCTGTGGAATAAAATGGAGGCATTGGACAAACACGCAATTCTGGCAAGACACCTATAATTGGAGATTTGTGTATTGGTTTAGCACGAAAACATCTTATGCATTTGTGGACTGTATTTTTAGCTAAATTTCTGCCTCTCAGGGGCCAATACCTTTCCCGTATTGAGGATAATAACAATTGTGGTCCCGCATGCAGAAGCCTAACATGTTCGTAAGAAAATATGAGAACCGTTAACGGATGCTTAGCGGATGCTTTTTACTGAATTCAAAATTTGACAATTGCAACCTGCCACCTACTCTGATTTTCCATCAGTATCTATAAAGGGATTTAGACCAAGGAGACATCCCTTTGAGTTAAGTGGCTTATTGGTTTTTAATTCATGTAACTCTCGAGAGAAGCATTCCTTTTGAGCTGCTTTAATGAGGGCTTTCATTGCAGTATCCAATTCAGCAGACGTTAACGGACCTTTTCGACGACTATTGACATTTTTACAATTTGATATGAAGCGTATGACATATGCGAAGCTGCGCATCAACCGATTTAAATTTAAAAACCGATTGAAATCTACAATTGGGAGATAGGACGTACTACGAACTAACATATTACATTTTTTTAGTTCAGCTAAATTTTGTTCCAATTTAAAAGCGGACCTTGGCCACAATTCTTCATTATGTGACAGCCAAACTGGACCACTCCACCACAACTGGCATGAGAGTATATTTTCTGGAGCTACACCACGAGATAACAAATCTGCTGGATTGTGTTCTGACCGAACATGATGCCAATCAGTTGCTACACTAAGCATTTGAATTTGGGAAACCCGGTTACCAACGAAAGTTTGCAACAAATTAGGAGAAGTTGCAATCCAACCTAAAACAATTGTTGAGTCCGACCATAAGTGTACCGCATCAAAGGTTAGGTCCATGGACCGCTTAACCTTATCAACAACTTGTACCAATACCAACGCAGCACACAGTTCAAGTCGTGGAATTGTGATCGACTTGATAGGTGCAACCCGAGACTTCGCACAAACCAACTCAACTTGAATTTGTCCATTTGACCCAATACTTCTAATGTACAAGGATGCACCGCTCGCTTCCTGTGACGCATCGGCAAATCCATGCAATTCCAACCGAATTGTCTGACTACATACAACTTGTCTCGAAACGTCAAGTTTATTCAGCTTAAATAATTCTGTCCTGAATTGTCTCCACCTTGATTCGATCTCCACTGGCAGTAAGTCATCCCATGATAACTTTTGTGCCCATAACCGTTGAAGTAATATTTTTGTCGTGATAATACATGGCGCCAGTAAACCCAATGGATCGAAAATTTTCGCTATATCAGATAGAATTGAGCGTTTTGTGATTCGACTAGGCATCTCAGAATGTGTTATATTATACATCAAAATGTCCCTACTACTTGACCAATATAGTCCAAGAGTTTTTGTTTCACCTTTGTCTCCAAATTGAACAGTTGGAGCGACATGAGTAGAAACTTTCACTTGTTCCAGAACACTCTGCTTATTAGAGTTCCACTTTCTTAATTCAAAAAAACCTGAGCGTAAAATTGCGTCAACTTCCTTGCAAAGTTTGACCGCTTCCTCTACTGAATTTGCCCCAGACAAGAAGTCGTCAAGATAAAAATCGCGCATGATCATGTTCGAAGCCTTTGGATACCTATCAATATTTTTAACACCTAACTGCTTCAAACACCGTATAGCCAAAAAAGGTGCAGAAGCAGTCCCATAGGTAACAGTATTCAAAGTATAGATGTTTAGCTCCTCGTTAGGATCAGCTCTCCAGAAGATTTTTTGAAGTGAGCGTTGATTTGGATTAATTTCAACCATTCGATACATCTTTGTGATATCTACACATATTACAACATTATGTTGTCGAAACCGTAAGATTATAGATAATAAATCTTCCTGTATATTAGGTCCAATATATTGAAGGTCATTTAATGAAAGACCAGAATCAGACGGGGCTGATCCATTGAATACCACTCTCAGCTTGGTTGTTATGCTATTATCATTTAAAACCCCATGATGAGATAAGTAACATGAAACCTGATTATCTAAAGATTCACACACCTTAGACATATGACCCATTTGTTCATATTCGACTATGAACTCACTATACATTTGTTTTAGTGTAGAATTTTTCCGCAACCTATTTTCAAGAGAATAAAATCTATTCAAGGCGTATTGCCTTGAATCCCCTAATTTTGACGGAGACTCCTTCAAGGGAATCTGCACCTCGAACCACGACTTGTGGTGGTTACAAATATTTCCTCACATTTCTTTTCATCTTCAGATAATAACGGTGTAAATGACGGAGGTTCCTTCAGTTCCCAAAATTTGGCTAATTGTTGTTGAATGCCCAATTGAATATTAATATTACAATGACGAGTTAAATTACGATTTACACATATTGGCCCAGAAATTATCCAACCACATCGAGTTTTTTGAAGTGTAGGTTGTCCCAAACTAATTTGTCCAATACACAACAATTCATAAAATAGTCCAGCACCTTTCAATATGTCGATTGGGCCAGGAATTTGAAATTGCGGGTTTGCCAACTTGACATGCTTAGGAATATTTAAATGTGACACGTTGACATAATGACTAGGTATACTTTCACCAATTTTTGGAACCACCAAACAAGAAATAGTTTTTTCAAATGTAGTATGACACGAGTGTAACTGCACCAAACATGTTTTATTTATATTTGACACAACTTGACTGATGCCTACTATAGACAAATTGATATCAGATTTTATTAAATCTAACTTGTCACACAAACTGGAAGAAATTAAATTCGATTGTGAACCGGAGTCCAGGAGCGCACGACAAGTTTGAGGATGCCCAATTGCCCATGTACATCCATGACCTTAATCACTGCTGTTGATAGTAACACATCGCATTCCTGATCAATTCTTGATGAAGACATTATGACAGAAGGGTTACCACTACTTACATTTGGTAAATTTTCGTTTACCTCAACATTTGCTCCCACATCAACTCTTGCATCAGGTGTACTTGTCGACTGGGATTGCTTATCATGGTGCAATAACGTGTGGTGCCTTGCTTGGCATTTTCTACAAGTGAGTGCAGTACAAACTTTGCTAATATGATTATCTTTGAGACAGTTTAAACAAAGCCTTAACCGCTTTGCTTGTTCATATCTCGAATACACCTTCAATTTCAGAAAACCGTCACAATTGTTAATATAGTGATTTCCTCTACAAAACGAACACGTTTGATTCGTTGCTATAAATGTTTGTTGCGATCTAAAATGTGATTTATGTTTGCTAATTTATTTACTTTCTCCCCGATTACCTTGTAGTGATTCAAGAAGCTCGACTCTACCTGTTAAAATGATTTTAAATTCTTTCAAAGTAGGAAGTTTGTCCCTAGTCTTGTGTTCTTCCCATTCACGGAAAGTAACCGCATCTAACTTACCACTAATTAAGAAAATAATCATCACATCCCATATGTCAGTTGACTGACCTAAAGTATCTAATGCTCTAAGATGTTTTACCATAGAATCCAATAATTTGCGTAACTCTGTTGCCGACTCGCGAGTTAACGATGGCAACGAGAATAATAGTTTGACATGATTATTTACTAGTAAGCTGGTATTATTATATCTCTCACACAAAACTTCCCATGCTACTTTATAATTTGCAGCAGAAAATTCTAAGGAGTGAACTGCCTCCTTTGCGTCTCCTTCCAATGCTCCACGTAAGAAATGAAATTTTTCAATATCACCGATCGACGTATTCTTGTGAATTAGAGATTGGAAAGTATCCCTAAACTCTAGCCAATTTTGATATATTCTGTTAAATTTAGGTACCGGTATATTTGGCAATCGCGGTGCCGCCTGCAACGTTACAGAGTTCATGGAATTAGTCAAACTCCCATTAGTTGTACTTGGTCTTACGTCTGATTCAAAACTAATGTTAGATAGGATTTCTTTACCCCTGGTATTTAAAATACAAATTGTCAAATATTTCTCGTTCTTTAAACTGTTCATCAAAGTTGTCATGATTTAATTCGATTAACGTTTGAACATTATTAAAGTCTGAGCACACACTATTTAACTTTTCCAACCTTGACTCTAATTCCATATATGACCTTTTATCCAAACTATTTGACTCTAACAGTAATCGCTCAATTTCTTCTAAATAATTTTTGAAAAGAGCAAGACGTGCTTTGACACAACCCCGTTTTTTTTTATTAGTGTTTTTAAGTCCTCACTCATTTTTATTTACTTACGTATTTTATCAATTTATCAACAATAACAACTAATACCTGCTCCTACAAATAGAAACTGAGAAGGAATAAATAAATAAGCAAAGATTCACTGTACCAAACCTCTCTGTTTAACTCGTGCTGCAAGTGCGCCGTATTTTCTCTGAACACGCTACTCCAGATGCACCTGTTGTTTCTCTCTCTTACCAGCCTTGCTAAGGGCGCCCGTTGGAGATGCTGGAATTCTGCCTGTCGTTACGAAACTTTCTCCCAGTACTTCTAGGAATTGATTTCACACTTCGGCTCGTATACCTGCAGTGATACTTCGTTGCACCCCGCTCGACCCAAGCGTGCCACTTTTACAACTTTTGTACTGTTCATATAATAGTTTTATTGAAAATATTTGTCTTTCACCCACTAGTCCAATTTACAGAGTTTTTATAACCAATTTTAAATCACCAACCTTTTTAACGTTTTACGAAATGTCTAACTTTTAATTCACCAATTTAATTTCCACGTTGAACATCTGTACCAATGCCAATCCAATAATATGTTTATATGTTTAATTTTGTTAAAACATCACTTGCATTTATTTCACTTTTCCACTTAGAATATCCTGCTCGAAGCTGACCATATGTTTCTTTCAGAGTTAGAAACTGAACCTTACCAATAGTGATTAATGAATGCTTTGTTTTCGATTTTAACACCGTTTATTAACTTAACTATAGGTACAGTGTTCAACAGTGGCGGCTGGTGAAATTTCAATATTTTTTTTCTCGTCAATGGCGCATGGGACCCATACGAAATTTGGGAAATAACATCTAGAGAAGCACTTCTCTAATGACCCCTAAAAAATTTTGAAAAAGCAGTTTGCGAAAAAATTTTTGAAAATTCGTTAGCCTCCCCTGGGTCTAGGAGCTCCTGTTTATTTTTATTTTTTTTTGTCATATGCATTTGACTTTTCATAAAAATACAACAACAGATTTTGGAGTTTATGAAAATATTTTCATTACTAACTGAAATACAATGAACTGAAATTTTGTAATTTACAATTTAACAAATTACAATATTTCAATTCGTTGTATCTCAATTAGTAATTAAAATATTTTCATAAACTCCAAAATCTGTCGTTGTATTTTTATGAAAAGTCAAATGCATATGACAAAAAAAAAATAAAAATAACAGGAGCTCCTAGACCCAGGGGAGGCTAACGAATTTTCAAAAATTTTTTCGCAAACTGCTTTTTCAAAATTTTTTAGGGGTCATTAGAGAAGTGCTTCTCTAGATGTTATTTCCCAAATTTCGTATGGGTCCCACGCGCCATTGACGAGAAAAAAAATATTGAAATTTCACCAGCCGCCGCTGGTGTTCAACACTTAACTTACTTAACTATCTTAACTCTATTGCTTAACTATATCTCTCAGGGTGGCTTGGACGCTTAGGGCGCTGAGATCCTCCCCGCTCACATATGCAAAACGCCAGATGGCTTATATCGAAGTGTGTGCATCATTTGCACCCAAAACTAAATAAACATCAGTTACACCAATCTTAAACAGGCTTCTGTATGAAGAAGATAACGAATTTGAGCTATTGTTAAAACTTCAGCATTTACCAATACAAAATTTTATAATTTCAATAAGGCTTGCAGAATCTGGTCTTTAAATTGAAGAATATTAGCTTTGTTTTGTTTCTTTGAAGCATTAGTTTTTTTCAAAAAATCTAACACATAACTTGTGATATTTCAAATCATTTGCAACTATCGCCGAATTCTTGAATTCTTTGCAGTATTTCCTCGTCATTTAATTCCTTAGCTTTCTGGAAATTTTCACTCTACATACAATTGCTTTCGGTTTCCTTTAATGTCGCGTTCTTTATTGCAAATAAGACATTTTTTTGTGTCCGTATACTCAATCTAGTTTTTGATTTCAAAATAGTGCCTTCATTATCGGCATTTTTCATAGGAACATGTATGTCTTGATAAAAAATCCTCGTATACGATCTTCTACACTGGAATTTGAAATTGCGGGTTTGCCAACTTGACATGCTTAGGAATATTTAAATGTGACACGTTGACATAATGACTAGGTATACTTTCACCAATTTTTGGAACCACCAAACAAGAAATAGTTTTTTCAAATGTAGTATGACACGAGTGTAACTGCACCAAACATTTTTTATTTATATTTGACACAACTTGACTGATACCTTCTATAGACAAATTGATATCAGATTTTATTAAATCTAACTTGTCACACAAACTGGAAGAAATTAAATTCGATTGTGAACCGGAGTCCAGGAGCGCACGACAAGTTTGAGGATGCCCAATTGCCCATGTACATCCATGACCTTAATCACTGCTGTTGATAGTAACACATCGCATTCCTGATCAATTCTTGATGAAGACATTATGACAGAAGGGTTACCACTACTTACATTTGGTAAATTTTCGTTTACCTCAACATTTGCTCCCACATCAACTCTTGCATCAGGTGTACTTGTCGACTGGGATTGCTTATTATAGTGCAATAACGTGTGGTGCCTTGCTTGGCATTTTCTACAAGTGAGTGCAGTACAAACTTTGCTAATATGATTACCTTTGAGACAGTTTAAACAAAGCCTTAACCGCTTTGCTTGTTCATATCTTTTTTTCAAAAAATCTAACACATAACTTGTGATATTTCAAATCATTTGCAACTGTCGCCGAATTCTTGAATTCTTTGCAGTATTTCCTCGTCATTTAATTCCTTAGCTTTCTGGAAATGTTCACTCTACATACAATTGCTTTCGGTTTCCTTTAATGTCGCGTTCTTTATTGCAAATAAGACATTTTTTGTGTCCGTATACTCAATCTAGTTTTTGATTTCAAAATAGTGCCTTCATTATCGGCATTTTTCATAGGAACATGTATGTCTTGATAAAAAATCCTCGTATTTGATCTTCTACACTGGGCGTGATAAACGGGATTCTTAGAAAAAAATTCCTTACTTTCCAAATGAACTCTCAAGGCCACTGATATATTGTCCGATTTAAATGACGCCGAGTATAATAGTTTTGTATAGTTTTCTTCTGTAACATTTTGAACAGTTTCTGAAGTTCATGCCTAACACAATACACTGATCAAAGCCAATGCTGACCACAGATAGAGCTAAAAAATTATATTTAGGAATGTGCACATGTTTACAGTAAAAATTTCTCACCACTTGAAAGTATTTAGAATATATTATGTATTTCTTTAAATACAAATACAACAATGTTTACAATAATGTATTCTAAAAAAAGTAACAGCGGTGAACTAAAATAACACTCCTCACTCACATACAACGTATTAAAATGAAAACTATCTGATGCCCGATACAGTTGGGGATTGCGAATCAGAGCGCCGTGCGTATGATTCATGTTACACGGCCTTTTTCTCACTTAATATACATTTTATGAAAAGACGCTCCAAATAAAAAAACTTCCTCAATCCGTTAGCTACAGCTTACTTCTTATAGTATGCAGTTATTTTGAAAAATAAAAAGTTACCTCGATCCACACTTTATCGCTGTAAAGTATACAATACTGGTAACTCTTTCATTAATACTTATTTATTTTTCAGTCATATCAAAACATATATTGTTTTTGCATACACCATTGGAAAGCGAAATGTTTGAGTATTGCAGTACTAAAATATCCAATTTTTACGACAACGAATAACAGATATAGAGTGGGAACATTAAAAATGTGAAAATAGTGATTCTCGTAAAACGCATGAAAAAGTGCAATTTTTTCAATTTCGCGCAATTCCAAAACAAATCGCAACCTCAAAAATATGTTTTGTGACTTGTTATGTAAAATCAACTGATTTTGTATATTCGAAAGTTGCGTAGCATATGTTGAATTCGGGGGTCTCGGTCTCCGGCTAATAAAAGTATTTATGGGGATAACTCCATAGGGAAGCGAAACCGGGGCACTCTACCTCATATATTGCCGTAAAACGCATTTCAGTTGACAAGTTCTTGTGAATGATATAATCACTATTGGAACTATAAAGCTAGCCACGAGCGAACCAAAGATTTTAGTCAGTTAGTTAAGTCAGATTTCTTCTACATACTCTGCTTGATGGTTGAGATACACGTCTTCCAAAGGAGGCGTCCGCCTTTGGTAGGCTGATTCCTAAATATTATTAGATAAATTCTTGTACATATTTAATGTACACTTGGCTTTATTCAATGATATTAGTTGAATTCTTGCATTTTCTAATTGAATTATTAACTTTAAGTTCAAGATATTTTGTATATTAGGTCGACAATTAAATGTAAGGGACACTCACAGGGCCCACAAATCTGAAAAGAGGTACTCTAAAAAAGATTATTAGGTAATTAGAATATTAAGAAGTGATAGATCAATGCGCAGTGTTAGAGATAATGCCAGTGCATCGTGAGAAGAAGGTGGAGACTTTAGAGGGAACAGTAAGTAATCCATGGTAAGTACGAACTTATTACCTTTCTCGTCTATTACCGGACCCCGGACCTAGGTCGTCTCTTATGATTTAACCGAACTCAACTGAGAGTAGTGGAATTTAACCACTCTAAGTCAAAGATGGGAGAGCTACTGGCGCCCTTAATAAATAATAGTGTCACGTTCTTTAGACGAATGTTGGTAAGTTATTCTACAAGGCCACACGTCTAATAAATAGCCACCTCCGAGACCACGACAGGGGTATGATTCTATGACACGACACATACAATAACTAACTAGAATATTTTATGAGTCACAAAATTTCGACATGACCAACCGTGCAGAAGATATTATTGACTATTTCATTCCTATAAATTTCGTCCAATCAAAATCGATCACTTTAATCAAAAAATAGTTTCGCATCGACAAAATTTAACATTTAAAATGTTGCCAGGGTTGCTCAACCAATGAGAAGCCAGAATGAAGCAACCAACCTGTTTTTCAGCGGTGGCAAATTTTCCTTTGTTTTTTGAAAACATAGTAACCGATTCAACAAGTAGGACGTCATTACAATAATTTTTGCAAATGTCAGTTCACGTCAATTGTAAAAAATATGCGAGAATAGGACATCTGCACGTGACGTCGCAGCTAACCTCAAAAATATGTGTTTCTTAAGATTTAAGAGTATTACGCAGCTATTATTAAAATCTCTGCCTGGTTTCCGTATTTTCAACTAAAATCTAGTTCAGTGTAATGTTTATGAAGTTCTAAATACTTTGTCCTAATAAAATAGGACTCATTTTGTAGGTTGGAAATCTAACCTGTAATTAGCAGTCTATTTTTATTAATCAACAATATTGAAAAATTATTTACGTGAATTTTTAAATATTTGCATGGAGCCAGTACGGCTCCAAGCTAAAAATGCAGATACAAACATTAAAAATGAGAATAAACTTAATAAACTTAAAATTTAAGGTTATGTTGGTTACATGATGCAGATGTCCTATAATGGCCCCAAATGTTCAAGATTTGGTGATTTAATGTATTTATTTTTTTTAAATTTGCTTCCTATATCTAATAAATTTGTTTTCTTTTGTCTAAATTTTTATTCATGAAATAGTCATGACGAATACCATTCGTGATATAATTTCGTCTGGCAAAATTTAATGATTATTCTACTCGAGTTTATTGCTTTGGCAATTTCTCTTAATAGTCACTAAATTTTGCCGACAAAATTATATGATATTATATATGAAAAATTTGTTTCGGGTATTCAGCAGATAACTTTCAAATAAACAACGAAATGTTCTTTCGACATATTGGTGAACCAAGTCTGATTATGCTGGTATATTAATAAAAAATATCCCCTACGAGACATCTTATCAACTTTCGTAGTCTAACATTTAATATGAAAAACAGGAAAATAACCATTCTTTCTGTATACTGTTGATCCAAATCCGATCATGCTAGTATAGTAATAAGAAATTTCCCTTACGAGACATCTTATCAAGTATCTCTAGCCCTACCTAGATGATATATCATTCATAAATGAACATTTGTTACATTTCAAAGCTAAAAATGATTAAAAAGCACAATGAAAAGAATATAAAATATTTTCTTCTACTTTCGACAAAATTCAAACCACCGAAAAAGTAGTTTTGGTTGATTTTAGCTGAAAAAAAAAACTTGCGAAATTTTTTTGGTTTGAATTTTTTCGAAAATAGAAGAAAATGTTTTATTCTTAAGGTACCTATGCATACGGTGAGTGCAATTTTATATATTTTTTCATTGTAATTAGAAATAAAAGGTATTATTTTTAAACATTAACGCTATAATGTTATCTGATTCAATTGAGAATTTTTAAAGAATTAGAACTATTTTATAGAGTGTGGTCGAAAAAATTGGAAGAAAAAAATCATTATAGCTAAGAGGCACTCTAATAATTGTCATCCACTTGATCATTGTTTCTAATTAAATAGTATTATTGATAGGTAACCTTAATCATTAACCAAGTAAGTTGAGTGTTTCGAGTACAATATCACTTTTCACTTTTGGTTGATGTAACATTTGAATATTTGTCTAACATTATTTTGATAAACTTAACATCCAAGGAAGGTTAAACTATTTAGCACTTACTGAGAATATATATACCTATTTGAGTTTTTGACAAAGCGTAGTAGATATAAATAGCTGATTTATTATTGAAATCATCAGTTGCATCAGTTTATTTATTGGCAGTTTCAAGTGTATTTAAGATATCATGTTCCTGTTAGTGGTGAGAATTGTTTTATAAAATATATACAGGGTGCACTTCCTTCCACATACACAAAGCCTATGTGCCAACAACTATCTTTTCTGTGCTCAAAAGGTGAACAATAGTATTTAAAAAACTGTGTCCAGCTGTAAGTAACCTGCCGAAAATTTTGTGTTTTAGGTTATAGCGTACGACACAATTAGAGAAAATTAGGCCAAGCGCGGATCTAGAAATTTCAATAATTTTTTTCTCGTCTGTGGCGCATGGGACCCATACGAAATATGGGAAATAACATCTCGAGAAGCACTTCTCTAACGACCCCTAAAAAATTTTGAAAAAGCAGTTTGCGAAATTTTTTTTCAAAATTCGATTACCCCCCGCAGGTCTAGGGACACCTGTTTAAAATTATTTTTTTTGTCATATGCATTTTACTTTTCATAAAAATACAGCAATACGTTCTGAAGTTTATGAAAATGTTTTTATTACTAACTGAGATACAGCGAATTGAAATTTTGTGATTTGTTAAATTGTAAGTCACAAAATTTCAATTCGTTGTATCTCAGTTAGTAATGAAAATATTTTCATAAACTTCAGAATGTGGTGCTGTATTTTTATGAAAAGTAAAATGCATATGACAAAAAAAATAATTTTAAAAAGGAGTCCCTAGACCTTGGAGGGGTAACCGAATTTTGAAAATATTTTTCGCAAATTGCTTTTTCAAAATTTTTTAGGGGTCGTTAGAGAAGTGCTTCTCGAGATGTTATTTCCCATATTTCGTATGGGTCCCATGCGCCACAGACAAGAAAAAAATTATTGAAATTTCTAGATCCGCCCTTGAATTAGGCTGTGCTAGTTTTCAGAGATATTAAACAGGACAAAATATTAACTAAATCTACCCGCTGTTTCGCTAAAAAAATAGTTTTACTTAGCTCATTCCCCAAGGAATCAATTTTAATTATAGCTTCTTGAAAAAGGAAGATCCTACTCTAAAAAATTGTACCATTTTTAAATTGATTTGAATTTATATTAAGTTCTAAAATTGCTATTGAAAATTGCCATAGGTTTCCGTCAGATGATCTGTACGTACGTACGAATAGAAACACTCTACAAGTCGCAATCCTCAACGGATCTACTTGAATTTTCGCTTCGTGTATTATCAAAATAGAACTCTATTTAATTTCATAATAATCCGTCAAGTAGTTTAACTATTATAAATTATTTAACATCATCACCAGTTTTCGCGGACAATAATTTCTCTTGTAGGCGTTATTGGATGAATACAACAATTATTTTTCTTCTTAACTTGCTCTTAGTCAACAGCGGCATAATTAATCTCAAATTTTTGCCATGTTATTACTATATATTTGTTAATAAAACGTGTTAATATGAAGATCAAATTTAAATAAGTGTAGATTTTTTTTCTTCCGAGGCTATGTCAATAAAATGTGAGAAATTTCATTTTCAAATGTAGCAAGCGTGAAATTGTTTTTGTCTTTCGAAATAGATAGCAAGAATACTGATTGATTGATTGATTTACCAGCGTGCGGTAGGCATTGCTGCCACTCCCAAGTTATACAGCTGGGCCTGCTACGTCCACGCTGGGTTGGACTAAGGTCATGCTTGTTGCCAGCAGCGAGAGCCACATGGCGCATGGTAAAGGAATGTGGGATGGGAGGTGTAGGTATTTGTGAGATGCGTTACCGCATTATGTCGTGAGGGAGCGTTTAAGCCCCCTTTTTTGTATTTTTGGTTCTGCCTATTCTGGGTCTTCTTGTGAGATATGTTGCCGCGTTGTGTCGCTGCTATTTGTGCTCCTATTTTTTTTGTACTTCTGTTTCTACAGGTCTTTTTCTTCTTCTGAGACTTCTGATTCCTCCGTTTCTGATTCTGGTAGAGTATATATCGCTCCGATTTCTTTGTGAAATTCATTCTTTCCCCTTGCTTTTCTTTCCCAGTATGTTTGGTCCTTTCCCAGTTTGTTCATGATCCTCTGGATTGTTGTTTTCCACGTGTAACATGGTCTCCCAATTTTTTGTTTGCTGCTATTCAGTGTTAGTGCTTTCTTCAGTAGGTGTGTTGGTTCCCTTCTTTGGACGTGTCCCCAGTACTTCATTGCGTACATTTCTATCCTTTTTGTGATTGTCTTCCCTTCTAGTAATGTTGATGTTTTATGTCGTTTTTGCCCTGTTGTTTTTCTGAGTAATTGGATGATGTCTCTTTCAGCTCTTCTCAAACTTCTTCTGTTGGCTTTTGTTGTTGCCGCGTTTTTAACTCCATATGTCATTGTTGGCAGTATGATGGCTATGTATAGCCGTTTGGCCAGGCCCCATGATAGTTTGTTTTTCTCAATGAACGGTATAATTGCTCTTGTGACTCTGTATGCTGTTTTTATTCTCTCCTTTACTGTTTCTCTCCTTTTCAGTTGGTTCGTCAGATATATTCCTAGGTATTTCATTTTGTTCGTTGTTCTTAGGGAGTAGTCACCTATTTTGTGTTCTTCTCCACTGATCCGACTTTCTTTTGTTGATGGGTCTCGCTCCATTATTAGACATTTTTTGAAATTTATTTTCAACCCAGATGTGTCCAAATGCGGTTTCATGTTTTCTAGGAAGTTGAGAATTTGTTGCTCTTCTTCTGCGACGATTAGGAGGTCATCGGCGTAAGCTAATACGATTGGGGTTCTCAGTGTTTCCGTGTCTTCGTTAAAATTTGGTGTTTCCCTTATTGTGTTTTGTATCGCTTGGTCTAGGACCGTGGTGAATAGTCGGGGGGATAGGGGGCATCCTTGTTTGACTCCTCTGTTCTTTTGTCTGGTTTCCGTCATTTGTCCGAACCATTGTATGGCAGTTGTTTCATGAAGGCAGGCCTTTATTATCTTGTTTATTAGATAGTGCGGCACTCCTTTGTTATACAGGGTGTTGACTATGGCTTCGTGACTGATGATATCGAATGCCTTTTGGAGATCTATAGCGGCTATGTGCAGTTTTGTCCCTTCTCTCCATTTTTCTTCCAGTATTCTTCTGGTGGTGTACATGTGGTCGTCCGTTGACCTGCCTTTGATGAATGCTGTCTGGTAGTCTGGCGGTCTTCCAATGTACTTCTCTAGTTGCTCGAGCAGGAACTGTGCGTAGTATTTGTATCCTATGCTGCAGAGTGTTATTCTTCTGTAGTCTTCTATGGTCTGTGGCGAGTTGGTTTTTGGGAGGGGTATTTGTATAGTCTTGGTCCATTCCGTAGGCAGAGGTGTGTTTTCTGTCCATACCCTGGTGATGATTTCTAGGGTTTGCTCCTTTAGCTTTTCCGTGCCGTAGTGTATTAACTCGTTGTTTATTTTATCTACTCCAGGTGCGGTGTTTCTTCTAGCTCTGGCTATTATCCCTAGCAGTTGGTCTTTTGATGGTGGCTTGTCCAAGGGCCAGTGGTCTGTTTCTCTGATTAGTTTTGTTCGTTCTTTAGTTGCTTTCTCTTCTTCCTTCAGCTTCTTGGTCCAATGTTGTATTGGTATGTATCTTCTCTTGTGGGTACTGTTGTTTCTTCTATATTTTTTCAGATATCTGAAAGTTTGGTTTAGTCGTTGTCCTGTTGGAAGTGCTTCCATGTTTTCGAAGAATGATTTGCATTTTTCCTCGTCGTGGTTTCTCTTCGCTTCCCTTTTTTCCCTCAGTGCTACTTTTAGTTTTTCGTTTATATTCCCCGTCGGCTGTTGTTCGCCTGTGGCCTTCATCTTTTTTAGCTGTTCGTACTTGTTATTTTTTTCCTTTCTTGTCGGGCTCATAGGTGATCTGTCCCTTTTTAACGTTTTTCTTGCTGCAATTTTTATTTTTGCGCCCATTGATGTCCACTCTAATTCTTCTCCTGTCAGTTGGTTTTCTATTTCTTCGCCGTATTTCTTCCGAAAGTCTTCGTGCTGTAGTAGAGAAATATTCCAAGTACTGTGTAGTGTCTTGTTGTTTCCTTGACTTGTTTTTCCTTCTTTTATTTCCAGTTTTCCGTATAGAATTTTGTGGTCTGTATTGATTTCTGCTGCCCTTTTTGCTTTAACGTTCTTGATCCTTTCTCTTATCTCCCTGCTTACCAGGATATGATCTACTTGTGAGGTTGATCTTCCATTGGTCCAGGTGTCAATGCAGGTTTGGCTTTTGGCTTATGTGTTTCTTATTGTTAGGTCAAACATGTGTGCTAGATTTTTCAGCGCATTTCCGTTTTCATTTGACCATGTGTGGAGTAATGTTTTTCCTATGATGCTTTTATCCTCCTCCGTCTGATCGTCTTTTCGTATATGCGCGTTGAAGTCTCCTAGTATTATGATGGGCATTTTTCTTTTTTCGTTTCTTCTGGTTTCTTGAGTTAGCTGCCTGAATACCCTTCCTGCTCTCTTGTCTGAGGGTACGTGGACTCCTATCATGCAGATGTTCTCCTTTTCATTTTGTATGATTGCCGTGACTATGTTTTCGTTTATATTTTCCGTCCTTCTTTCGATGGGCCTCTCCCGTCTGGTTACCCATGCAACTCCTCTGCTGGTCTTTTCTTGCCCCCCCCCCCCCGCTTAGTTGCCATTTGTAATTTTGTGTGATTGCTGTTCCGTCTATCATGTGTGTTTCTTGTATACATGCAACGTCGATGTTTTCTGCTTGCAAGGCCTCGTCGATTTTTTCTCTTTTAGCTCTTTGTATGCATCCTCTGACGTTCCATGTTGCCAGAGTTATCCAATCATCTGGTGCTTCCTGACTGTGTCCCTCTTCCGTTCTTTGCGATATTTGGAACCTGTTGATATTCGTCGTTTCCTCCCATTCTGGGCGGGGGGTTATAGCTATGCTTGGGGGGTTTGTTTTTTCTAATCGTTCTAGTTCGTTTCTTTTCTGCGTAGTGATTACGCTGTCGTAGTGATTTCTGTTGTTTCCCTGCTTCCTGTACACGATCTCAATTGGCATGTTGTCGTCTTCTTGTTGGTTGTTGGGGTGAAAAGTTATGATTTCGCCCTCCTCTTGGTGTATTATTATTGTCCTCCTCTTCAAGTTTGCTGTTGCTGCTATCGTCTCCTGCCCACCCCAGAAACCATCTTTTCTCAGGTCTCCGATGAACGCCTCTATTTTTTCTTTGTTTGTGCTGTGTTGATTGTAACGGGGTTCCAGTTCGTTGATGGATGCTAGCATGAACGGGGTGAAATAATCTATGTTGTTTTGTATATAATCCGCTACTTGTTTCCGTAGATTTTTGATGGCGTTGGTGTGTGCCGGGGTTGTTACGTTTTCTCCTTCTAACTGATGGCTTATTGCTCCATATAGATAGTTTCCGTCGCCGTCGATTTTTTGTACCAGTAATTGGTGTGTCTTCGTTCTTACGTTCTGTAGTGGATACATTGGTTTTGTGTTTTCTGGAGAGTTGTTATTTCTTGCTTACTTTTGCTTATTCTTGACCTACATTTTTTAATAAAATAAAATTCCTTAGCCTTACCAGAGCCGTACCAGAGCCGTACCAGACGTGGAGTGTAAACAGTCAGTATGTTTTTAAAGCATGCATGAGAATTTTCTAGATATTAATGGCTCTGAAACCAGGGATTGGCAACAATTTTATCCAAAATTTTTGTTATTTTTGAATTAATTTAATTAGGCGCGATGTACTGTTACTCTGATGGTACGCCCCTGGGGCTTAGTCATATATGTATAGCTGAAAGAGAAATTGTTTATTGACTTATCTAATTTATTGCCCGACCTGTTTATGAAATTCTTTAAGTTGTCTACAAAATGTGACTGGCTTATAAGTGGTAATTGGACACTTAGCTTGATTTATGGTCTGGTCCGTCCCTTCGTCGAAACCTGGATCTGTCAGCTTTTCTCACTGCACAACACTGAAGAATTTTAATCACGTATTTACTAATTATTGATTATTGGCACTTATCACTTAATTGTTGTTTTGTTGGCACCACCACCGTATGTAGAATTTTTTACTCAATAATTAGGTTAATTTTGACCTATTTAGGCCAGCTTATTACCGGCTTTTTTCACGATTTACACTCCGTTTTTAAGAAGCGTCTGATGGACGTAACTTTTTCATTTAAAACTTTTCTCTAGCATTGGCAGTTTTAGAAAAAAATGTTGGCAACTGCAAATTAATTAATTATTGCTATTAGATCTCCACGTTCTTTTTGGCATTTTTAATTTTATGATTTTAACTTAGTTGGCGAAACACTCGTCAGTCTAAAAGAAAATTAAATAAAGTAAAACTAACATTCAACCTGTTTGTGTCTTCAACGCGCGACTTTTCGATTTCCAGTTGATCCAAAAGTATAACCTCTACACCATCACTATTAGTTAGTTCATTAAAGATAAACTTCTATAATATAATCTATAATATGCAGGAAAATTGGACGTATCCTTTGAAGGGGTTAAAGTGGGGTTAATTTGCAATAAATTTAATCATGTCTTACCCTGTCCGAAAATGAGTAGTTTTTGAGGATAATCCAGTATCAATTCTTTTGAAAAAATCCCGATTTTTAATAAAAAAAAATTAAATTTAAAAAAAAACTCATTTTTGGGCACTATTTGAGTGTTTTGTAATAGCTAACAAGTCAGTGAATGATTTAAAAACAATAAACCTTCAAAATTATCGGTAACATTTGAAGTAGCAGGTCTAAATTCCATATATGATGATGGAATAAAATGAAATGTTAATATACATGAAAGTGATTTTCT
The DNA here is from genome assembly GCA_936432065.2 of Rutpela maculata. NCBI lineage: Eukaryota > Metazoa > Arthropoda > Insecta > Coleoptera > Cerambycidae > Rutpela > Rutpela maculata. The sequence continues at coordinate 107,516,197 of OW386287.2, read as the reverse complement.
CAAAAAATTTGTATGACACTCACCGAATAAATTGCTTAAATGACTTTCTTGTATCATTAGTTATCCAACAAGGTAAAATGTTGCCAAAAATCACAAGCATTTGGAAAGGAATTGCGATAATAAGCTCAGGTAGCGCGTTGTAAAGAGTGACTGCAAAATTCTCCTCTTTTTGCGTAATATATTGCGAGCGAAGGAAAGGTGCAAAATTGATCTCGTCGGTCTTAAATTAATCTTTGGGAAATTTTTAGGAAAGCATATCTCTCCGATTTGCGAAAAAAAAACACGAAAATCACACCTATTTAAGGGTTAACAATATTTAGTCATTTTTAATTTTATGATATTAACTTAGGTGATGAAACACTCGTTAGCGTAAAAGAAAATTAAATAAACTAAAAATCATGTCTTACTCTGTCCGAAAATGAGTAGTTTTCGAGAATAATCCAGTACCAATTCTTTTGAAAAAATTCCCGATTTATGTTAAGAAAAATTAAATTAAAAAAAAAAACTCATTTTTGGGCATTTATTTGAGTGTTTTCTAATAGCTAACAAGTCAGTGAATAATTTAAAAATTATAAACCTTCAAAATTACCATAACATTTGAAGTAGCAAGTATAAATTCCATACATGATGATGGAATAAATTGACGTTAGTATACATGGAAGTGATTATCTCAAAGAAATTGTTTGACATTTACCGAATAAATTGCTTAAATGACTTTCTTGTATCATAAGCTATTCAACAAGGTACAGATGTTGCCTAAAATCACACGCATATGGAAGAAAATTGCGATAATAAGCTCAGGTAGCGCGTGCGAGTTGTAAAGAGTGACCGCAAAATTATCCTCTTTTTGCGAAGGTGCCAAATTGATCTCGTTAGTCTTAAATTAATCTTTGAGAAATTTTAAGCAAAACATCTTTTCGTTTTGCGAAAAAAAAGCACGAAAATCACTTAAAGTTAAACATATTTAAATAATCTAATATATAAAAATCTCGTGTCACAGTGTTTGTTATCGAACTCCTCCGAAACGGCTTGACCGATTTTTTTGAAATTTTTGGTGTATATTTGGTAGGTCTGAGAATAGGTCGTAGGCTATTTTTTATACCCCTAGGTGATGAGGGTGGCCCTATCCAGAAATTTTCTTTTTATTTTTTGGACAAAAATTTATAATTTATATGGCAAAACAACGTTTGCTGAGTCAGCTAGTCTAATATATAAAACTCTCGTGTCACAGTGTATGTTATCGAACTCCTCCGAAACGGCTTGACCGATTTTTATGAAATTCTTGGTGTATATTTGGTAGGTCTGACAGTAGGCTATTTTTTATACCCCTAGGTGGCCCTATCCAGAAATTTTATTTTTATTTTTTGGACAAAAATTTATAATTTATATGGCAAAACAACGTTTGCCGGGTCAGCTAATAATGTATAGAAAAATAAAACAATTATTATTATACCTCTGATTTTAATAATAATTACAACAAAATAATGCTCGAGTAATGAACATAGCTATAGAATTCCATTCAAATTTTATTTTGACTGCACTATATTAAAGAACTAATGCCGCTCTGGAAGATTCGCTTTGCCATAATATCGGGTAACGATAGAGTCCAGACGGAATCGGTATCGTTCAGAGTATTTCAGGGAGACTTCCTCAGCCCACTTCTGTTTTGCATCTCACTACTACCACTATCCGTCTCGCTCCGGAAAATCCATGGCTACCCCCGGCGACAGGAAGTATAAGGTCTCCCATCTCTTTTATATGGATGACCTTAAACTTTATGCCTCCGGAGAGAGGGATCTACACCAGTCCCTCAGGGTGGTACAGGAGTACACGCCGGCTGTCGGTATGGTGCTTGTGTTGGACAAATGTGTGGGTCCATCTCAAGAGGGGACGCTGCTGGGACTACGGAGAGGACGTGCAGCTCGTAGATGGAAGCATTCTACATCATCTGGCGGAGAGTCGTACACTTACTTGGGTGTCGAGCAACGCTCCACCCAAGAAGTGAGTGTAGTGAAAAACGCTCTCCACGGCAAGTATCAGCACCGACTCCTACATATCTGGTCTTCAGACAGTTCTGAAGACCAGATCATGAATAACAAGGTGTCTGCTACCAACAGGCTTGCCATTCCGATCCTTCTGTACTCCTTTGAAATAGTGAAATGGAGTAGACAGGAGTTGCGACAACTCGACGCAGGAAACCGCAGGAAGATTAATCTCAATAGAAGTTTGCGTCCAAAATCGTCCGTACCACGGCTATACCTCCCATGTCATCGTGGAGGCCGTGGACTCTTAAGCTTGGAAAGTCTCCATAACAGGATGGTTCTGGATGGAGTCTGTAAGATCATCAGGAGTACGGATCCCCTCCTCTGCATGATCCGGGACCATGAAAAGGGAGGGCAGGAGCCTTTTGCTTTAAGGCAGAACAGAGAGCAGCCGATGAATCTGGTTTCTCCTTCGACGTCGAGCGGGTAAATCGCGAATCTGTCACCGAGTTGGAGCCTGTTCAGCAAAAATCCCAAATTAAACCCACATAACACTTTTTTCTGCAATGTATGGAGAGCCAATTATAGCGAAGTATAACGCTATAATAATAATGTAGAATGATATTTCAAAGGATTTATTTGAATGTTAACATTTTCTGTAAAATATATAATATAAATTGTTTTTGTTATTTTTTCTATATCCATGGTTATGTGTAGATATGTAGTATGTACCCTACATTACTCCCCCTCTACAACGAAGAAACCAACTTACCAAAAAATAACAAAAACAATTGATATTATATATTTTACAGAAAATGTTAACATTCAAATAAATCCTTTGAAATATCATTCTACATTATTATTATAGCGTTATACTTCGCTATACCAATGCATGGAGTCTTCTATAAAAATATAGAAGACCTTGGCTTATCTGAAAGGCTGACCTTTGCTTTCTTAAGGTCAGCCGGGTTATAGTCTGAGGCCAAGGGATTCATAACTGCTTGTCAGGGTGGTGTATTCAACAACCTCATCTATCGTAGTCGTGTCATGGGTATAGAGGTCCCTGATGTTAGCTGCAGAGCCTGCTGTAGGGCGCCGGAAGTTCTAATGCACTTGCCGTCGACTTGCCTGAAATATACAGTCTCGGTCTATATCCAAAGGCACGACGAAGCATTACGATTATATAATATATATATATATATATATATATATATATATATATATATATATATATATATATATATATATATTCATTGTAGCAATATATAACATTATGAAGTAATAAATACAGTAATTGCGCACAGATAAATGAAATATTTGAGACACAAAGTAAACATAGATGTATGTTTGAATCAAATGTTAAAATAAAATGTTATTATTAAGAAATTGTTGTTTAATATAGGGTATTGATGATACTTTCAGTGAGCACGAATCTTGAGAAGTGCAAAATAATCTCAGAAATTGCTAAAAGCTGTTTCTCATAATAAATTTACAATATTGTGCCAAGAACACATATAGAGACATAATCACTCTCGAAAAACATAAATTAAGTAAAAAAATTATTCATAAAAATTAGTTAAATTAAATGAAACACTAAATAAACTATGTAAATATCATATTGTAACAATTTAAATAAGATTTATTTAGGGAAAATATATCCCATAAACAGGACATAAAATAATAAAAATTCAGAGCGAGAAGCTTCGTCCAAAATCAAACTTTTAGAAAAAGTGATAAAAACAACAATCGTAATCTAACTAAAAGTGGTGTACTTTAAATATTAATAGGTTAACTTACTTTTTGTAGTGTGCACTCTAAGAATAAACTGTGAAAAAGGACTCACTCAGGTGAAAACATTGGGGTGACACTAGTTTTCTTAGGTTTTAAAAGATTTCAGTTCTCACTGGTATTGTAGTAACAAAATTTCACGCTGTTCTTGTGGACATTCATAAGGGACAACCTTTTAGTGCAGTAGTTTTGAACACAGGTTGAAGCTCACATAGAATGGGGCCAAAATGTAGTGCCTGCGACAGCCTGAAAAAACATGTTGTGTTAGCAAAGTAAAATTAAGTGTAGGTTAAGTAAAATATATGCCAAAATGTTCATTAGAGTATGTAGATTCGACATGTATATGAAAATAATATGTAAATTAGCTTGTAAGAGAGAATTTTACAAAATTTAACCTAATTTGTAAAACCCTAGGTATTGTATACCGAAATGATCTATGAAACATGCAGAATAAAACCCAATTAGCAAAAGTCATCAAGTCATCATATTAAATAAGAAAGAAAAATTCAAATTCAAAAAAATAATAAATGTCAATTAAAATCAAGTGGGTAGTAAACTTCAAAAATCAACGATTACGCCCAATTAAAAGCCGTAATTCGTAATTCAGTCATTAACAAGCATTTAAAGAGTCTATACGCGTTTTTGGAACGCGAACACATCACCTAACTTTTTAAAAGGTAGAAAATGAGAAATTAATTACTAAGTTTGCATAAAATTAATAAACATAAAACGAAATTTTAATGACTCAACAATATTCATGGATATGTGAAAATAAGTTTATATTTCAAGTAAATTGAACGTGTTAAAGCTGTAAATAACAAAATTGTAAGAAGGCTTTGTAAACAAATTTCAACTGTGCAACGAAAATAAATGTCAGGTACCTGTATTGAAAATAGTGCTTCATGAGTAAACGGATGGTATAGAAGAAAGAATTAAGTGTGGAAATTCCAAATATCGAGGTCCAAAGTAAACAACACATCTCAAGCCAGCGGTCTGGGGTGAAGTCGTCGAGTTTCAAGAGTGGCAACTGCAGTCAGAGATCTGTCAAGTGTAAAGGTGCGTCTGAACCGGTACGTGACACCGAACGCAACCGAATCTTTGGTAAGGTAAAAGCTTTTACTACGTTTTCGTTTCGTCTTCACAAAAAATAAAGAAATTCTGACTTTTATTTTAATATTGAGATCTCTATACAAAAATTGCAATAGACAATATAAATGGCCAATAGTTTTAATTAAATTTAAGTAACTTAATAACAAATTTGTCAAACCAATTTCATAAAATATACAGGGAGTTTTGATCTAGTGAACAAATTTGGCAGCAATAAAATAAAATTCACTTGTTATTTTTCTCTTTACATTTGGTGTTTTATTGATTAATTAATTTTGGTTGACATAAGGTCACCTGGCGCTCAACAGAATAAATTTTCAATTGAACCAAGGAAAGTATTATCCTTCAAATGTCTAATCACTCAACATTCACCCTGTTCGTCTGTTGAACCTACTCGAGACCCTGAGAGAGAGAGTTTAGTTTTTTTTTAAGTAAGTACAAATAAAATTTTTAATATATTATATAATAAAATATAAATAATACAAAAAACAACAAAAATTTGGCGTCCAACGCGTGGCTATTTTAAATTTAACTTACTAACGTAGGGTGAGTAAGGCGAACAGGGCGAATAAGTGAAACAACAGTTATATTAAACAACAAACAAAATATTGGCCAATTACAAATTTGACAAATTTTCAAACATTGCATTTATCTGAAAGGTTATTTAAGGTAAATAAAACCAAGGTAAACAAAATATTTATTATTTTAAAGAACAAGGTTTGTATATATAAAAGGAATTACATAAAATAACTTATGAGGCTACGGTCAAATAAGAAAACAGGAATGGCAGGAAACGACACAGAAGCTGGTACGTCAGCACGAACACAGGACACAGAACCAGAAGAAAATGTACAGCCAACCCAAGATCCTCGACAAGCAGGAGATGCACAACAAATGGGGACTACACAGCAAGATTCTGGTATGCTACAACAGTTGATGGAAATGATGGCAAACATGAACGATCAGATGACTCAAAATAACATCAGATTGCGAGAAAACATGGAAGAAAACAACAAGAGATTGGAAGGAATTATCACAGAGAACAGCAGTAGAGTAGAACAAAATAACATCAGATTGGAAGAAAACAACACAAGATTGGAAGAAATAACAGGAAAAATAGCCAACCTAGAAGAAAACAACATCAGATTGGAAGAAAACATATCAGGAAAAATAGCCAGCTTAGAAGAAAACATAAATAGAAAAATGGATGAAAGAATGAAAAAATGTGAAGAAGACACTATGGAATTAATAAACAAAGTAAACAACTTTGAAGAAAGATGGGACATCATGGGACAAACCATAGCTAAAGAGATAAACACGAGAGTAAGTGAGGTATCGGTAGAAATTCGGGAGGAAATGAGAAAAGAGGTAGAAATAAGGGTGGATGACAGTGTAAAAGAACTTGATGACAAAATTAAAAAGCAAGGGGACAATCTAGCAGAACAAATAAAAGAACAGGAGTGTAGGACGTTATTAAATACAGAAAGAATAAGAGAATGGACAAACACACATACACAAAATCACACACCACATACATACATAAACACATGTAACAAAACTAACTTTTATTTTTATGGGGACAATCGAATGCACCCAAAAGTATTCATCACCAGACTTAAACAGCATATGAGCACATTACCCAGAAACACAAACCTAAAATTAGTCATTCAAAGCATGATACGCGGAGAAGTAGAATTTTGGTTTGAAATGATCAGTGGAAAATTTCAATCTCTAGAGGAATTTGAGGTACTTTTACTAAGACAATACTGGAGTGATTTCACCCAGCAAAAAATTCGTCAAAACTTATTCTCTGGAAAATATAACGAGAAATCCGGTCTATCTAGGGAAAATTATGTCCTCAGAAAAATTTACAATGTCATACATCTAGAGCCCAAATTTACGGAGGGAGAAATCATAAAATATATTGCTAGACATTTTTCAGTAAATGTACAAAATGTAATTATTACCCAAAGAATTGCAACTTTGGATAATTTGATCGAATATCTTAGGGAAATAGACGATTATATGCCTAACAACTTTACTTCCAATCAATATTATAATAACTATGAAAACCAGGGAAACAGGAATTTTAACAGTCAAGGAGGAGACCGGAACAATAATCAAAATTTTAATCTACAAGGGGGGAATATGAATAGGAATTTTAACAATCAAGGGGGAAGCAGGAATTTTAACTTAAACAACACTGGGGAAAATAGGACTTTTAACAATCAAGGGGGAAGCAGAAACTTTTACAATCAACAAAGGGGAAACTTAAACAGAAATTTTAATAATAACCAAGGTGATGACATGAACAGGAATTTTAGAAGTAGGGAATTTTACCAAAATCAAAATTTTAATCCACAAGGGGGAAACATGAACAGAAATTTCAATAATCAAGGGGGAGACGGAAACAAATACAATAACAATGTACAGTACCAACCAAGGTATAACAGTAATACGCAATTTAAAGGGCCAGAGAGAGTAAACATGAGGGGGGAAGTAAACAACATTCGCCAAGACCCCAGGAAACAGGTTCGTTGGGAAAATGAAAACCCGCAATTTGAAAATGACATGAGGGAAAGCAGAAGCTATGCACAGGTAGCAAACATAGGTATTAACAAGGAAAATGACTCTACAAAATTCCAAGAAAATTTGAATAGGATAGAAACGGTGGCGCAAATAAATAGTAGTAGGCCTCCGAATCAGGAATTCTGATATTACGAAAATTCAAACATAGCTAAGTGTAAATATGAGCATATGAGAGAATATATCGGATGTGAGAATGGTGATGAACGAAAGGATATTAGAATTAGTAATCTGCCAATTGTAACTATCAAAATAAATAATATAGAGCTGAAAAGTTTACTTGACACTGGGTCAGAAATAAGTCTAATGGAGGAAAATATTTTTAATAAGCATTTTAATGATGAGAAAAGTAATTGCATACATGTGGGAAAAATACAATTGATGAATGTAAACGGAAAAAAATTTATGGAAAGCAACAGGGTACTTAATACTACTTTCAAATTTGAGAACCAAGAGTTTAGAGGGGATTTTGTAATAATAAAAAACATGAATTATGATATTGTTTTGGGAGAGGACATTTTATCAGAAGTAAGGGCGAAAATAGACTTGGGGGATAAAATAGTGTTGATACAAGGTGAAAAAATACCAATATTCAATATGAATTATATGAAAGGCAAAGAAGCCGAGGTAAATAATATAAAGGGCATAGATCCCAAAATAAATAATTGCGGTAAAAAGGGCAAAGTTCCCAAGGTATATAATGCGGTAAAAGGCGAAAAGGCCAATGAAAAAAATTGCGGTGAACATGTGATGGAAAATACCACATATGTTGTAAACACAAGTCTAATGAAGTCTGAAGAATTAATAATAAATTGTTCCTCCAAATATGATAGAATGATGCAAAAATTGTTACAAAAATATATTGCGCTAATAAATTATGAGCCAAGGGTAGCTCAGGGTTATTTACATGAGTTGGAAGTAGATGAGAGTAAACCGTTCAAATGCAAAACGTATCCTATACCTTTTAAATACAGAGACAAAGTACAAAATGAAATCACAAATATGTTAAATGCCTAAAATAATAGAAAGTGCTAAGACAAATTACATAAATCCATTAGTTGTTGTCAAGAAAAAAGATGAATCTGTTAGACTATGTTTAGATGCTAGAAATTTGAATCAAATTACTAAGGCTCAGTTCGACGCGCCGCAATCAATCGATGCAATGTTATCAAGAGTTGGTAAAAATATGGTTTTTTCAAAATTAGATCTTAAAAATTCATTTTGGCTAATTCCTCTACATCCAGACTCGAGGAAATTTACAGGATTCAGTGTAGATGGACATATCTATCAGTTCAGGGTTGTACCATTCGGACTGCAATCGGCTTCATCGGCTCTTGTACGTGCAATGCAAACCATCTTGGACAGATATAATAGCTTTTGTTTACACTACATAGATGACATTCTCGTATTCTCTGAAACAGAAGAAAAACATTTAGAACATTTGGAAATTATTTTGAACGCTTTAAATGAAGCGGGACTCAAACTAAATATAGAGAAATGTGAATTTTATCGTACCAACGTTACATATCTAGGCTACAAAATTAAAAGAGAGGGTATAAGCATTGGGCAGGAAAGAATCAAAGAAATAAAAGACTATCCAAGACCGACAAACTTGCGTACTTTGAGAGGATTCCTAGGTATTTTGAATTATTATAAAAAATTTATTCCCGGTTTGTCCGAATTAGAAATGCCTTTGATAGAGTTACTTCGCAAAAATACAAAGTGGGAATGGAACCAACAAAGAGAAGAAGCTTTTGAGGCCTTAAAGAAAAATTTTCATGATAATCTTTTATTGTATATTCCTGATTTTTCATTACCATTCACATTAAGGACAGACGCGTCAGATAATTACATAGCTGCAGAGTTAACCCAGGTACAGAGAGGGGTAGAAACGCCTATTTGTTTTATTTCACGCATTTTAAAGCCATATGAAACGAGATATTCGACATCCGAGAAAGAAATGTTAAGTTTATTATATTCATTAACCAAGCTATCGTACTATTTAACCGGAAACCATTTCATAGTGGAAAACGATCATTCTGCGTTATGCTATTTAATGGAAAACAGATTTGCTAACAATAGGATCTATCGGTGGTCTCTACTCATACAAGAGTATTCGTTTACGATAAGGCATAAACCCGGAAAGGAGAATGTGACTGCGGATGCTTTGACGCGGAACAGACAGACTAACATACCAGACAAAAATGCTTTCATTGTAGGTTTAAATATACTGACACAAGAAAATGACCTCTACACATACGCACGAGTATTGGAGAGTCAAAAACAATTAATTGAGCTGAGAAATAGGGTGCAAGAACATTCACACAGAGGTTTCAGTTTCAAAAACAATTTCATAATTAAAACAATTCTAAATGAAGAAAAGTATGTGGTAGATGAATCTTTAGCGTCAGAAATAATATTAGATTTACATCATAGATACGGACACATCGGTGTTAGAAAAACTTGGTTGATATTTAGAGAAAATTATTATTGTGTGAAAGATTTATCTTTAGCTAAGGAACTTATCATAAAATGTCATCAGTGTTGTATGGGAAAAACAAAAACCATACAAATAAAAACACGGTGTGTAGTATTACAACGGATCAACCACTTAAGCTGGTAACCATGGACTTTATCAGTAAATTAATCCCAGACGAGGATGGGTACAAACACATCCTAGTTATGGTTGATGTTTTCTCAAAATTTGTTAAGTTGTATCCTACTAAACGGTGTAACACTATGACAGTGCTAAGATGTGTAAATCATTTCAGCAACACGGTAGGAAAACCCGAGAAAATACTTGCAGACAATGCAACGTACTTCAACAACCAAAAAATGATAAATCATCTCGCGAAAAAACAAATCGATCTGATTTTTACGTCAATAAGGCGACCTAACGCCAATCCCGCTGAACGCTACGTGCAAGAAATAATAAGATTTTTGAGAATAGTGGTACATCACGACCACAGAACTTGGCCTATTGCTGTAGCGGACGTAGAGAACTATATAAACAATGTACCCAGTACAGTTACTCAATTATCTCCAATATTAATTATGTTAGGCCAATCGCCAGGCCGGCCCTGGATAAATAGTGAGAAATTAAATTTAGAAAACGTACACAAATTGGTACAAGAAAGAATAACTCGAAACGCAAAAAGGTACGTGAAGAGGGAGAATAAAAAGATACAAAAGAAAGTCAAATTTGAAGTAGGTGACAAAGTAATAGTGAAAAGATTAAAATTATCAGACTATAAAAATAATATATGTGCAAAGTTACAATATCCATATGAAGGGCCATATGAGATACACAAAGTTTTAAATGAAAATACATATGAATTGATTAATAAAAGGGACAATGTTATGAGGGGTAGATTTCATATAGGGTTATTATATCCATATGATCCAGGTTAAATGTAAAGAAATTAAATTAGACTGTACGTCTGTCCGTATGAATTTCACAACGTATGGACAGAGCTAAGAAATTTTCACTTAAGTTCAAATTTATTAGCTAAGGGGGAAATGTAGCAATATATAACATTATGAAGTAATAAATACAGTAATTGCGTACAGATAAATGAAATATTTGAGACACAAAGTAAACATAGATGTATGTTTGAATCAAATGTTAAAATAAAATGTTATTATTAAGAAATTGTTGTTTAATATAGGGTATTGATGATACTTTCAGTAAGCACGAATCTTGAGAAGTGCAAAATAATCTCAGAAATTGCTAAAAGCTGTTTCTCATAATAAAATTTACAATATTGTGCCAAGAACACATATAGAGACATAATCACTCTCGAAAAACATAAATTAAGTAAAAAAATTATTCATAAAAATTAATTAAATTAAATAAAACACTAAATAAACTATGTAAATATCATATTGTAACACTTTAGATAAGATTTATTTAGGGAAGATATATCCCATAAACAGGACATAAAATAATAAAAATTCAGAGCGAGAAGCTTCGTACAAAATCAAACTTTTAGAAAAAGTGATAAAAACAACAATCGTAATCTAACTAAAAGTGGTGTACTTTAAATATTAATAGGTTAACTTACTTTTTGTAGTGTGCACTCTAAGAATAAACTGTGAAAAAGGACTCACTCAGGTGAAAACAGTGGGGTGACACTAGTTTTCTTAGGTTTTAAAAGATTTCAGTTCTCACTGGTATTGTAGTAACAAAATTTCACGCTGTTCTTGTGGACATTCATAAGGGACAACCTGTTAGTGCAGTAGTTTTGAACACAGGTTGAAGCTCACATAGAATGGGGCCAAAATGTAGTGCCTGCGACAGCCTGAAAAAACATGTTGTGTTAGCGAAGTAAAATTAAGTGTAGGTTAAGTAAAATATATGCCAAAATGTTCATTAGAGTATGTAGATTCGACATGTATATGAAAATAATATGTAAATTAGCTTGTAAGAGAGAATTTTACAAAATTTAACCTAATTTTACATAACCGAGAAACATATTAAATATGTTGTAAAACCCTAGGTATTGTATACCGAAATGATCTATGAAACATGCAGAATAAAACCCAATTAGCAAAAGTCATCAAATTTATTAAATAAGAAAGAAAAATTCAAATTCAAAAAAATAATAAATGTCAATTAAAATCAAGTGGGTAGTAAACCTAAAATATATATATATATATATATATATATATATATATATATATATATATATATCGCTTATCTTAGAGATATTATGTTTCTCCTTTGTTTTTCACATTTTATGCTGACTGTCGAATTGCATTTCCTTTGTTCTATATTTTTTCTTACTCAGGTTCTGTATGTTATAAATACGACTAGACATGCTTTGTAAAATCAGTTATTAAACTCAGTTAGAATGCAACACTTCTAATTTATTATTATATTCCTTCTCCAAGAGCCAACGTTGGCTCCATTAAATAAATAAATCTTTTTTAAAAAGTCACTCATGTGAATCGTGATCTAACATAGATATATATATATATCAGAATTCACTTAGCTTTTCAAAAACTTTTTATTTTTACTTTTACAAATATTTTATGATTATATAATTTTACAATGGTTAAATGTTGTAGGTATAAAGATTAAATGTAGACTGACTGCAAATGTGTCTCTTGGTCGTATTTATAACATTGTTATCAACGTAGGCACATGCATTTCACATGAAAACCTTTGTTTGAAAAGGAAGTTGTTATCGCTTAGATAAATTATATAGAATTATATCACATAACGAGATAAGGATATCAAGTTACTAGATTGTATACTTATGTGTTTGAATGAGTTTATACGGTTTGTTTAGCATATAACAACTCCCTTTCGTTTTGAAAAGTCGACTTTTTGGGGAAAATCGGCCATTTTCTCTTCTTCTGTGGGTAAATGAGATCTACTTCTCAGGAGGGTGCCAATTCTCTTCAGCATCTCGTTAGGGGTGGCGTCCTTGTCTTCCTTACAGCCACAGTATCTTTTTCTGCATTTCCAGGCGGTGAAGGCGGCGAGGAGACAGATGGACAGACCAATAACCGTATACATGCTTAGGGAAAAGTGTTTAGTTATAAATGGCTCGTTTATTAGTTTGTCTAGGTCTCTAGAGTATTGCTCGAGTTTGTGGTTGGCTATATCTAGATTTTCTACATTTAGATGATCGAACTGGAGAGGTTCCAACTTGGATAGCTGTAGTTTTTCGGGAATGTCACTACAACAGTCATAGGGTATAACCACTGAGTGTGAATTGTCCGTAATGTTGATGGTATTGCGGCTTTCTGCTTGCACTTTTGTTATACTGACAAACGCGTAACAGTCCGGATGTAGTTTTAATATCGAGTTTTTATTAACACTGGTGATTTTTGTGTCCATTTTATTACAGTTTATGGTGATATGAATAGGTTCAGAGACAATTATTAGCCATACATTGCCTTGTAGTTTCTGAACGTTATAACCTTGTCCATAGATGAGGGAACTTACACAATTTTCGGGGATTTTTCTGAAGTTTTTCAGTAGCTGAGCTTCGCATGCTGCACTGCTGTCGATCGGGTAGGCATAGAGGACTGAGCATAGTTTCTTATGGGAATCTAGTTATTTGCATGTGCTCAGGTCCTTGACGGGGATGTACATTAGTGAATCATCGTTACGTGCAATGAATTTTTGTGAGAATGACAAGACGTGGTGTAGGCCAGTTCTGTTGTCTAGTATAGGGATAGGATACAAATGATACAGGGTATAGAGTTGTTGTTCTACTAGTGGTATTCTTAGAACGAAAACAAGATTTCATTTTGATTGAAGGGCTTCTAGTTCGATAATTTCTAGGTATTGGGGGATTTCTGAATATTTTACAGGTAGGGGTAGATTATTTTTTACTAAGTTTTGAGAGATTTCCTGAAGTGGCTGTAATCAAAGTTTCGGGTGAAATAATTGAAGAGCGTATTATTTTCAGACGAGCGAATGTAATCGCGTTCAAAATGTCATCAAGGTTGCTCTGGAGGTACAAGTAACTTTCAGTCAATTTTTCACATGTTTCGATAAATTTTAGTTCGGGTTGAACCAGTGCAACTCTATCATTTACTTTATGCAGTTCAATTTGAATCTTTTTCATATCCTCGTTAAACGTTACTATATTAATTTGCATGTTTTGTACCGTTTCGTTAAAGGTTTTTATGACGGTTGGATTTTTCAGGAGATTTTCTATTTGATGTTGATCTTTGTTCAATTTATTAATGCTGTCTGTGAAGAATTGTCCATCTTCAGCATCTAGATTACCGGTAATTGCTTTAAATATACTACCCGCTCCATTTAATATACCGCGTTTGAATCGTTTGGTGTTAACAAAGATCTCTTCAAATTTTACCTTAAGGGAATTTGATACTTGGTTTAGGAGTGTTATATGTGTTTTGACTTTGTCTAGGAATTCTTTTGTTTCGCGTGCATCGGGGATGAATATATTGACAATTGATTCTAAAATTTTGTTGTTGTTGATAAAGGCTTCTTCGAGGCTTGATAGATTTTTATGGACTAGCAGAGTCCATTTATTATTGGAAATTATTATCCTCGTTTCGTCGTGGTAATAGACTCCGACCACCTATTGATGGGTGTTATTTGGTACTGGGACATGGCTGCTCCGATCAGCAAGATGAACCTGTAAGGCAATTTAGGCTTCAATATATGGTTTTAACCTGTTAAAATTAGCTTTAGTTTTTTGTTTTGTTTTCTCTGTTAAGGAGGGTGGCTGAGTTTTTGTGAAGTTCCAAAATCTCGAATGGCCCGTTAAATTTATTACGTAGCTTATCGCTGATTTGGGATTCTTTTAAATACACCTTTTGACCAATCTGATATTCGGGGGTTTCCTTTGAAAAGTGGGCGTCGAACCGAACTTTCGCTTTTTGTTTTTGTGTTTCAGTTCTGGCGTGCGCGACTTTATAATAATAAGTAAGGTGATTATTTAAGTCTCTGACGTATTTCGTGACTAGTTCTTCCTGATTATATAGCGATTCAGGCGGTCTGCTGGACGTGTGTCCGAAGACTAACTCGTAGGGTGTAAATCTGTGAGTTTTATTAGTAGAGGTATTATAGCATATTATCGCGTAAGGTAATTTGTTGAAGAGGTGTTCGTCAGGGTGTTCTGTCATGTGTGCTCGGATCATTTCCAACAAGGTAGCGTAGAACCTTTCTAGGGAACCATTAGATTGGGGGTCTCCGACACTAGAGTGCGTTACTTTGATATCATAGAGGAGACACAAATCTTTTAGGATGGCGTTATCGAATTCTCAGCCAAAATCGCAATGGATTCGAAGAGGTGTTCCGAAGTGCTGGAAGTAAAAAAGTAGAGTGTTTGCGATTGATTTTGCTTATTTATCTTTGATGGGATACGCTTGGGTGAATTTTGTAATTTTGTCGCGTATAGTAAGCGCGTAATTTTTTGTTGGGACTTCTAGGACGTCTATGTTTATACGTTCAAAAGGGGATTTAGGCGTCTCCGTAATTACGAGAGGGGTATCTAAATCTTTGCGACAGATTTTTGTTTCTTGGCAGGTTTTGCAGGCTTTTATGAAATTTTCGATGTCTTTTGTCAATCCTTTCCAATTGTATTTGTCTCGAATGCGTCGAATGGTCTCATTTATTCCGCGGTGGAGATCAGCTTTGCCAATATGGTGCTGGTCGATAATAATTGGGATTTCGTCGCCATTGGGTGTTCTAGTAACATTTTGACATATTTTGAGTTTCGCGTCTTTTTCCGGTAAAAGAAATGACAAAATTTCGAGAATGGGGAGTTCGACATTGTTTTCGATACAGTATGTTTTGGAGTCGTCGAACTCTTCACGACCTTTGTATAGTGAGATAAACAGATTTTGGATTACGGTTTCGGGGTCGTATGGTAGAGCCACGATAAAGTAATTTCTATGTCGCACCGACTTACTCGATAATTTATTTAATTCTAAATCTCGGAAGTCTGCGTTTTCTTCGAACAAATCTTCAAGGATTTTATAATGAAAATCTTTGAGATTATTTTGCTGGAAAAAGTTCACTATAATTTTGTTGGTTTTGTCCAAGAGTTACCCGTTCGAAAATTCAATTTTAGAATAATCGATAAGTGACTTTGTTTTATTCAACTTTACGAATGTTTCGAATTCGTTCAGGACATCTTCTTGTTCGTTTTTTTCCGTCGTGTTGCTTGTCGTGTCCTGACTATCAGGATCGGGTTCTATTGGAGTCGCGGGACTTTGAATGGAGTACGTTACTAGTTTTGATTCTGCTTGAAAGTTAGAGGAATCTTGAATGTGATTTATCTTTATGCGGGAAAGAGCGTCTGCATTTTTATTAATGCGGCCGGGTTTATATTCGATTTCGTATTCGTATTCTTCGAGCTTCAGTCGCCAACGTGCTAGGCTGCTGCCGGGGTCTTTTATCGAGAAGAGCCACGTTAGAGGCCTATGGTCGGTTATTAGTTTAAATTTCCGGCCAAATATGTATGGAAGGAAGTGTTTTACGGCTCATATTATAGCTAAAATTTCACCCTCTATGATTGAGTATTTGGTTTCGGCTTTACAGAAGGTCCCTGAGGCGAAAGCTATTGGTAAATCTTTACCAATGGGGCCTTGTGAGAGCACGGCGCCGATGGCGAACGCGCTTGCATCTGTGGTAAGTAGGAACGTTTCGTCGAAGTTTGGGTAGATAAGTACTGGGGTCGAAGTGAGGGCTTGTTTTAATTCCTCGAAGGATTTTTTACATTCTGAGTCGAAAGCAAAAGGAACATCTTTTTGTAATAATTTGGTGAGAGGCTTAGATAGTTTCGCGATATTACTTGTAAATCTGCGATAATAACCTGCCAACCCGAGGAAGGATCTGATTACCTTCTGGTTAGTGGGTTGCGGAAAGTTTTGGATGCACTGTACCTTACCGGGGTTTGGTTTTACTCCTTCTTTGGTTATCAGGTGATCCAGGTATGAGACTTCTTTATGAAGGAACTCGCATTTATCAGGTTGGATTTTTAAGTTAGCGTTTCGTAGGCGTTTGAACACTTCTGTGAGACGAGAAATGTGTTCGTGAACTGTCGGGAATATATGATAATTATCATCCATATATACCAGACATCTCTCGTTCTGAATGCCCATGAGGATGTTGTCCATAACCCTATGGAAGGTGGAAGGGGCGATTTTAAGGCCGAAGGGCATACGAACGAATTCATAGTGCCCGTTGTCTACGTTAAATGCACTTTTCGGGATATCTTTCGGGTTTATCTCGATCTGGTGGAACCCAGAGGCCAAGTCCAATGTGAAGTACTGGCACTTGCCTAATTGATCCAGGAGATCTGAGATGTTGGGTAGAGGGTATTTATCTCCTACAGTTAACTCATGAGTTTTCTGTAGTCTACAACCACACGCCATTTCGGCTTGCCCAAAGCATCAAGTTTCTTAGGGACAACCCACACTGGAGATGACCAGGGGGAGTTAGAGGGACGAATAATATTTTGTTCTAACATTTTGGATACCTGCGTTTTGACTTCTTCTTTGTGTATCTGGGGGTAACGGTACGATTTCGTGAATACCGGTTTCGCGTCATTGGTATCTATCGCGTGTTTAATTTCATTGGTGAAGGTTAGTTGGACACCTTCAAGATAAAAAATGCATATTCTAGACAAAGTTGAGTTATCAGTTCATTTTCCTCTTTGTTTAGGTGGTTTAGACGGAGTTGGTTTTTTATTTCGTAATGAATGTCCACGCAAGTTTGGGAGGTTTCTTCGCTTATATTATTTAGTGAGAAATTTTGGATTGGTTCTAGTTTTAAGTTTAAAAAGTTAACCGTTTTGGGTACTGCGTTTGCATTTAATATAGAGATAAGAAATTCACCTTTATAGTCTATCTGAACTATCGTGTTAGGAAGTTTTACCTTGTCTACTTCGGTAGCTAGCAGTATAGCTTCCGTATTGGTCAGGTGACATTTGAGTTTAGTAATTTGTTCTGTACGCGGTTCAACTGAAATTATATTTGATATATTACGAGTGGTTTCACGAGTATCCGGATTTGGGTAATTTCGTATGTTTGGCCTGTGGTCTGTGACTTTGTGGATCGGGATTGTTTTGAAATTTGTTACAAGTTTTTTGTTTTTTATATCCACTATACAATTGTAATGTTCTAAGAAACCAGACCCTAGCAGTCCATCGAATTCTATGTCAGGATCGCATACATAAATTTTAAATGGTTCATTATTGTCAAACGGGATAAAGACGGCTTCGTTAATATTTATTTTTTGGTCAGTTATGCCTTGGATCGTAATGTTTTCCGGACATCTACTATAATTTTCACAAATTTTGGGTTTGAATATAGATAGTCCTGCGCCCGTGTCGATTAATAATCTATGCGTGTTAGTAATATCATAGATATAATACAAATTTTTGGAATTGAGAGACAATAAGGGGCTTATAGGAACTGTTGTTCCGGGAAGTTGAGATTTGGGTTGAAATTGTCCAAGTTCATTTTGCCAAATTGGGTTTGCAATACTGTCATCTCGGGGTCTCCGGTTTTGTGATAAGGCGGGTCCGACTGAGCATGTGGGCCTGATCGAAAATCCCGATTATATACAGGTGTTGTATCGAAAGTGGATTCGTCCGTGTAATAATTTTCGGAGGGACTATTAGCAGTATAATAGTCTTCGTTGCTGTTGTCATATTTCGAAGTATTAGCTGTATAATAGTTCGGACTTGCGTAGGGGTTATTATCAGTATAATATCCCTCGTTGATATTTTCGTAATGGTTATAATGAGCGTAATAACTTTGATTTTGTTGTTCTAGATTTTCGGATTCAGTATTTTGATTCAGATGAAGCGTTTTCCTGTTTGAATTTGGTCATAATAATTAGGGTTAGGTTGAATCGCAAGTGGTCTTGCATTATTGAAATTTGGATTTGGTGCAATGACGGGTGGTCTTTGTTGCTGGAAGTTTTGTGAGCTTCCGGGGTTTTGGTTATAATAGTTAGGTCTTTGTTGTTGGAAATTTTGCGAATTTCCAGGATTTTGATTATAGTAATTAGATCTTAGATAGATTTGGGGGGTACCAAAATTTGGGGGTCGAGAACTTTGTTGTCTCTGACGACATTCATTAGCGACGTGTCCCGTACGTTTGCAAAATGAACAATGTCTTGCAGGTAAGGGGAAGTTTTGGTTACGCGTGGGAGTTATTGCACTATTGTTGCGATTGGTTTTTTGCGTTTCAAAGTAGTTTAATTGGAGTTCCTTTCGAACTCTCGTTATTACTTTTAGCATATTCTCAGGGTCGCCTGATCTGACAACATGCGCGAGTTTGGGTTCTAGTCCCGTGAGTAGAGTGTTCAAAACCATACCCTCAGTTAATTGCGTTTGAGCTTGTTTTTGTGCCGCCGTTAACCGCTGTTTATGAACAGAAGCATGCATTTTTGCTTCGTGGGTTTGTAAGCGCGCAATAAACGTAAGCGGAGATTCACCGGGAAGCTGCCGCATTCTTTGTAAGTCCTGTATTAAGGAGGTTAGGTCTCTACTATCTCCGAAATGATTTTCTAAAAGAGTCTTAATTTCTTCCCAATGAGTGGGATTTCTAGAGTTCACTAGCTCAACTGCACGATCTTTTAATTTATTTTTTATATGAACAGTTAAAAATACCACCTGATTACCAATTGACATTCCGTAAGCAGTTCTGCATGAATTTAAAAATATATTTAAATTTATTTGATTACCGTCATATTCGGGAATGATTGAAAATATTTCGCTCAATTTATATGGTTCAATAGCGTCTGGTTGATGTTGAGGTTGAGGTTGAATTGGTGGTTGTGGCTCTTGTTGTTGTTGGTTTTGTTGCTGTTGATGAGCCATATTTCTGGTAGTTACTGGCATAAACTAATTTTAATTTTGGAATACTTAGACGTATTTTACTTATAGCAAAGGACAACAAAACTGTTTCCACGGCAATACTCACAAGAAATGGTGCGATTATTAATTCTAATTCAATTTGCACTTAAAATGAGATGATTCAATAAGTACTTACACGTAATAATTCTTCATTTGTAGGTCCTTCTTGATTGAGGGATTGGAATCCGCCACCCGTCGTCAAAGGTCTCTTTGTTCCGGCGATCATTTTCTGAAGTTAGGCACTTTTTGGGGCGTTCCTTGTTCTTCGGGGAGGTTTCCGTTGGTTAGGCTTTTCTTCCAGGCGTTATTACCAATCCCACCGACTGCGCCACTTTTATATCACTTAGAATTCACTTAGCTTTTTAAAAATTTGTATTTTTACTTTTACAAATATTTTATGATTATATAATTTTACAATGGTTAAATGTTGTAGGTATAAAGATTAAATGTAGACTGACTGCAAATGTGTCTCTTGGTCATATTTATAACATTGTTATCAACGTAGGCACATGCATTTCTTAGAAACATGCTATATATAACATGAAATATATATATATATATATATATATATGTCTACAACGTGCTAGGTTGCATCCAGTCGGTACACGTTACTACTTGGCGTCTGGCTATATACGTGTGTAATTACACAGCGCTACAGAACATAGCAGCCGGCATCCGAATGGTATAGCGGTTCTCTCGGCGTCTGCATGTACGTTTATACTTTGAGGGTACATTGGGAGTCCGTTTTAACTTTATCTGCGGTTCACTGAACGTCCGTACGATGTTGCCAAACCACTTTGATCACATATAAGGGTAATATTATACACATAATATAATCATGTAAGAAGTTGCAGTAATAATAAGAATTTCATTTATGAAACTACGGTTCCATTAATATCGAAACGATTCAGGCATACAGGTAGACCTTCGTCAGTTTGTCAAAGAATAGTTTGTACCTATCTGTTAGAAGGGTACCTACAGAACCAGTTATTTTAATAATAAATAAATAACTAAATTGCTTATTTTTAAGCGTCTATTGTAATTTAGGTAAGTGGATAACAGCAATTTAACATGCATGTTCACATGTTTAACAAATGAAAAATTCCAATAAACCACTATTACACACTTACTTACAACTCAATTCTACAGTGTATTCTCTTAAATTAATAAAGTTCATGTACTTCCACATCCGGTGGAAGTATAGTAACGACAAAAAAAATTTTGAAAATTTTTATTGTTCAAATAGGCTTAGAATGTCATGAAACGTCGAGATTTTAAGTTTGAGCCCGCCTGTCTGTCGGTCTATCTGTAACTTTTTTTGTGCGCACGATTACTCTGGAACCGTATAAGATATTGACTTGAAATTTGGTACACGTATGTATTTTGACGAGATCTGGAACTAGATTATATTTTCATCTTATGCCGTTGAAAGGTTGGGGAGTAAACTGGGGTAATTGGGGTTGAATAGGTAAATCAAGCAAGCAAGAGTCTGTAAAATTGGTATTTAGTATCTATAAGAGAAGCTAAGGTGCCAACAAATTTTTTGGCATTGACCACCCCCCTTATCACTCCATTATTAAAGGTGTGAAAAAATAAAATTTTCATTTATGTGTGTACAAGAACCAAAGGCCTCAATTTTTTTTTTACTTTTTCTACCTCCACTACTACCCCCTTCCACCATCCCCACCCCCACTACCGATGTGGCATATGGGTTTTGGGGTACATGATTTCAAATATTATATTATTAAAGTTCCATAAACAATTATTTTCACATACAATTTTTATTCGTTGTGAGAGACTTGGATAGAAAATCTGGATGTGGAAGTAGTGATTCCTTGGGCAGGGTTTTTCATTTAATTATTTTTTATTATTATTTTTTTTAACAAACAAAATTAGTAATTATTTATTTATATTTTAAATAATAATAATAATAAATTTTATTGTTCAAGTTTTTTTTTTACAAAAATAACAAACAGAGAAAAGGGGCACCTAAATTAAGAATTTGTATTGTGCTTCGGTCCTATGTTCTTATACATATATATATATATATATATATATATATATATATATATATATATATATATATATATATATATATATATATATATATATATATATAAATAAGTATTGTATAGGTAGAGTTTAACGATTTTTTTTTACTTTATTTTATTTGTTTATTCCTTCGTAGAGAAGGGTGAAATCCTGAACATAATCTTGTAACTGGAGTGCATCAGACTTCTAGAAAGGTCTTTATTATATTTTTTATAATAAATTCTTTTATATGTTTTATAAACTGCTTTAAATTTGTCATATTTCTAATATTTTGCGGGATGATATTGGTCTAGGTATGTTATAAATTTCTGACAATGAGATTTTTTGTATGCATTTCCTTCTATTTTTTCCGACATAATTGATAAAATCTATTGACGCCGTCATTTTGAGTTTTTAAATTTTGATCACATATTTGTGTTCACTTATCAAGCCCTTTCTCTTGATACCCATAGCAAGGGGGTTCTAGAGAAAATGATAACAACTATATCTGCCATGTTGACGCTACCATTTTGAATTTTTAGGTTTTGATCACACATTTGTTTTCTACTTATCAAGCTCTTTCTTTTGATGCCCATATCAAGGGGATTGTAAAGAAAATGATAATAATCCGCCACCTTGGGGCGACGGCCATTTTGAACTTATTATAATATTGAGTATAGTATGTTGTGTTGCCATCAGAACTACATACAACTGCCAAATTTCATGATGATACAACAATTAGAAGTGGGTTTAGTTCCTTAGACCATATTATATTACATACATACAGGTCGACCTAATAAAAGCATGTTAATAAAAAGCTTTAGTCTGGTTTCCAAGAGAAGATATAATACTTCTGTGTCAAAGATACTTACTTACTAATTATACTATATTACTTACTAATTATACTACACAAATTTTATTACAATCGATAAAGAAGTTTCCAAGCTATCACCAAAAATCGTTTTTAAAATTTAACTTCCAATAGTGAGTAGCTCTGAAAAGGATATAGGAGAGCTACCGGAGTAAGATGACGTAACCAAGTTAAAAATTTGTAGATTGATCATAAATTACTATACTACGGGAGCCCGTGCACTCCCCCCCCCCTCCCCGATTCTTGGGGGCAATGTTTTTCATAAAGATTAAAGCCTAAGGAACAATTTTGGATATGTCCCCAAAAAAAGAAATTGGCTGTACTTTCAAAATAGCGTCCGTTAAAAAAACAAAAATTTGCAAATATTGTTTTTGTAATTTAACACAAAAACTAAAAAAGATGGAGAAAAACTTTCTGCATAAAAAACAAAGTGCATAAAATTTCCTACAATTTTGTTCCTATACAATATTTGGATAGGAGTTACCATTTTCCAGATACCATTGTTTCCGTTTTCGAGATAAATGTCTGCAAATTATAATATTATTATTATTATTAATGTTTTCAGTTTATTTTATTTTTTGTTATATTTTAATAATATAAAGTTGTATTATACGCCTTACAATAATTGTCACAGTTATTTCCTTTAAGTGATTTACCGATATCTGAATTTCCATGTTTTCTTAATTTTGGACTCATTTATCTGGAAAATAGTAACTCCTATCAAAATATTGTCTAGGAACGAAATTGTAGAAAATTTTATGCACGCTGTTTTTTGTGAAAAAAATTTTCGTACATCTTTTTTAGTTTTTGTGTTAAATGACAAAGACAACATTGGCAACAGTTTTTTTCAACATATGGCCGCCATTTTGAAAGTACAGCCAGTTTTTTTTTTTGGGACATATCTTAAATTGTTCCTTAGGCTTTAATCTTTATGAAAAATATTGTCCCCAAGGATCGGTGGGGGGGTGCACGTACAGCTAGGGAGGGCTCCCCGACTACTAGTTAAATGAGAAATCAACAACCTGGCGGGCTGATCTAGGTTGTGACATCAATTTTTAAATTTTTGAAATTGTAAAAAATATTTTTTTAAATGTGTATAAACAAATTTGAAATTTTGATATGTTTAATTTGAAATACTTTAAAATGCAACATTAAAGTGTATGTTAAAAAATGCCATTGATTGTACGTGCCAAGTGATACCAAAGTTGTTCTGGGGAATAAGCTCACAAAACAAGTTATTTAGGATAGTTTGGTTGGTACTTAAAACTAATAAAATCGCCTAGCACTTTTTTGCATTTTAAAGTAATTATAATCAAACATTAAAATTTTAGGTTTGTTACTGCACATTAAAAAAAAAAAAAATTATATTATCAAAAATTTAAGGGTTGATATCACAACCGGGTTAGGCTATTGGTTTCCTATTTATCTAATATTGAATGCTCAATCTACAAATTTTGACTGACCGGTAGTTCCTAAACTAATGCTATTTATGTGAATGTACTAATTATATAACTTTTTCTACACACCCAGATTAGTAACTGAAAATGTTTACAATGAGGTTTGGTAGTAAAAGTGAAATGGAACAATTAGCGAATTCCGATCTTCTCTCCGTGACAGATCTAATCATAAGTATCAACGAACAACGAACACTTTCAACATAGAAAAAAAACCGCTACCCACTACTTCCGCATCCAGATTTTCTACCCAAGTCTATCACAACGAAAAAATTTTGTACGTAGAAATAATTGTTTATGGATATTAATAATATAATATTTGAAATCGTCTACCCCAAAAACCCATAAAACGATATCCCGCATCGGTAGTGAAGTGGGGGTGGTGATAGGGGCAGTGGATGAAATAAAAAAAATTTTGAGGCCTTTGGTTTTTGTACACACATTAAATCACAATTTTATTTTTACCCCCTTTAATGATGGAAGTGGCTGATGCAAATTTTTTTTTTGAGACCTTAGCTTCTCTTGTATATACTAAATACTAATTTTATGGACTCTTAACTGCTTGATTTACCTATTTGTCCCCATTTACCCCATCAACGGAATAAGATGAAAATATAATCCAGTCCCAGATCTTGTTATTACATTTTGAAAAAAAATGTAGTATAGGTTTTGCATTTTTCCAGCGGACCATCGAAATCCGAAAAAAACGTCGGATCGAAATGAAAGTCATATCTATCGACTCGAGAGCGAATTTAGAAAATTCCGTCCGTCGGTCAGTCAGTCAGTCGGTCTGTCGGTCTGTCGGTCTGTCTGTCTGTCACGCTCAGCCCCCTAATCCGTTTTCGGATTTCAATGAAACTTGGGTGGTTAATAGGAGGCCTTTAGAAAACCTTAACACTGGAAGCTCGGCTCCGTTCGGAAACCGGAAGTACGCGATATAGACGTTTTAAGTTTTTCGGGAATAATTGAATAACTTGGTAACGGGCAGTCGGATCGAGATATTTCAAAAAAGAGATGGTGCCGCTAGCAACAATCTACAGATAAGTATACCGGAGACGATGTCGAAAAGAAATGGAAATTGACTTTTTTTGCAAAAAACTGGTTTTCTCGAAATCGGGCTAGGAAGCACGATAACAGTCCAGGATATCGATCGATTTCGATGAGAGTTGGTGGGATCGAAGGTACACGGCCACAAATGAAGCCTATTGCTGGCGGCCCGAATCCGTTGACCGCAAGTATTTTTTCCAAGGCCGAGTATGATTTTCCAAAGATATTGATAACTCCCGAACCGAAGGTCCGATTTTGATTTTCAAAAATGGCGATTGTAGGGTTCGATTAAGTCTATTAGGTGACGTTTGTGAGAAATTTGACAAAGCAAAAGCGAATCTACAAATCCTGGAAAACTTAATTTTTTTGATAGATTTTACAAATACCCGACAGTTTCCTAATGAAAATCGAAAATTAAGTATTCCGTCGATCAATCTCTATAACCGGTATAAGGCACGGACCTTTTCGGACAAAAAATCTGAAATAGAGTTTTTCGAAAAATTAAAAATAAACGAGTTATTTACAAAGATGCATGACCACAATATAACCGATGCCCTTTCTGTATTTCAAAATGTAGTTAGCCTTTACTTTAGTCAATGCAAAAAGAAAAAAAGGTACTGAATCAGACCAACAGGGATAAAAAGCATATCAAAATGTAGTTTTTAGCTTGTTACTAAATTTTGAAAAAAGATGTAGTATAGGTTTTGCATTTTTCCAGTGGACCATCAAAATCCGAAAAAAACGTCGGATCGAAATGAAAGTCATATCTATCGACTCGAGAGCGAATTTAGAAAATTCCGTCCGTCGGTCAGTCGGTCTGTCGGCCTGTCGGTCTGTCGGTCTGTCGGTCTGTCTGTCGGTCTGTCTGTCGGTCTGTCTGTCGGTCTTATCTGTCGGTCTGGTCTGTCTGTCACGCTCAGCCCCCTAATCCGTTTTCGGATTTCGATGAAACTTGGGTGGTTAATAGTAGGCCTTTAGAAAACCTTAACGCTGGAAGCTCGGCTCCATTCGGAAACCGAGAGTACCCGATATAGACGTTTCAAGTTTTTCGGGAAAAATTGAATAACTCGGTAACGGGCGGTCGGATCGAGATGTTTCAAAAAAGAAATGGTGTCGCTGGCAACGATCTACATTTAAGTATACCAGAGACTATGTCGAAAAACAAATGAAAATTTAATTTTTTTACAAAAAACTGGTTTTCTCGAAATCGGACTAGGAAGCACGATAACTGTCCAGGATATTGATCGATTTCGATGACTTGATGGGATCGAAGGTACATGGCCACAAATGAAGCCTTTTGTTGGCGGTCCGAATCCGTTGACCGCAAGTATTTTTTCCAAGGCCGAGTATGATTTTACAAAGAAATTAATAACTCCCGAATCTAAGGTCCGATTTTGATTTTCAAAAATGGCGATTGTAGGGCTCGATTAGGTCTATTAGGTGACGTTTGTGAGAAATTTGACGAACCAAAAGTGAATCTACAAATCCTGGAAAACTTGATTTTTTCGATAAATTCTACAAATACCGAAAAGTTTCCTAATAAAAATCGAAAATTAAGTATTCCGCCGATCAATCTCTATAACCAGTATAAGGCACGGACCTTTCGGGACAAAAAATCTAAAATAGAGTTTTTTTTGAAAAATTAAAAATAAACGAGTTATTTATAAAGATGCATGACCACAATACAACCGATGCTCTTTCTGTATATCAAAATGTAGTTAGCCTTTACTTTAGTCAAAGAAAAAAGAAAAATAAACAATGTCAAAATGTACTGAGTCATCCCAACAGGGATAAAAAGCATATCAAAATGTAGTTTTTAGCTTGTTAAAATACATATGTGTACCAAATTTCAAGTCAATATCTTAAACGGTTCCAGAATAATCGTACGCACAAAAAAATTACACATAGACCGAGAGGTAGATTTTTTTGCCCAAACTTAAAATCTCGACGTTTTAAAGAAGTGCCCTACAATCTCCTTACAAATTTAAAACTTCCGAAGTCGTAATCAAAATTTGAGTGGGTGAACGCGGGGAGTATTATTTTCATGGTGAAAAATGGAAATTTTAAATTAAAGAAGCAGCACGTGCATTGTAATTTTCTTGTGCATAAATTCATACAATGTCTCGCATTTCCGTATTCGACACATTATTATGACGGGACATTATCAATAAATAAGTTTTGTGAACTTTTAAATAACTACTATTACGGTAAAAAACCGATGCCAAAGGAACCATTACTTCCACATCTAGATTTGCAATCCAAGTTTCTCACAATGAAAAAAATTTGTATTTGAAAATAATTATTTATACCTAGAACTTTAATAACATAATATTTGAAATCGTCTACTCCAAAAACCCATAAAACGACATCCCACATCGGTAGTGGGATGGGGGTAGTGATAGTGGGGTGGTAGTGGAGATGGATGAAGTAAAAAAAATATTTTGAGGCTTTTGGTTCTTGTATACACACTAAATCACATTTTTCCCTGTTTTACAATGGGGTGGGGGTAGTAATGGGGGTGGCTAAAGCCAATTTTTTTTTGCGACATCAACTTCTCTTGTATATATTAAATACCAATTTTATGTACTCTTACCTGCTTGATTTACCTATTTACCCCCATTTTTCCCAATTAACCTCCCAACCCTTAAACGGAATAACTAAAATCCAGTTCCAGAACTCATTAAAATACATTTGTGTACCAAATTTCAAGTCAATAACTTAAACGGTTCCAGAGTAATCGAGCGTACAAAAAAGTTAGACAGAATTTTTTTTTGCTCAAACCTAAAATCTCGACGTTTCATGACATTCTAGGTCTATTTGAACAATACAATTTTTTTTAAATTTATTTGTCGTTACTATACTTCCACTGGATGTGGAAGTAAAATCGACCAGTTTCACGATTTCTCTTCAATGTTCAGGGTCTGGGGCGTTTTAGATATCTCCGAGTTTGCAAATTTTCTAATAACACAACCTTAACCTAACCTAACCTTACAGAACTCGCGCATAAATCATAAATTTTTCATCCATATTTTTTTCGCTTAAATGTGCTCTATTTACCATATTCTATTTATTACTTTTTAGAAAATTTGCAAAATCCGAGATACTTAAAACTCCCAAGACACCCAAAGTTCATAATTACGCTTAAAATGAATTTACTCCATTCATACAATATATAATTCATTAGTTTTAGACTGGCTGCACAGATCACATTGTTTATAAAATATTTACGACAGGAACTTTATATCGCAAGGGCAGGTCGCAAATATTAAAACGGTATACTGATGACTATTTAACTTCGTTTAATCTACAATGCATTCACTAAAAGAACCAACGTTATATTTTATTACTCGTATTATAATAAAACGCTTAAAGTAGTAATAACCACAGTAGTTAGCGCTTAGTTTAAATAACAATAAAATCATAACACGAATTTGACAGACACAAAGCAGGTAGGGTGTATTGTAAATAGTATTTTCCAACACCCCCTAGATTATTAGCGCTAAATCAAATAATAACCGAATACCTCCGGGAGCTTCCAGATATCAACGAGAGCCGCGAGGCAAAAACGGTATCCTACAAACTTCCTGGTAAGAAATATTTTAAATACAAGTTTATATTAGCTGTTTTCTTTCGCGCTGAATGAACTGATTGCAATCACTAAACAGCCAATCAAATCGAGGTATTTTTGAAATCCTTGATCTCTATTGGTTGCTTACTGATTGTGTTCACTTTGTTCAGTACGAAAGAAAATAGCTAATATAGCAACATTGCCAATATATTGGGCGCTGAGTAGTCCGCTGCAATGATTCTATATTTACGTCGCTGATATACAAATTGCAACTGCAGAGCGTCGAAAAGGCAAGTTGACGTCCAGCAGTTCTTGTGTTCTATAGCTACTAATGACCATTTCTAATAGTTGTAATGGTTTGTTGTCGGGTAGCTGGTTGGGAGATTAATCAGGGTCCAGATTAGTTAACAAGAGAGCCCAATAAAATATAAACAATTTATTTACTTTTTCAAACAGGCAGTGTTACATGACATACAGGTACAGGTTATATATCCGTATCTATTACGGTTCTTAGCATAATATTTTCTATTATCTGAGAGAGAGAGAGAGAGAGAGAAGGAGAGAGAGAGAGAGTGTAACGATTGCGATGCGACGTTTGTTGTTGCTACTGGAGTGGCGTCGGGCGTCAGGTGAATATCGTCGACTCAAGAAGTTTCCCAGATCAACACGCTGTAGGAGGTCTTCAGGTCAGGCTTATTCGCTCTGGTTTTGGCGGCGAAACGGCGTCGGGGAATGACTAACGACTTGAGGACTCCCAGCTCAACACGCTGCAGGATTCCCAGGGTCAGATTGCATTCGTTCCGTCGTGTTTGCGTCGGGAGATGTACAAAACTGTAATATGTCCAGCTCAGCACGCTGTAGACAGATTGTCAGAGTTGTTCACACTCTGAATTAGTTGATTTGGGGCCGGGCTTTTATATCCGAGAATCCTCGCTTACTGGTGACATAGAACTGCGTATAGTTTAGTGTCGTGTGCAAATCCATGCCTCTAGACGGAAGCTGGGTAGACTTGCGTGCCGTGTGCATATTGGTGTCGTGTGTAAATCCGAAAACTTTAGTAATGGAACATGAATTTATGAATGCTTCATTACATAGTTCTCAAGTGTTTTTAGAGTTTGGTCATTCAGCGTCCGTTTTTCGGACGCAAAGTGACTCCGGACGCACAGTGTACCTAAAAATTTACATGGGTGGACGCTGAGTGGTACCATATACATATATATATATATATATATATATATATATATATATATATATATATATATATACGTACCCGACTACCAATACTAAGCCCGGTACGTTGCGCAGGCACTCAGAAGCCCCAGTCTTTTATTGTAGTTAGACGCGTTACCTGATATATCATGGAAACATTTATATACACCGCGCAATATTAACAAAAATATATATTTCTCAGGTTATCCGAACCCAAACATACACTAATATCTATATGAAGCCCGTTTGTAGGCATGTATGTGCATGGTGCATTTTACGAAGCCCGGCATCGTTGCCAGCGTTTCTATTAGAATATTCAACATTTTAAAAGAACCGTGGAGGCGTTCAACTAGAATGAAAAAAATTCGAAGATAAAAATATTTTTTAAATGGGTAATACTTTTAAAAATCAAGGTATTTTGGATTTTTTCTTTTAATCTGTTCTAATGATACTTCATTCATCATAGGTCAATTAGGGTGAATTAAATTTTGTCTAATTTTCAGTTATTTTTAATTGATAAATAGATTAGATTCTATTTGGACAATAGTGTATCTGATAAAGAAACTCAAAGATTATGGTATAATATGATCTTTGAGGAACTTGTAATGAAAGAAATCGAAGGTGCCCTTAAATGCGCTTTTATTAAAATCAAAGTAAAAATAATACATTTAAATTAAATTTAAGTTAATTTTAACTAATAATCAAATACAATCATGTCATCTTATTCAAACAATTAAAGCCAAAATATTGAAAAATATATACATTGGAAACAACAAAGCGCCAATTGTACTTTAAAAGTCCATTTCAAATTTCCATCGGTGCCAGCGACAAAATTTAATTTCAAACTTCACTTTCAACTAAGGGATGGACAAATAAACGTCTACAGTTTTGCTACATTTTTGTTCACTTAGTAATGAAAGACATTTAATTATTTCTTCTCTTTGAAACAATTACAATACATTTTATCTAAATGAAAATAGTAAAAAGAAACACATTAGACACAATAAAGTGCAAATTTTACTAAAATAAAACATTTCAAATTCTTAGCAATGCTGTTAAAGAAATTTTAAATATTTGTTTTCGTTTCAAATGAATTTTAAATTAGGATTTCGACCACAAAGTGAGCAAAAAATTTTTTTTCAAACGCCTTCAGTTTTGGTATTTTCTGCTCAATTGGAATATAATTTGGGAACAATAAACATTTATTTAAATCATATATAAAAAATACTATGTTCAAGTTTTCTTTTTAAGAAATTTTTCGTAAAAGTATAGGTCTAATATATTTGATTATTTCGTCTCTTTTAATCAATGAAAATAAGTTATATAAACAAAGATATTAAAAAGAAGTTCACTAGACACCACTAGACACAAAATTTTATATTATTTATAACACTATGAAATATATCAACTGGTTAACAATCATCGCTATTTAGTTTAGTATTTGTATGTAGTGTTGGTGAACTAATTTACTCACAACATCACTGCTACAAAATAATAAAATAAAATTTAAAAAGTATTGAACATATTATAAGTACGTGTAAAACATTACTGCACAAGAAAATATTTGCCCTGCATTTTCTACACATTTAAAAAATATATCAAAATCAAATCTAAATGCCTGACAATTTTCTAGGTATTTTACTGAAATGTAAAACAGGTAACTTTTAAAAAAATTTCAAATCGAATATAAAGTTAAATACATACTCGTTCAATATTTAGGAATGGCTCAAGCACAACGTCCACACTGATGAGAAATTACCTAGTTTTTTATAATAACGTCCTACATCTGGACATGCCAATATAGTTTTAGGTAAAAAATGTGTCGCCAAGCGGTTGAAAATACAAATGATTGTAGAAACTATTAAAACAACTAGGCTCGTTCTGCTAATACTGGAAGAAATTGAATTACTTAGTAGGATGCATAGCATTTTAAAGAAGAAAAATATTTGAAAATAACATTTAAAGAACGCACAAAAAAACATTTTTTTTTAGTTGAAGATAAAACACCAAAGCAGCACTGGCATCTGACATGTTTTATTTGACTAAAATTGGTGTCTACTGAGCTTTTTTTAAACATTTTCGTTTATATAACTTATTTTCATTGTTTAAAAGAGACGAAGTAATCAAATATATTATACCATAAGTCTTAGCTTATACTTTTACGATAATTTTCATAAAAAAAAACTTGAACATGGTATTTTTTATATACGATAATGTTTCTCTATTGTTCCCAAATTATATTCCAATTGAGCAAAAAATGCCAAAACCGTAGGCTTTTGAAAAAAACAGTTTTTGCTCACTTTGTGGTCGAAATCCTAATTTAAAATTCATTTGAAACGAAAACAATTCAATGTTTTATTTTAGTAAAATTTGCATTTCATTGCGTCTAATGTGTTTCTTTTTACTATTTTCATTTAGATAAAATGTATTGTAATTGTTTCAAACAGAAGAAATAATTAAATGTCTTTGTTTACTATTTGAATTATTTTTCTTTTATTCTCCACAATTTTTTCAAGTTAACAAAAAAATAGCAAAACTGTAGACGTTCATTTATGATAAAAACTGTATATGGTTGTATTCCTTAGAGCAATGGGAAATATCTGAAACTATTTTAAAGATTATACTATTTATGATTTTTTAAATATTTGTAATAACCGAAAATAGACGCATATTTCTTCCTCATTCTGAAAGATCCCATCCTTGAATATATAGTGTTTGTAAAAACAGTACACAAGAAATATAGCAAAAGTCAAAGATTTATAGAATATAAAAGCAAAGAATAATAATGTTATAAAAACAAAGAAACATGTCAGTCAGTTAACCGGTAAAAGAACAGGGACACTTAATAAATTACACAAAAAATTCATCTCTATTATAGCAATTTTTAATTAATTAATTGATAAAGCTTACAGCCATTATAAAAAAAAATGGTGTATAGTTGTTCGATTTACAAGGTGGTCGCACGAACGGTAGGACCTCATTTAACTTCGTTATTTTTGAAGTTACGTAAAAAATTAAAAAAAAAAGTTATAGGAAACCACATGTGTTTGTCAAAAATCATTTCTGAAAAGGCCATAAAAGAAGCTTTTTAATGATAAATATATATGTATATTTTTCTCAATTTCTTATTGAGATGCTCTTCCACATGTATTTTTTTTCTAAACAATGTCTGAAATCTACAAAATAATACAATTAACCGGTATTTTACTGGAAAATAACTTCTACGCCTGTGACTTTTACGTCAAAGGCTCAGTTAGAGGGTGGTTTTTGACAAATAATGAATAAGAACAAAAATATAAAAAAGTATTTTGCTGACGTTTCGAAAAACGAATCTGTTTCCTTTCTCAAAGCGTATTATAATGTATGTGTGCTGTGTATATTAAATACACATCTTTAAGAATATATTCGTTATATTCAGTACCCATAGATACTTACTGCTTACACAGAACTGTTGATATATCTAGTTGATAGATTTATTTTAAACAATGTTGAGTTTGTTAAGTTCTTCTTTTAACATCGCCAGACAGGTTGTGCAAACATCTACGGAACAATTCCACACGCATTTATCCTCATTCAATAGTATTATAGCCGCTTCTTTAATTTTTCTATTCTTGCTATCTGCCTCTTTTGTTAAAATTTTTGCCGAGTCCCAGTTTATTCTATGTCCGTTCTCCCCAGTGTGTTCGCAAATCTTCGGTTTCTGAATCTCATTTTTTCTAATGTAACCCTTGTGCTCACCCAATCTAACACTGAATGGTTTGGATGACTCACTCACATAATGTTTATTACACTCACACGGAATACTATAAATGCAGTTTTTTGAATTTTGCTTATGATTTAACGGTTTTGTTTTTGTTAAAATTGATCTCAATGTATAGCCCATTTGAAATATCGTCCTAATATCAAATCTATTGCCTATACGGCGTAGCTTTTCAGATAATTCGTCTACATAAGGAATTAACGTCGTGTATCGTTGTTCAGGTATTTGTCGTATATGATTATTATTTTCTATCAACAAGAGCTTCAGGGTATTGATTGTCTATAAGAACCTCTTTTATAAAGCGTTTCTCATTGTCTAATATTTTATCATTAGAAGAAATTATTTTGGCCCCTAACAAATCGACAGGTATTTGAATTTTAACTCAAATCAGTCGATGCATGTTAAAAAAAGGTGTCATAAAATGTTTATATGATAGGGCCAAAATAATTTCTTCTAATAATGAAATATTAGACAATGAGAAACGCTTTATAAAAGAGGTTCTTATAAACAATCAATACCCTGAAGCTTTTGTTGATAGAACTTTCACATATATAGAAAATAATAATCATATACGACAAAAACCTGAACAAAGATACACGACGTTAATTCCTTATGTAGACGGATTATCTGAAAAGCTACGCCGTATAGGCAATTGATTTGATATTAGGATGATATTTCAAATGGGCTATACATTGAGATCTATTTTAA
Source organism: Rutpela maculata (assembly GCA_936432065.2). NCBI lineage: Eukaryota > Metazoa > Arthropoda > Insecta > Coleoptera > Cerambycidae > Rutpela > Rutpela maculata. The sequence goes on along the minus strand of OW386287.2, from coordinate 107,481,724 downwards.
CAAAAACAAAGCAAAATTTAAAAAACTGCATTTATAGTATTCCGTGTGAGTGTAATAAACATTATGTGAGTGAGTCATCCAGACCATTCAGTGTTAGATTGGATGAGCACAACGGTTACATTAGAAAAAATAAGATTCAGAAATCGAAGATTTGCGAACACGTTGGGGAGAACGGACATAGAATAAACTGGGACTCGGCAAAAACTTTAACAAGAGGCAGATAGCAAGAAAAGAAAAATTAAAGAAGCGACTATAATACTATTGAATGAGGATAAATGCGTGTCGAATTGTTCCGTAGATGTTTGCACAACCTGGCTGCCAATGCTAAAAGAACTTATCAAACTCAACATTGTTTAAAATAAATCTATCAACTAGATATATCAACAGTTCTGTGTAAGCAGTAAGTATCTATGGATACTGAATATAACAAATATATTCTTAAAGATGTGTATTTAATATACACAGCACACAGACATTATAATACGCTTTGAGAAAGGAAACAGATTCGTTTTCCGAAACGTCAGCAAAATACGTCATTTTTATATTTTTGTTCTTAATTCATTATTTGTCAAAAACCACCCTCTAACTGATCCTTTGACGTAAAAGTCACAGGCGTAGAGGTTATTTTCCAGTAAAATACTGATTAATTGTATTATTTTGTAGATTTTAGACATTGTTTAGAAGAAAATACATGTGGCAGAGTATTCCAATAAGAAATAGAAAAAAATTAAGAAAATGCCACAACCAATATGTAGACAATATATATATATATATATATATATATATATATATATATATATATATATATATATATATATATATATATATATATATATATATATATATATATATATATATATATATATATATATATATATATATATATATATATATATATATATATATATAGAGATATGCACGGTCATATACAGGCCCGTTTCATAAACTGAACGGTTGTAGTGCAGCCCGATTTGACCCTGTGAAGCCCGGGGTCGGGCTCATCAACGTACCCCCGTGTATATCATCACTAAATGGTCGCAAATCATGTTAGTTTCCTCCCTGCAAAATTTTGAGGTGGGCTTCAAAAAGTCATATTTTCATGTTCCGAGATACACTTTTAGTTCAGCACTTCTGAGTCAGGCGGCGCTGTTCCTGTATATCCAAGACTCTTATACAGTTGATATCCATCGCTCGTTATATAGCCCGATATTTGGCATCGTTGCAGTGGCTCGATAGCGTTCGATTCTTATTTCCTCTTAAATACTTTCTTTATGAAGTCACAATCGTTGAATGAAAGTTCTTTCTTCATATTCGAATAATTTTTCTAAATTCAAAAATTTGTATATACGTTCTAAGAATTATAAATTATGTGGTACGGTGCTATGAAAGCAAAATAGTAGCATCTTAAACATCTTAAAACGTTTTTTGAATTGTAATACATAATTTCAAATAGAGCGATAAAAGGTAGCATTTATATCAAAAGAGAAAAATTATAATAACAAAATATAAAATCGAGTATAAAATGCATTGGCTTTGTCCATTTGTTGTACTAAATTAATGTTTCCATGTCCCTAAATTAGGTTTGTGGTTTTTTGCATTCATGATTCAATAATATTCCTCATTTTTATTAATTTTGGTGCTAAAATTTTCATGGAGAAATATCGGGACATTAAACAATAATTATGCAGAATGACGTTTTACGTACCTATTATAAGGATAGATAGGCATTGTCCATGACGACTTCCACATCCCCGTAGTTTAGTGGATAGTAACAGTAAAAAAACATGTTTTTTTTTAAATAGTCTTAGAATGTCATGAAACATCGATATTTTCAGCTTGAACGAAAAAAATTCCGTCTGCAAATTGTTTTTGTGCAAACGATTCGAACCGTTCATGATGTTGACTCAAAATTTGGTATACTTGTGTATTACAACGGGATCTGGAAATAGATTATGCGTTGATCTTATTCCGTTGAAGGGTTGTTGCAGAGTCGATAAAATTGGGTTTTAGGGTATAAAATATTAGTCTTTAGCATTAAATCGCTTATAAATTTTGAATGGAACTGTAGCTATTTTATTGTTTTAATTTGTTTTATGTATAAGTGCTATAGGCAGTTTTGTTTCTTGTATAATTTTAAAAATTTATTTTTCAACAGTGAAATTTTCTGCTATTATCCTTATTATCTCTGATCCTAGTAATCGTGCCACAAAAATAAAAATAGGGCATTGAGTTTTGAATAGGACTAGGTCTATGAAAAATCTTTCTGATAATTTGTTAATTTAAAAATAAATAAATAAAAATCACAAAAAAGTACTTTTTTTGGCTATTTAAGAAACAACGTAATAATGAATCAATTTTATTTTATTGAACTAAACTCTCGTGCGAAATTTTAACCAAAATATGTTTTCAAACGGCTAAAAGTCAATAATAAATTCGAAATTTCCATCGCTTACTGCTTAAGGGCATCGACTCGTAGGAGAAAATTTTTTTTTTTTCAAAATGTAGATTTTTGTATGTTTTTTGCAATGGTATTAAGAAAAAATTATATCTTCATTTAAACCGTTTATTTGAAATTTGTTTATGATTTTCAAAATTGTAGTAGTAAATAAATTCAAATAACCCTGTGATCTTTTTTATCAAACTAAAAGCGGCAAACGAATTATGAAAATACGTGAAATATATAGCATTTCTTAAAAAAAAAAATAATGGTCTGCTTGCATTTGAGGTCGAGAGTCGAGATACGTCAGTTTTTGCATTAAAGTCACTTATAAATAAACCAAAAAACTATTTCTTTTTGAAATTTGGAGTGGTTGTTTTTTAAAGCTTACATCTTTGTCTCTGATATTTGAAAATAATCTAAAATTACAATTTTTGAAATAACATTGAATAGAACGGTTATTTTCTTAATTTTTGTCGCGAAAAGGAGGAACTAATCTAATCTGAACGAATATCCTTATGTCCATGGACACAGCTTTGTAAAATTTTTAATATCACCGATACAATAAAAAAAAAACAATATTCGCGGTCAGGAGTTGAACCCTAGACGTCCGCATCCTGGTAAAAAGTGCTATCGTCTAAAATATTAAAGTCTAATTTGTAAAACAGTAATATACCGTTTAGAGCTAATTGACAATTATCGGATCTCTAACATAAGTTCCAAAGGCCCGACTTTCGGGCCTCTATACATTATCTTTTAAACATTGTGCTTCTGGTTTGTTTTCAACTAGATAAGACAAAAATATAGGTATTGAAAGAATAACAGGGCTCAATTTTAAGAAGAAATATTAATTTGTTTATTTATAAGCGACTTAGTGACAAAAACTGACGTATCCTAGCTCCAAATGCAAGTAGATAATTATTTTTTTAGAAAAATGTCAAATGTTTCATCTATTTTCGTAATTCGTTTGCGTTTTTAGTTTTATAAAAAATCCACAGGATTATTTGAAGTTGTTTATAACTATAATTTTGAAAATTATAAACAAATTTCAAAAAAATAGTTTAAATGAAGATTTTTTTTCTTAATACCATTGTAAAATACATTTAAAAACCTACATTTTTAAAAATAAATTGATTCATTATTACGTTATATTTCTTAAATAACCAAAAAAGGCAATTTTTTGGTGATTATTATTTTTTTATAAATTAACAAATTATCAGAAAGTGTTTCATAGGCCTAGCCTTATTTAAAATTTTATTGCGAACAAATGGCTCTTTTTATTATTGCGATACGATTTCTAGGACCGGAGATAATAAAGAAAATAGCAGAAAATTTCACTGTTTAAAAATAAATTGTTAAAATTTTACCAGCAATGGACCGATTTAATGCAAAACTTCACATACACTTTCTGTTATATATACTGGCAACAAATTCAAACAATAAGACTGCTGCAGCCAGATAATTCCTTATTCACCTATTTTGATACTTAATTTGACTCCGCCATTAGGGGTAATCAAAAATACCAATATTTCGAAAAGAATTTATATCTTTTGAACGGCTGGGCCGATTTAAATTCGAAAAAATGTGCATTAGATATAATAGCTACACCCTTATTAGAGAATTGAAAAAGACATTTGATAATGGGAACATTAAAATAAAAAATGAATATATTTTTATCTTTTCATATCACATTGTTCTGACACACTCACTGCATGTCTTTAGTACAATCTTTAACTACTATGTCATATTATCACAACATATATTTTTTGGAATCAATAAAATAGATACATCATCAAAAATATGATATACTTATATTTCTCGATTTATCTTGTCCCCATATTTTCTTGTTGCTATTTCCGTAGTTTCTTTTATAAATCTTTAGGCACTAGTTTACAAAATATAATTTTTTGGTGCATATTGGCATATTTCTTCCTACCGTTAGGTACTATACTGTCATATAACTCCATCGTGCTTCAAACAGGCCAATAATTTCAATAATTCTTTTGACACTTGAGACGCTTTGATTGTTTTATTGGGCTGTATTGTAAGATGTATTTAAGTTGAATGTAGAAAGATACCAGAGAAAAGGCACCCGCTTAACTCAGCGGGGCGTACGGCAATAAATATAAAACAGATCGCTTGAAGCGTATGACCACGTGCTCACCGAAATGTAAACAATTTTTTAACATCATTGTAACTATTTTTCATGTGAAAATAAAAATTCTGCCAGTTCCAATTTCATATCAAAAGCTCTATTTGTTAATTGACGAATGCATAAACTTATCAGCTAGTAAATTCGTGGATTTTTTTTTGGATTGTTCATAATTTTATGACCCCGTTACGTGAGTAAAAATTTTTATTTTTATAAATTGATGGTTAAAAATATATTTCTATAAGATTATATCAAGACCCGAAAACCTCAAAATGCGGTGACAATAGGAAACATTTTTTTTTAATTTAAATAGCAACATAAGTTTTAAAAAATCCGTTGTGTTTTGAAAAATGTTTTCTGGAACCTACAGATGATGTGTGCTTTTTCAGATTTTTAATTGCATTTTAAATGACTGAGGAGAGTATAAAAAAAATGACAAGCGTCTCTGTACCTCATTTTTGATAATTTGGCGGCCGGTACAATTTTAAGTAAATAAAATAAATAAATAAATGAACGTTTATTGTGTACAAAAGAATTTACACACAAAAGGAAAAGGTTAGCCTAAACTATCTTCGACCTCCCATATGCATTAGGAAAAAATATTATTACTATAGCAGTATTACATTAAACTAAGAAAACCTATTAAACTAAATTTTTAACTTAAAACTAATTATTTATATTGTATTACTTATAATAATAATAATAATTTAACTATCAAATGTGCCGTTTTTTTATTATGACCATTATACTAGGGAATTTTATGCTCTGACAAAAAGGTACATATACAGTGTGTCGCACTTTTCATGGAGCCACCCTCATATCTCGCTCATTTGATATCCGAATATTTTGAAATTTTAATGGTGACTATATACCTATAGAGTAAGTCTTTAGACGTAATCACATTTAATTTTAGACGGAGGCGTTCGATTCTAGAATGGAAAGAGGAGGTCGATTTTCAAAAAATATATATTAGCGATTTTTTCAGAAAAGAACTAGTAAGATATTCTTAATTAGCACCTTTGTACAAAATTTCATCATAGTGGGTTCAAAGATGTTGGAGATAGGGGCCGTCAAAAACAGTAATTTTTATCTATAAAACGGATATAATTATTATTATGCATAATGATGTTTTACGTATTATAAGGATAGATAGGCATTGTCCATAATCACTATAAGCTGGTACTACTTCCACATCCACATAGTGGAGTGAACGTATAATAAAGGTAAAAAAAATGTTTTTTTAAACAGGCTTGGAATGCCACGAAAGGTATTTTAAGTTTGAGCAAAAAAAATCTGTCTGTAATTTTTTTTGTGCGCACGATTACTCTGGAACCGTTTATGATGTTAACTCAAAATTTGGGACACCTGTGTATTATAACGAGATCTGGAAATAGATTATGTTTTGATCTTATTCCGTTGAAGTTTGGGATGGGGGGATAAATAGGCAAAGCAAGCAAGTGAGAGTTTATAAAATTGGGATTTAGTGTATGTACGAGAAGCCAAGTACCTAGTCAAATTTTTTTTGACATCAGCCACTTCCACTATCACCCCCATTACCATCCCTACCCCATTATTAAAGGACGAGAAAAAAATAAAATTGTGATTTTGTGTGTGTATAAGTACCAAAGGCCTAATTTTTTTTTGCATCAGCTATATCCCCCACTACCATCCCCACTGTCGATATGGCATTTTGTTTTATGGGCTTTTGTGGTAGACGATTGCAAATATTATATTATTAAAGTTCTATGATCAGTTATTTCCACATAATGGACTGCAAATACAGTATCAACTTTTTCTCTTTGTAAAAGACTTGGATGTTGAAATAGTGATTCTTTAGGAAGCGGTTTTTTAAGTCAGGTTCCCTTTACTGTATGGTGCATCTAACTGCATGACGTGATCTGTCTTGGTTCCCTGTTAAGCCTACACGGTCTCTAAAAACACAATTTAGATGGGCTAACTTGAATCGTTTTATTCCATTTGGACGTGCAAAAGAGAACAACGTCATAACTGCGGAATACTTATTACTTACACATCCACGTAGTGGAGTTGAAGTATAGTAATCGTAAAAAAAATTTTTTTGCTCAAATTATTGAAGGTGACTATGGAAGGGAATAAAAAGATAAAATTGTGATTTAGTGTGTATAAAGGAACAAAAGGCCTGAATACTTTTTTGGCACTCGCCTCCACCTCTACCACATTATTAAAGGGAATAAAAAAATAAAATTATGATTTATGTGTACAAGAGCCTCTAAATTTTTTGCCAACAGCTTCCCCCTCTACTACCTCCACTACCATGTTGCACATCGTTTTATGGGTTTTTGGGATAGACCATTTCAAATATTATATTATCAAAGTTCTATGAACAATTATTTTTACACAGTGGATTGCAAATATAGTATCGACATTTTTTTGCTGTGAAAGGCTTGGGCAGGAAAATCTAGATGTGGAAGTAGTGATTTTTTAGGCAGCGGTTTTTTTATTAATGAACACATATATTTTTATGATGGTTATTTGAATTTATATTTCTAGTCGGTCTCCCTGCATGGTGCATCTGACGTCATGCACCTACCTTGATTGCATTGGATTCGGAATGACGTCTAGAAAAATGTGCAAAAGTTTTAAACCCGCACATAAATAATTGCAAAAGTTATAAACTAATGAAAATTGAAAAAATAACGAGTTCCGTTTTTTGCAAATAACTCGAAAACTATTAAAAATTTTAAAGAAAGAAAGATTCTTAAAGAGGAAGAAATTCCCAATAAAAAAGTCCCGACTCCCGAAACTCTACATCTATTATTAACGAGATTATTAATGATTTTAATTTAATGTTGAAAATAGACCTCCGCGCAGCGAACACTAAGGCGTTACGATGCTCTGGAACCGTCCGAAACAAGTAAAAATATTTTTTGTTATTAAATATTAATTTTAAAATTCATAAAAATTATGTTATTATTTAAACACTTAAAGGAACAATATCCCGATGGAAAAATTTTTTTTTATTAATTTTAATTACTCTTACTGTTTTTATATTCAAAAATACTATAATATTACATAAACTTAAAATTTTTATTGCTACTTGTTTAAACAAATTTTATAAACAAATATATAAATTACGTATTTTTGAAAAATATTTTTCTGCCATTTTATTTGTTATAGAATATTATAATTAAAAAAAATTCTTAAAAATTGTTTTTAATTGTTTATAATCACTTTTGTCTTTTTTCATTATTTAAACATGTTATTAAGAAAAAATTTTATTCCTAAATTTATTATTTGCAATTATCCAAAAGGTGGAAAAAAGAATTTTTTTTGTTGTAAATTTATTTGTTTATTTAATAAACAATTTGTTATTAATAATCGCCGAATGTGTTTATATTTTTTTTTAGATAGAAAAAAATAACAAAAACAACCGTATACATAAACATGAAAATTCTTTTGAGAATAATAATTCAAAAATCGAGAAAATACTCGTATCAAGTATGCCGTGGAAATTGACAAAAACTAGATTCAAAACATTAATTTTGTCTGCATAACCAAAGCGTTCTGTCCGAAATGTCCATTTTATTTAACACATGTTAGAATCAAAACATAGCCTATTGCTATTCTTGTTTTATTATATGTAGGCAAATAATATACCTACATATTTAAATAAAAAAGGTATATTTTAATCACAGTTAGAAAACACTAACGAAAATATTAGTGGGAAAAGAGCAGAGCGTTTGCCCTAAACAACTTTATGACAGCATCAAAAAAGGTGATTAAGGAATTCTTTCTGCCGCGATATTATAATTTAGTTTGTTTTTGGTTTTGGTGTGGTAACAAGTGCAATAAGAAGTCCTGAACTAAATCTAAGCATTGAATAAAAATAGACAAAAAACTTTCTGATAAATTGTTAACTAGCAAGAAAATAAAAACCATTAAAAAACCGCTGCCCAAGGAATCACTACTTCCATATCCAGATTTTCTATCCAAGTCACTCATGACGAAAAAATTTTGTATGTGGAAATAATTATTTACGGAACTTTAATAATCCTCTACCCCAGAAACCCATAAAACGATACCCCACATCGGTAGTGGGACGGGGGTGGTAGTGGGGGGTGGATGAAGTAAAAAAATATTTTGAGGTTTCTGGTCCTTGTACACACACTAAATCGCATTTTTTTGATCCCCTTTAATAATGGGGTGGTGGTGGTAATGGAGGTGGCTAATGTCAATTTTTTTTTTGAGACCTTAGCTTCTCTTATATATACTAAATACCAATTTTATGGACTCTTACCTACTAGATTTACCTATTTACCCCAAATTTACCCCTATTTACTCCCCAACCCTTCGACGGAACAAGATGAAAATATAATCTAGTTCTAGATCTCGTTAAAGTACATATGTGTACCAAATTTCAAGTCAATATCTCAAACGGTTCCTGAGTAAACGTGCGCACAAAAAAAAAGTTACAGACAGACCGACAGACAGACAGACAAACATTTTTTTTCGCTCAAACTTAAAATCTCGACGTTTCATGACATTCTAAGCCTATTTGAACAAAAAAAATTTTTAAAATTTTTTTGTCGTTACTATACTTCCACTGGATGTGGAAGTAATTACTGTCTCTGTATAATTTAAGAAGTATAATGTAATAATGCATAAATCTGTAACGAAAGTGAGTGAAACTATATCTTTTATTGCTTTATTTTTCGAGTTGTTTATAAAATATTGAAGTTAAAAATATCACGTGTCTATTCAAAAAATAAAGAAAAAATTTGTACCTGCTACAAATAATTCTTTTCGTGAAGTATACGTCATTACCTCTAGGACTGCAGTTTTCGCCATGTATTTTTACGGAATTGAAAATTATTTTTTCTGTACTAAAGCACTTCTTATAAACAATGACTTTCATTTTATTTCAAATTTCCAACTGCTCAGTTAATTTGTTGTAATGTATTCTAATGTTTTGATTATTTAATTTTAACAAATTCTAACATAATTCTTTATACTTCATTTATACATTTTATTTTCGTCATAGTAATTTAGGACTAATAATTTTTTAGTTAGATTTATGGCTGAATACTGTAATATAACTGTATCTTGCTTTAAACAGTAGATTTTGTATACCATTGGCAACAGTTCTTTTGGCATTTGAGACGCTTTGTTTTATTGCTCTGTGCAAGAAAGCAACTGTCACCAGATTTAAGTTGAATGTAGGTAGAAGAATGTAAGAAAAAAAGGTGCACAAAAGAGTTTACGCACAAAAGGAAGAGGTCAGCCTAAACTAGCTTCCCCATATACATTAAGAAAACATATTATGACGATACGCAGTATTACATTAGATTGAGAAAACTATTAAACAAAATTTTTATATAATTATAAACAATTATATAAAATAAAATATAAATATTATACTACCTTTAATAACGATAATTTAACTATCAAATGTACCGTTTTTTATTATAACCATTATACGAGAGAATTTTATGCTCTACCGAAAAGTTACGTATATTGTTTTGCCTTATCTTGCTTAATTTTCAAAATATTGACGAAAAAGCATTGCATTTTGTTGCAATTATTGTTAGTAACTTTTGAACCCGAAAAGAAAGAAAAGAAAAGAATATCACACAAATTCCTTTTTAAGCGTATCTGCGAAGACTAATTAATGTCGGGCACAAGTATATTATATGCTTGCACTAATAGTACAGTGTAACTAGAGGTTTTAACTTCGGAATAATGTCATATTGAACGGATTTAGTTCATTTTTGGAGGTATAATAGTAAATGCTTGACAGAAAAGTTTCTATATTGTGCGGGGGCTTGCTAATTTATAGAGGGTGAATGCCACCCCCTTTCAGGAGGTAGCACTTAAAAAATATATATTGGAGCTGAAATAGAATCAAACTTTAAGAAGAAAAGGTTCTATGCAAATTTTCACATAAATTGATAGTTTTTAAGTTATAACGACTTCAAAATTGCGATTTTAGCTTAAAAAAAAGGTATTTCCAAACGGCTTTCGTCAAGTATCTCGAAAAGTATTACTTTATCGAAAAAATGTGACAGACCAATTACAGAAAGTACAAACTGGGAAATAATTATATTTTTTGTTTATTGATGTAGGATTAATAATTTCGGAGATATTTAAGTTTATATTTGGTATCCAAGTGTTTTGAAATTACCTTTAAAGTTTAAAATGCATTTTTTTCTAAAGCAAGTGCTTTAAATGAGCAAACAAATTTGAACATCTAGGTAATGCTACATCCTAAACTGTATTTGAGATAATTTCTTTAAATTACTGGCTAATTAGAGTAACAAAATGGCGACCTTTTTATATAAAAAAATATAAATACGCTCATTTTTACATCATAACTTCTTTACTTCTTATGCTACAGGAGCGAGTAAAAAATAATTTGAAAGCGCAATTAATTGTCTTTAATTTCATTTCTTAGTATGCGTGACGTAGGTGTCTCAATTTCTGAGATATTTAACATTTAAAAACTGCATTTTACGACTTATAAACGTTCGGACTTTCATATCTCCGAAACTATTAAATCTATGTAAATAAATAAACAAGCTAAATTCATTATCAGTTTATGAGCTTTATTTCTGGTCTCTACCCATTTTTCAATAAAACTAATATTTATTGAGACACCCATTTGGACAAGGAAAACAAAATATCGTTTTATCGAAAATACCTTTATAGTTTAAACTGTATTTTTTTCTAAAGCAAGTGCTGTATACAAACCAAAAAATTTGACATTTACGTCATGCTATATATTAATGAGAAACAGTGTTTGAAATTCCTTTTTTTAATTACTGGCTAATTACAGGAACAAAATGGCGACGTTGTTTAAAAAAAAATGTGTAGACGCACATTGCTTCGGTCATAACTTCTTTGTTCTTTATGCTATAGAAACAAATAAAAAAACAGTTGAAAGCTTAATTAATAACCTATTATTCTACCTACTAGCATCCTTGACGTATGTGTCACAGTTTCTGAGATATTTAACTCTCACTCTAAATAATTATCTTATGAACCCTTGGATGCCAAATGTAAACTTAAATATCTCCGAAATTATTAATCCTACACCAATAAACAAAAAATATAATTAATTCCCAGTTTGTACTTTATGTAATTGGTCTGTAACATTTTTTCGATAAAGTAATACTTCTCGAGATACCTGACCAAAGCCGTTTGGAAAACTTTTTTTTAAGCTAAAATCGCAATTTTGAAGTTATAACTTAAAATAGTAAAAACTATCAATTTATGTGAAAAATTGCATAGAACCTTTTCTTCTTAAAATTTGATTATACTTCAGCTCCAATAAATATATATATTTTTTAAGTGCCACCCCCTGAGAGGGGGTGGCACTTACCCCCTAATTAGCAAGCCCCCGCACAATATAGAAACTTTTGTGTGAAGCTTATACTTCCAAAATGAACGAAATCCATTCAATATGACATTATTCCGAAGTTTTGCATATTTTCACCTCTAGGTACTAGACTATAATAATAATAATTATTTTTATTAATGCAAGCATATAACATATAAGCAATAAAAGAAAATATTAAATTTTTGCTTGCCATACTTAAAAGGGAACTTTGTGCTTGATAGTACGTCGGGTACATGGCTATATAAGCCAATAATCTGCACTTTTTGATTGGGATGTGCCACTTTCTGTGGTCATAGTTGATGCCAAAAGGTAACTTTCCAGATAGGGAGCCACTTTAAAATCCGTGCAACACCAAAATGGCGACCATTAAAGATGGCTGCCATTAGCCACAATGAATGTTTTTTTATCTCAGCTCCTAATGGTTCGATTTCTATTTTCTTTTTTTTTTTTTGTTTGAGAGCTCTTGTAAAGAAGACACTTTTTTGTCCCTATACGTTTATCTGTACACTTTAAGGGTTCTGCGCAATTTAAGAAAATATATATTTTTTAATTTTTAAAGATATTTCTTTGCACAGTGGGACAAACTGAATCTGAAAACTTATTTCATATAATGCAACTTTCAATTGATGTTAACTTGGGACAGCTGGTACTTAGTAAAGGTCATTGTAATAACTTTTTCAAAATTAAGCCTATAAGTATTATAGTGACAGTGAAATAAAATTAAATAAAAACTTATAAATACTTCAAAGAGAACTTCATGCTTTGTTGTTATTTGATGGCAATCATTTTTTGCTCATATTTGACCCATGTACTCGGAAACACAAAGGTCACTTGCTGTCTCAAAATAAGTACATTTTCAAAAGAAAAATTGCATCAAGGGATTATTTTACTATTATACCTGATGTTACTGTACTATTAAAACAATTCGTTTGATATATCTATGTTAGGTAAATAAACGTAATTTAATTTCTACCCCTTTGCATCTTTTTATTTTACTATTAATAAGGCAATACTTTAAAAGTGGAAAACAAAAAATGAGGACAAATTCAAAATATTTAAATACTTATAGGCCTATCACGGAGTAATTACATTATCAGTTATTAATAATTAATGTCTATTTGGATAAAAAAATTACCTAATATTTTATTAGGTTCTTCTAATATATCTTCAAATTCGTAACAATGAATAATAAAAAACGTAACTGTTATATTATTTTGGCGATCAAAGAATGAATGCATTTGCTTTAATAGCTGGCCCTCCATTAGCGTCTCTACTGTAAACAGTAATGGTAGTGGCGCGGTATAGCAAGTACTCCTATTATGTTGTGCTTCGTGACGATGCATACATCAAAGAAATATATATTATAAAAATATAACCTACTGAGGCCCGATTACATTGGCAACATCGCTGGGACGGAGAACGAACGCTAGCTATATTCTTATATACAGCGGGCTTTGAAAGGATCAGTAAATATATCCGGGCTCTGAAATATGCCATGTTTATATAATTGAAAGAAAAATAATAATTAGCTACCCCTAGTGGCTTCCTATTAGAAAAGATTCATAACAATCGCCATATTTAATAAATTTGTTAATTTATACACTCGGGAAATGCCGGGCTAATGAACGACCTGTCGATATATCGGGCTACACAATATACCGTCTATACCTATATATATATATATATATATATATATATATATATATATATATATATATATATATATATATATATATATATATATATATATATATATAATATTATGATATCTGCAATGTTATACTTAATTAATTATCAAAACGGAAAAGTAGTATCATGAAATGATTTAACATTGCGTACAAATAGCTTAGCTCAAATAAATAATGTGTTTTGAAAATAAGGAAATGTTGAATAAATTAAATTATAGTAGACATATTTACCAAAGGTAATTATCTAAAAGTGACAGTGCAACGATGCTATTTACACTGAAATCAGATTAAGTGTACAAGGATACTAAATTTACGCTGTGGTGAATGGTACCATACCAATTGAACATAACAGTAAAGGGTACATTGTAATAACTATTTTTCGTGGCATCACATATCAGTGAATTCGAACCTCTACTTTAAAAACATTATCTTGTCTGTAAAAACAATATTAAAGGTAGAATTGTTAAAATAAGTGTTAGGAAATAGTTAGATAAGCATGTAGATTAATCATGGGAGGAAATTCTATGTACTTATGTAGTTTTAAGAAAATCTTGTCAATGTGAAGATTTAATTATATTGACAAAATGTTATAATTAAATACAAAGAAAGATCATACAAGAGTTAAGAACGTAAAAAGTTTGGTGTTGAAAATAAAAAATGACAATCCAATTTTGCAAAATCGATCAATTTACGTCAAATTCGAAAATAAATTGGAAAATGAAGATAACAGGTAGTGATTATTCAGTAGTCAACGAGATACGTGAAGGGGATTGTTGAAGACGGGGGATCAAGAAAGGATGCTCAAAAAAGAGGGTCAGCTTTGACAAGTAAAAAAAATATATTAAAGATATTGGAAGTAGAATATATGCAATTCAAATAGTATTTGCATTTGGTTATCAAACAGAAGTTAATTAGACAAATGATATTGGGAGTAGAATACAAGTAATTCAAATAATATTTTCATTTGGTCATAAAACGGAAGTTAAATATACAAAAGGTATTGGAAGCAGAATACAAGCAATTGAAATAATATTTTCACTTGGTTATAATACAGAAGTTAAAAAGATAAAAGAAGTTAAATATACAAAAGGAAGGATATTGGAAGTAGAATACAACCAATTCAAATAATATTTTAATCTGGTTATGAAACAGAAGTTAAATATACAAAAGGAATGATATTGGAAGCAGAATACAAGCAATTGAAATAATATTTTCACTTGGTTATAAAACAGAAGTTAGAAAAATAAAAGGTATTGAAAGTAGAATACAACCAATTCAAATATTGTTTTAATCTGGTTATGAAACAGGAGTGAAATAAAGGTATACATTTCACAACTACATAACAGAAGAGTGACCGATGATGTGAAGTTACAGAAGAGACGACAGATTCAAGTGTGGGGACATTTATAATTACGGAAAGGGTAAGATCTTACAAAATTTATAATAAAAAGTCTCGAGCATAGATAGTTTTATAAATAAGATTTTCACTTTGTAAATTTAAAAAAAAAAATTTCATTGTTTTATAGAATTTCCTCCATATACAAATATATTGTTCCTTTGTTCTATAAAACTCAGCATTGCCTTATTTTAAAACATCATATTAAATTTGAACCCGCTTTTGGGATTAGAGCAGCTGCTTGCGGGCGGTGTACAGTTAGATCATGTTTTGCAAATAGGTATACCAACAGATATTTCGCCCATATAATTCTATTGATAAAGGTAGATTATAATAAATTAAAATAAAAAAAAAAAAAAAATTTGTTTTGATAATATTTCACTAAAATAAATTTTCAAGCGAAATATTGTTAAAAAAGGTATAAATCAGAACAATTGGCGCCCAACGTGGGGCGAGATATTAAAAGAGGTAAATAGTACAAATATTTGTAAAACAGAGATAATTTTCACATTAGAAATTGATGTTGTATGGAATTGCGTTCTGGTAAGGTGACCAATATGGCAGACAACAAGGAACACACACAAAACACAACACCCAACACATCACAACATGAAGAACACACATTAACACCGGAAATTACACCACCACCACCATCAGATATTCACACAACAAATCAATCTGGCGACATGATACCTGCATTACCAGACAGAAATATGCTAACACAATTGGTAGAAATGATATCTGGTCTTAAACAAGATTTTCAAGTCACTAACACAAAAATGGAAGCAAATAACACAAAAATAGAAGCAAAACTGGAAGTTATTCAAACAAACAATACAAAATTAGAAACAAGAATAACTCAAAAATTGGATGAGAATAATACAAAGTTAGAAACGAAATTAGACACATTCAGACGAGAAATGAGAGAAGAAATACAGGGAAAATTGGTTCAAATACAGGAGGATATAAGGAAGGAGGTGAGAGAAGAAGTAACCGGCATAATTGATCAAGGGTTTATAGCGTTAAACGAACACGTGCAAGAACAAAATAAGATAATTAAAGCAACATTGAAAGAACAAGATAGAAAGTTAGAAAAACAAATGAGAACGATAGAAGAAATGCCAAAAACCACAACACCTACCACACAATACATAACACGTAAGGAAAACGAGGTATATTTCTATGGAGACTCTCGTATACACCCACAGGTATTTCTCACACCCATAAAGCAAAACTTAAAAAACAGACCACCAAACACTACAGTGAAACAGTACATTCAGGAACGATTGAAAAATGATTCTGAACTGTGGTATCATTTAATCGAGGAGAAATTTGATTCGTTTGAGGGTTTTGAGACTCTATTTATTAAACAGTACTGGGGTGAGTATAATCAAAGCAAGGTACGATCCAATTTATTTAACGGCAAATATAGCGAACAAGAGGGAATTTCGCGCGAAAAATATATTATTAAAAAAATTTACAATATAAGATATCTTGAGCCAAAATTTACGGAAGATGAAATGGTACGATATTTAGCTAGGCATTTTAGTGATGACATTAATAATGTCATTGTGACACAACGTATAATAACATTAGATGGTTTGATTGAGTACCTGAGAGATATAGACGATTTTAAAATCGGGTGGAGGAAAACAGCACCCCGAAATTACAATGACAACTGGATGAACTATGACAATCGTAAGAATGATCGTAGAAATATGCGATATAATAATAATGATAAGGACAACAGATTCAGCAATTATAATAAATATTATAATAATGGCGGAAATCAAAATTACTATGAAAATAGGAACAATAAACCTAACGATCAAAGGGAAAAGTATAACGAGGAAAGAGTCAGTCGGGAAGAAAGGCGAAATGTACAACAAAATGATCAGCCAAGAACCTACGCGCACGTTGCAAACCTAAACGTACAAAAAGATGAGACAAAAAACTCCAAAGCATCGGCCTCGGAAATAAATCAAATCAGGACGGTAGCGCAGGTGCAGGATCAGCCGTCGTATCGAAATTAATAAAGACAAACTTGATAGGAACAACTTATCAACATATGAGAGAATATATCAACACGGACAATGATAATAAGTTAACGGAAAATACACATATGAACAATTTGCCTTTAATAAAGGTAAAGATAGAAAATATAGAAACCAATGCACTTCTTGATACAGGAGCTGAACTTAGTTTGATTAACGAAAATTTTATAGAAGCGCACAAAGATAAATTCAATAATAAATTAATTAGAATATCAAAAATGAAATTGGTAGATATCAATAACAGAAAAGTAGCGGAATGTAGCAAAATAATGCAATCTAAATTCATCATTCAAGAAGAAGAATTTCAAGGGGAATTTGTGGTCATTCAAAATATGAATTTTAACATGATCATCGGAGAAGATCTACTGACAAAACTCAGGGCTAAAATTGACATGGGAAAGCGTCTCGTGAAACTGGAAGGTACAATGATACCTATTTACGGTAAATTAAATGCGGATGTACAGGGTAAAATGATACCTAAATGTGAAAATAAATATGCGGAAAACGGCACATCAGCCGAAGACAAAAATGACAAACGAGTCAATATTAATACAGTGGAAATGATGGCCACGTATAAAACAAACAGTATGAATGAGCCCGAAGATTTTGACATAATTTGTTCTCCGAAATATGAATTTACGGTTAAAAAGTTATTAATTAGATATAAATCCCTTATAAACTACGAATCGCGGATAGCTACAGGCTATGTCCACAAGTTAATAGTGGATGAAACGAAACCATTTAGATGCAAATCTTACCCAGTGCCATATAATTACAGAGCGCAAGTTAAATTTGAAATTGAAAACATGCTCCAAGCAGATATAATAGAATCAGCTAAAACAAATTATATAAATCCATTAGTTATTGTAAAAAAGAAAAACAATACGATTCGATTATGTTTAGATGCTCGTATTTTAAATCAAATTACAAAATCTCAGTTCGACGCACCGCAAACTATAGACTCCATGTTAAACAGAATTGGTAAAAACACGATTTTTACAAAACTAGATTTAAAAAATTCATTCTGGCTAATTCCTTTGGATCCAGAATCGCGAAAATATACAGGTTTCAGTGTCGATGGTCACATATACCAATTTAAAGTTGTTCCATTTGGGTTACAATCGGCCTCTTCAGCTTTGGTAAGAGCGATGCAAGCCATTCTTGATAAGTACGAAACTTTTTGTTTTATTTACATCGACGACATATTGATTTTTTCTGAAAACATAGAAGATCATATTGAACATTTAGAAATAATACTAGAAGCTCTAGATAGAGCAGGGTTGAAACTAAATTTAGAAAAATGCGAATTTTATCAGCAAAGTGTCAAATATTTGGGGTACAAAGTAGGTCAAAAAGGCATAAGCATATAGACCGTGGGATAGTGACAGATTTTTTTAAACGTTTGGTTCCTATCTGGCCTTTTGGGAGCCTTTTGTGCCTGATTTGTACTAACCATTTTCGTGTTTATCAAACAGTTATCCAGGGCCCCTCAGCGTAAAATAGAAAAGAAAATTTCATGAAAATGAGCAATTTCAAACGTTTTGTTCCTATCTGGCGTCAAGTTAGACTTACGTTTTAAAGAAAAACATCCGACGGAAGCTTATCGCCAGACAAATTCCGTGGGCCGGAAGGCCCGAAATTTCAATCCGAAGTTGTAAGAAAAAATGGTCAAAATCAAACGATTTGGTTCTTATCTGGGAATTGTATATATAGGTAAATAGATTATAATTATCGCGATATAACAAACGCCAGACAAATTCCGAGGGCCCAACAGTGAAAAAATTATTGTTCAAGTTGTCAACTATTCCGCGAAAATCAAACGATTCGTTCTCATGTGAAATGATTTTTTTTGTAAAAATTAACCGAAACGAAAATGTATTGTATCATTCACAGACATTTTTAGTGGGCCAAACATATTTTAAATCTTAAAAGAAGTGCACGAAAAAAAGCCATTTTTTCAAACGATTTATTCCTGTCTGGCATTTGGATTTTAAAAAGATATGGTAATAAATAAACCATATTTCAAGTCCCAGACAAAAAGCGTGGGCCAAACATATTTTAAATCTTAAAAGAAGTGCACGAAAAAAAGCCATTTTTTCAAACGATTTATTCCTGTCTGGCATTTGGATTTTAAAAAGATATGGTAATAAATAAACCATATTTCAAGTCCCAGACAAAAAGCGTGGGCCAAACATATTTTAAATCTCAAAAGAAGTGCAGGAAAAAAAGCCATTTTTTCAAACGATTTATTCCTGTCTGGCATTTGGATTTTAAAAAGATATGGTAATAAATAAACCATATTTCAAGTCCCAGACAAAAAGCTTGGGCCCAGCCGTAGATATGTTGAATGAAAGTATCAAAAAATCAAAAAACAGTCGTGCAAAAATCGTGCATTTTCAAACGATTCACACTCGTCTGACATTTCATTAGCTTGTCATTGTAAAAGAGTATTATACACATTTAAACAAATTTATTTCGCGTCACTACTTAAATGCCGCAAGCGCGGATTTATGGGGGGGTAACTCAAGATTCCGTAAACAATCAACTTTCATTTTAAAATTTCATCATTTTTATTATTTTATTTTATATTTTTGAATATATATTCTATTTAGTTGTGTTTATAATTTTTTTTTTTGAGATTTTTTCCCCCGCTCATCAATTTTAATTTTTGAGGAAAAACATTTTTGTTATTTTCAACACGCGGCTATGTTACCCCCCAAGCTCAAGGTCCAGATCAGCCCTTGAAATGCCGTTTTTTTCTCACTTGAAACTCATTTGGAATTTGATTTTCTTTATCACTGGAATCAATATAACTGTCACTTTCACATTCATAATCCCTCGATCGAATAATATTTACAATAAATAAGTTACATACTAGCAAAAAGACAAATATAAATTATTACATATTACAACTCTGCACTACACCATAGAAAATGAGAGTCCTCGTAAGTCCGTACCTGTTTCATTCTCCCTTAGCGTAGGTAGTCAACCATATAGAAGTGATTTCTTCTCTCATTTTAATGCATGCGACATAAGACACGTAAGATGCGACGTGGTAGAAACATATGTGGTATGCATTGCTTGCGAGCGACGCTGCTTTTTATACTCCCCGCTCGTCCCGGGGTGATTTTTATTTATCGTTTGCTAATGGGGAACTTGTCCATTTTTTTTTGTATTTCATTAAAGTGTGTGTTTATGTATAAAAACACGCCACATCGAATATCAGCTCTTAAATCGCAGTACTTACTTTGCAATAAATAATTAAAGTTGAAATCCTCGCTACTCCTCACGAAAAGCACTGTGGCGTCAGATTGAGAAACTAGTCTCGCGTGGGGACCCACAGATGGTGTACTTTAGCCGAGCGGTACGTCTTCACCCTAATTAATAGACTGGGTGGCGGTTGGCTTTGAGACGTCCGTATATTTGGTCTTTTGCTCTTTATGTTAGAGACAAAATAAAAAAAAGTGTCGGAAAGCTCAATCAATTCTCTTTACATAAGCTATCTACAAATTTTTCGAAAAAAACAATAATTATCGAGATATTCGAGGAAATGTAGGAAATTACACGTTTTCCTATAATGTATGTAAATCTAAAAAAAATTATTTTTCTCAGAAACCTTTGTTTCGAAGGACCGAGATTAACGGAACCTCAAAGTACTATATGATATTAAGTGAACATCATATATGAGATCGATTTCAATTAATTACCGATTAATTACGGTGACAAAATGGAGAAACTTTACCGAAAAAAAAAAGTCCCAAATCCCGCCCCCCTCTAATTCCTTCATTTTTGTCGGAATTAAAAAAATTAAAAAAAGAGTTTTAGCAAATTTTATTCTATTTAAATTAGCTAGAGTAGTCTTTTGGCGTAGGAGCCAGGATTAAAAAGTTGCCAACTGTTGAACCTCAAAATTTGCGATATATCTACAGCTGCGCCCCAGATTTTTGTCTGGCACTTGAAATATGGTTTGTTTATTAACATATCTTTTTAAAAAAACAAATCCCAGACGAGTGTAAATCGTTTGAAAATGCATCGATTTTTACACGACCGTTTTTTGATTTTTCGATACTTTCGCTCAACATATCTACGTCTGGGCCCAAGCTTTCTATCTGGGACTAGAAATATGGCTTATTTATTAACATATCTTTTTAAAATCCAAATGCCAGACAGGAATAAATCGTTTGAAAAATGGCATTTTTTTCGCGCTTTTCTTTTTGTCTGGCTATCCAGGGGACCCAGCCAATTCGTCTGGGAATCTTAAATTGAAACTACTTATTGCCTAATATTAACAAAAAAACAAATGCCAGACGAATGTAAATCGTTTGATTTTCGCGGAATAGTTGACAACTTGAACAATAATTTTTTTCACTGTTGGGCCCTCGGAATTTGTCTGGCGTTTGTTATATCGCGATAATTATAATCTATTTACCTATATATACAATTCCCAGATAAGAACCAAATCGTTTGATTTTGACCATTTTTTCTTACAACTTCGGATTGAAATTTCGGGCCTTCCGGCCCACGGAATTTGTCTGGCGATAAGCTTCCGTCGGATGTTTTTCTTTAAAACGTAAGTCTAACTTGACGCCAGATAGGAACAAAACGTTTGAAATTGCTCATTTTCATGAAATTTTCTTTTCTGTTTTCCGCTGAGGGGCCCTGGATAACCGTTTGATAAACACGAAAATGGTTAGTACAAATCAGGCACAAAAGGCTCCCAAAAGGCCAGATAGGAACCAAACGTTTAAAAAAATCTGTCACTATCCCACGGTCTAATAGGGAAAGAAAGGGTAGATGAGATAAAAAACTATCCAAGACCTGTCAATTTAAAAACTTTAAGGGTTTTTTTGGGAGTATTAAATTACTATAAAAAATTCATACCACGTTTGTCGGAACTAGAAGTACCGTTAATAGAATTATTGCGTAAGAATATTAAATGGGAGTGGGATGAAAGGCGCGAGACAGCTTTTAATCAACTAAAGGACAATTTTCACCAAAATTTATTACTACACAGCCCAGATTTTAAACTTCCTTTTCTAATAAGGACAGATGCGTCTGATCACATAATTGCGGCAGAACTTACTCAAATCCAATCGGGAATAGAAATACCAATATGTTTTATATCAAGAATACTTAAACCTTATGAGCGAAGGTATTCAACGAGCGAACGTGAGATGTTAGGCGTTATTTTCGCTTTGAATAAGTTAAAATTTTTCATTACTTCTTCACACTTCATTTTAGAAACTGATCATTCAGCACTCTGTTTCCTCATGACAAATCGCTTCGCAAATAGTAGAATTTATAGATGGTCCTTGTTGATACAAGAATATTCGTTCACAGTCAGGCACAGAGCTGGTAATGAAAATATTACAGCTGATGCACTCACGAGAAACAGAGTATTGAATGAAGACAAACTAAACACATACACAATCGCTTTGAATATATTATCTCCTATGGAAACATTCTATACACCTGAAATAATATTACATAGCCAGAACAGACTGACAGATCTACAAAACATACTCCATTCAAACAACACATATAAAGGTTACACACTGAAAGACGGGTACATCATAAAAACAATCATGTCAGAAGAGAAATACGTAGTAAACGAAACATTAGCGAAAATAATCTTAAACGACATACACATTCGGTACGGACATATTGGGATAAGAAAAACATGGCTAATCTACAGAGAAAACTTTTATACACAAAAAGATCTACAGATCACAAAACAAACTATTTCAAACTGCCACGAATGTACACTTGCGAAACACAAAAATCACACAAATCACAATACCCCATGCAGCACAATCACACATCAAAAATTAGAGTTGATTGCAATAGATTATGTGAGTAATTTGATACCCACCAGACACGGATACAAGCATATACTAATTATAACAGATTTATTTTCGAAATTCATAAAGGCTTATCCCACAAAGAAGTGTAATACTAAGACAACAATAGCAATGCTAGAAAGGTATACAGAAACGGTAGGCATGCCAGACAAGATTCTTGCAGATAACGCTACCTATTTCAGTAACGCACGGTTCATAAAGTATTGGGAAAATAGGCAAATAAAAGTCATTTTCACAACTATAAGACACGCAAAATCTAACATCGCTGAGAGATATATACAAGAAGTAATCAGGTTTTTACGTATCGCAACAAAAGAAAGACATACCGATTGGATATATCATATTCAAAACATAGAAAATTATTTAAATAATGTACCAAGTACAGTGACAGAGATATCACCAATTACACTCATGCTAGGGGAACATCCAAGCCGTCCTTGGATCCACGAAGACATAATAGACTTAGAAAGGTTAAATAATATGGCTAGAAAACGAATAAAAAACAATTCTGAGAGATTTATAAAGAGGGAACAAAATAGAATAACCAAAAAGGTTAAATTCAAAGAAGGGGACCTAGTGATAGTGAAAAGCTTAAGATATACAAGCAGAAAAAAGAAACAATGTGCCAAGCTTATGTATCCTCTTGAAGGTCCGTACATTGTAAATAGAGTACTGAACGCAAATACGTACGAACTCAAACACCTCAAAGAAAACAAGATTAGGGGAAAGTTTCATATTGAGTTACTTTACCCGTATACGCCATGCCAGAACAATGAACAAACATTTTGATATCACATCTGATTTACAATAGTAAAGAAATTATTTAAAATTTAAAAAAATTTATTTAACTTGGGGGGGGGGGGGATATTATGATATCTGCAATGTTATACTTAATTAATTATCAAAACGGAAAAGTAGTATCATGAAATGATTTAACATTGCGTACAAATAGCTTAGCTCAAATAAATAATGTGTTTTGAAAATAAGGAAATGTTGAATAAATTAAATTATAGTAGACATATTTACCAAAGGTAATTATCTAAAAGTGACAGTGCAACGATGCTATTTACACTGAAATCAGATTAAGTGTACAAGGATACTAAATTTACGCTGTGGTGAATGGTACCATACCAATTGAACATAACAGTAAAGGGTACATTGTAATAACTATTTTTCGTGGCATCACATATCAGTGAATTCGAACCTCTACTTTAAAAACATTATCTTGTCTGTAAAAACAATATTAAAGGTAGAATTGTTAAAATAAGTGTTAGGAAATAGTTAGATAAGCATGTAGATTAATCATGGGAGGAAATTCTATGTACTTATGTAGTTTTAAGAAAATCTTGTCAATGTGAAGATTTAATTATATTGACAAAATGTTATAATTAAATAGAAAGAAAGATCATACAAGAGTTAAGAACGTAAAAAGTTTGGTGTTGAAAATAAAAAATGACAATCCAATTTTGCAAAATCGATCAATTTACGTCAAATTCGAAAATAAATTGGAAAATGAAGGTAACAGGTAGTGATTATTCAGTAGTCAACGAGATACGTGAAGGGGATTGTTGAAGACGGGGGATCAAGAAAGGATGCTCAAAAAAGAGGGTCAGCTGTGACAAGTAAAAAAAATATATTAAAGATATTGGAAGTAGAATATATGCAATTCAAATAGTATTTGCATTTGGTTATCAAACAGAAGTTAATTAGACAAATGATATTGGGAGTAGAATACAAGTAATTCAATTAATATTTTCATTTGGTCATAAAACGGAAGTTTAATATACAAAAGGTATTGGAAGCAGAATACAAGCAATTGAAATAATATTTTCACTTGGTTATAATACAGAAGTTAAAAAGATAAAAGAAGTTAAATATACAAAAGGAAGGATATTGGAAGTAGAATACAACCAATTCAAATAATATTTTAATCTGGTTATGAAACAGAAGTTAAATATACAAAAGGAATGATATTGGAAGCAGAATACAAGCAATTGAAATAATATTTTCACTTGGTTATAAAACAGAAGTTAGAAAAATAAAAGGTATTGAAAGTAAAATACAACCAATTCAAATATTGTTTTAATCTGGTTATGAAACAGGAGTGAAATAAAGGTATACATTTCACAACTACATAACAGAAGAGTGACCGATGATGTGAAGTTACAGAAGAGACGACAGATTTAAGTGTGGGGACATTTATAATTACGGAAAGAGTAAGATCTTACAAAATTTATAATAAAAAGTCTCGAGCATAGATAGTTTTATAAATAAGATTTTCACTTTGTAAATTTAAAAAAAAAAATTTCATTGTTTTATAGAATTTCCTCCATATACAAATATATTGTTCCTTTGTTCTATAAAACTCAGCATTGCCTTATTTTAAAACATCATATTAAATTTGAACCCGCTTCTGGGATTAGAGCAGCTGCTTGCGGGCGGTGTACAGTTAGATCATGTTTTGCAAATAGGTATACCAACAGATATTTCGCCCATATAATTCTATTGATAAAGGTAGATTATAATAAATTAAAATAAAAAAAAAAAAAAAAATTTGTTTTGATAATATTTCACTAAAATAAATTTTCAAGCGAAATATTGTTAAAAAAGGTATAAATCAGAACAATATATATATATATATTCCTTCAAATCCCATTTCATAAACAGTGAGTAGAGTCCACCTGGGCTAGAGGTCGCCGCTTTTGGTGCTTGCTTTGCAAATCACTATACGCCACAGAGACATATGTGATTTTGTCCGACGTATAGTAGCATATGAGAGTTTACCTTTTACCGTTACTTCATTTGCGTTAGTTTGTATAAGACTAGCAGGCTGACCACTATCATTTGTTTGTTCCATGACCTATGGCATTCTGAGGAGAACATAATGAGCTCAAAACCGGTCTATGTCTGGTTAGGAATTGACTAATGATATTTTGTTACTGATCACGATTTGAAGGTGTAATCCAATGCAGGTCGGGGTATTTGTCCGTTGAGTAGTTGTTTCCTTCAAATCCCATTTCATATATAGAGCGTGTCCTCCGATTGAGTTCGCTATAGGTGAAATGGGCAAAAAATTTTCGATTTTTTTTTTTCATATTTGGAGGTTCACCATTGCTTATCTAAAAAGTAATTTTGGGTGTACTTTTGTTTTTTTTAAATCTTGTAGGCCATGACAGTTAAGCAAAAACGAATTTCATGTTAGGTAAAGCACCTTCTCTGTAAAAGATACAGCAAAATGTTATTAGGGAAAGTTATTCAGATTAAAACGTTATAGACCTATGCAAAATTTCAAGAACATACGCCTACTTTAATGATTTTGATTTTTTTAATATAATTGAATTTTTACCTCACATTTTACCAAAAAATGTTGCCGGGTTACTAAAGTGTTTACTCCATTATGCACTAAATCAACCACTTTAGTAAACTGGCATACTATTTTTTAGTAGTAGGCGTATGTTCTTGAAAGTTTGTATGGGACTATAACTTTTTAATCTGAATAACTTTCCTTAATCATATTTTCCTGTAGCTTTTACAGAAAAGGTACTTTACCTAACATGAAATTCGTTTTTGTTTAACTGTCATGGACTACATTATTTTAAAAAAACAAAAGTACACCCAAAATTACTTTCTAGGTAAGCAGGGGTGAGTCTCCAAATATGAAAAAAAATTCGAAAATTTTTTGTCCATAGCGAACTCCGGGAGAACCCGCTGTACATACATATATATATATATATATATATATATATATATATATATATATATATATATATATATATATATATATATATATATATATATATATATATATATATATATATATATATATATATATATATATATATATATATATATAAATATAAACATAGTATTTATCTTAAAAAATTGATATATATTTTTTGGACTACGATGGCTTAATGGAAACAAAATATAAAATTTAATATCTAGGATAATTTTTAAGAAAAGACTGTGTTTTATATATCATTAAAAAGCGTTTTTTATGGTTTTAAAAACGGTGTAAAAATATTTAATTAAAAAAAAACAAAATAAAGTTCATATCTCTAAAATACTACTTTCAATTGTTTTTCTGAAATGATTTTTGGAAGGGAAATACATGTGTTTCCTATAACTTTCATTTTTGAACTTTTTTACGTTACTCCAAAAACAACGAAGTTATACGAGGTTCTAACGTGCGACCACTCTATACATTAAGTTGCAAAGTATCTTTGTGTCATATTCATGACTTAATTTATACACAGAAAATAACGATTTTTGTTTTTATAAATGTGTATATACGTACTAGCAACTGTAAGGATATGTAAATGCTCGAAGGAGATTCTGTAAGAGTCATGGTAATTTAATCTCGTATTTCAGTAATATGAATATTCAATGAATTTGAGTACTATCTTCCCAATTGATTATTCTGTATCTCATATGAGATTGTAAGTTTGCGTATTAAAATGTTACCAGAATATCGTGACTCCAATGATTAGCTAAAAATCGTAAAGTTTAACAGCAACTTGTTAACTTATTAATTAGTACATATATATGACACTTCCAATGCAAATTTTAGTTGACATAAACTCCAAGAATTTTAGTTGAACTGGCTAAGATAATATTCTTAAGCAAGTCCATTTATAAAGTCTGCAGTTATCTTTTGTACAGAGAAAGGTCAATAGTAGTCTTTTTCTACTTAAATACAGACTATTTTTTTCAGTTCAGATAATTATCATTTTATAAGTGAGCTACATGAGGAGTTGCAAATGTTCTAATGATTTATCAGTGAGTAATATGTTGGTGTCGTCGGCATAGCAAACAAGGTGTAACTGAACACGAACCAATTTCTGTCTGTAATCGATTCGTGCACAAAAGACACTGCACTGTCACCCACTTTTTGTCCCGTGAATTTTTGAACACCCTGTATATGAGTTAAGTTTGAAATGAAAGTCACTTTTCACGAGAGGAAACAAAATACGTTTTATTTTCTGTTCACGTTCTCACAATACTTGATTTTTGTTGAATAGAACTTAATTAGGACGATTATTAATTAGCATGAGTAATTAGTATGATTAGATAAGCACTAGAGTAAAAATTTGCCTCTTTGTCGTGTTTCGAGTTTGAATGTTTACCGGCGTTTGAGATGAACTGACGCGCCAATATTCTTGGCTAAAGATGTCGGTCTCGGATGACTGGGGTCGGGCAGGACTATTGCCCTTTACCCCAATACATCGCTGTAGACCGGGGACCAGCCTCGTGCAGGGCGAGCGAACTTACTTTACGGCTCACAAATGTGAGCGGTGCAGACGATTTCGGCCCACCTCCCTGGGTCCTGGCTCGTTGGACCTTGCTGGCTAAGGCCTCTTCTGGCGCTCTTCTGTCTTGATCTTCATTCTTCGCCAGCTTGTCCCCCCGGGGGGTGTCATCGGTCAGTCGGGTGTTTTGGGTTTTTGGCAGGAGTGACTGCCGGTACACAGAATGTCAATTCCGACATCCTGTCATCCGGATCGTCGGTAGGGTAAGGATGAGCTGTGTAGCTCGAGGAAGGGCAGACCTAACTGCTTTGGTAGCATTTTTGGTCTGCCCGGAGCCAGGGGGACTACAGGTACTGGACGGTTGTTTGTCCGGTACCCGCAGGGTCTTGGGTGATCTTCCTGTCTCTTCCGTGAGGTGTCTTCATCTGACGGTGGTATGTTTTATACTCACCCGTTATCCAGTAGCTGCATCTTCGGCCGCTTGTGCCTGGGAGCATCTGCTGGGTCATAGTCAGTAGCCTCCCTGACTAGTGGGTTCCCATGCTCCTCAGCAAGGGCGTACATCTTCCTGGCTCTCTCCTTGATGATGTCAGTGTAGTCCAGGTCCCTGAAGATGTCCTCGTTGCGCACGAACCAGGGTGCGTTGACTGGTGTCCGGAGGGCGACGTTTTCCACTCTCTGGATCTGTTGGAGGTAGGTCTGTGCTTGGTAGCCCCAAGCTACCGAAGCGTACGTCAGTTGAGGCCGGATGAGGGACCTGATAAGCGTGAGCTTGTTCCTCAGGTTGAGTCTGCTCTGTCTACCCATCATCGGGTATATTAGGGCTCTCGTCGTCCTGGCCTTCTTGACGATGGCCTCCGTGTTCTGTCTCCATGTCAGGCCTTTGTCCATGATCCCGCCAAGGTAGTTGACGGAATCGTGCCATTGGATGTCTTCACCAAACATGGAGACGTGTCCTATGGGGTTCTGCCTCCATTTCTTGAAGAGGACCGCCTTGCTCTTCACGGCTACCTTCCATCGGTTGCACCAGTCCTCTAGGAGGGTGGCCGCCTCCTGGAGGTTTCTGGTGGCTAGCCTTTCGTTCCAGGATCTGGCTGTCAGAGCTGTGTCGTCGGCGTAGAGGGCCGTGGAGGTCCTCTCCGTCCGGGGTAGGTCAGATGTGAAGATGGAGAACAAGTGCGGGGAGACCACCGAGCCTTGGGGAACTCCTGCCTCTATTGTTCTGTACGTGGACACCCTGTCCACGATCTTCACCCTCATCTGTCTCCTGTGGAGGTATGATCTCACTAACTTGACTAGGAGACCATCGTGCCAGACCTGTCGAAGGCTTTGGCGACGTCCAGGAACAGCGCTGCCGTGACCTGTCTCTGGTTGAACCCCTGAGTGATCTCCTCGGTGAGGCGAAGCACTTGGAGTTCGGTAGAGTGTCCGGTCCTGTAGGCAAACTGTTCGTCCGGGAGGATGTCCAGTTCTTCTGTCTTCTCGGCTATCCTCTTGAGGATGATCCTTTCGGTTACCTTGCTCATGGCTGGGAGGAGACTGATTGGCCTGTAAGAAGAGGGAAAGGTTAGATTCTTACCTGGCTTCGGGATGACTATGACGTCGGCCTTCTTCCACCAGTCTTGGTCCTCATCATCGAGTTGGTTTTCCCTACACTGCAGTTCCAAGCTGTCGGCGAATGCCTAGACTTTTTCCTGACGAGTGTAGACAATACCATTCTCTCCATGGATCGGAGGCATGGGTGTCCTCCGGTTTCGCAGGGCCCGTTGGGTGGCCCAGAAGCTTCTGTCCTGTGTGTCCAGTGACTCCAGGTGGCGCTGCCAGCCTTCTTGCCTATGTTCCTGGAGGGCAGCCTTGACTCTCCTGTTAAGGATGTTGTACTCCCTCCTGTCTTCTGGCAGTCTGGTTCTCATGGCCAGTCTCTTCGCATTTCGTCTATCCCTTATCAGCTGCCTGGTATCCTCTGGGAGGTTTGCCATCGGCGCTGGTGCTCGTCTCGTCTCCGTTTCGGTGGTGCTTTCCCTCAGTGCCGCCTGGATTTGGTTCTCCAGGGAGGTGATGGCCCTCTCCACGTCTGCCTCGGTTTCGAGTCTGGGAATTTGTGCAATGTCCCTCTGCAGTACTGCACGGAACAATTCCCAGTCCGTCCTCCTTTTGATGAAAGTTGTCGTGTTCTCGCCGACCTTTTCTCCTAGTTCTAGGAGAATTGGGTTGTGCTCGGTGGAACCATCTATCATGGCGGTGATTTCAGCTTCGAGGGCCACCTCCTTCAGCATCACAATGTCCAGTACGTCGGGCCTGTGTCTTCCATTGTCATGGGTCGGTTCGACCGGCCCAAGGACGAATAGGTTGCCATCGTGCTGTCCCAGGAATCGCAGTAGATCCCGTCCTCGGGGGTTTGTTGTCCTACTATGCCATTCCGAAAACTTGGCGTTGAAGTCCCCGATGGCCACCGTCTGGGTCCTCGGGGGTAGAACCGCCTCCAGGTCTGCGTCTGTCATCCTGACATTGGGTGGTTGGTAGCAGGAAACCACTCTGATGTCGCCATTTCGTGCCGTGGACACTACTACGGCTGTGGCCTCCAGGTTCTCCATCTCCGGGAGCAGGATCGGATGGTGTGCGATGCTCGTCTTGACTAGCAGGACTACTCCTCTCATTGCTATTCTGCCCTCTCTCATTGCTATTCTGCCCTGAAAGTCCTTCCTGTATATGTGGTAGCCGGGGAAGTGGATAGCCTGGTTCTGTCGTAGCCTCGTTTCCTGCAGTGTCAGCACGCCCATGTTACACCTGGCGAGAAGCTCCTCCACCTCGAGTTTGCGTTCTCGCAGTCCGTTGACATTCCATGAGGCGATCTGCAGGAAGCTTGGTTTCACCTGAAAAGCCATTAAACGTTAGTGATCACTGGCATTTGTGCAAAAAATGCGCTCATTGCTGAGCACATTTGTTGCATCTGTGCGAGCACCGCGGTGAGGTTTTGCGCCTCAGTGGGTGCCCGCTGCCTGTGGGCTGGGCCGCGCCGGTGGGCTGCCCTGCCTTTCCCTGAGCTACCCTGGCGTAGCTCAGGCCTCCAGTGGTAGGTGTTGCCTTCCTTGGGGCAGCACCTGTCTGGGACGGCTTGGCTGCGGGGGCTGGTTTCGTCGCCGCCGTCTTTTTGGGGAATTTAGGGCACCCTCTGTAGCTGGCTGGGTTTGTCCCCTGGCAGTTGGCACACTTCGCCGGTGTCTCCCTGGGCTTCTTGCAGTCTCCAGAGTGGTGGGTTCTCCGCACTTCACGCACTTTGCCTGCGCCGTGCAACGTCCTTGGGCGTGGCCGAAACGTTGACAACGATGGCACAGTGCGATGGCCAGGGCAGCTTTCTGTCGTTCTGTCCTCACCACCAAGGAGCAGCATCGGTTGACTTCCAGGATTTTCTTCTCGCTGAGGGGAACCTGGACCAGCATGAGAGGGATCTCCTGTTTGGTCCTCTTGGATGTCATTCGGTGCACTGTGACTGGGGAGAAGCCCTGGGTTTGGAGGTCCTCCTTGACTTCTTCGCTAGTCACTCCGCTTGAAATGCCTCGGATGACTACCCTGAGTAGTCTGTCCTCCGGCAGGGCGTATGTGATATTCGCGATTTTCCTGCGCGAACATCCTCGTCATTCGCCTGTAGTCGTCGGGCGTTTGGGGCTCGATGGCGATCCCCCCTCGTACGGTCCTGGCTTTGATGAACTTGACTCCGGTTTCGTCTCTGCCGGACAGCCGACCATGTCTCCGCCTTGCGGAGGATCACCGGTGGGATCTTGGGGGCATTTTCCCTGGGGGCCTCCTGGCCGGCCTGGCTGGACGTTGGTGCATCCTTGCTGGTGCTGGGTTGCACCTGGTTGTCTGGCTGGGCCGTCTTTTTCGCCCTTGTCCTGGTGACAAGGGTGAATTCGCCGTCGCTGTCTGTTTCTGCTTCGGCTTTCCTTTTGGGGGCCTCCTTTGGTGCGGGTAGCACCGGGGAGATCTGGGTCTGGGCCTGGGGATGGGCCTGGGCTTGGGCCTGGATTTGGGTCTGGGCCTGGGCTTGAACCTGGGCTTGGGGCTGGGGGGTCCTCTCAGCTCTGATGGCTGCCAGGAGCTCAGCGTGTTGGGCCCTCTGCGCCTCATGGTGGGCCCTTTGCGCCTCGTGCTGGGCTCTTTGAGCCTCTAGTTGTTTGGCCACATCTGTCCTGAGTTGAGCCATCCTTTGGCTCATTTCTGCTAACTGCGCTTTGAGCGCGTTATTCTCCGCGATGAGCTTGCTGATCAGCTCATCCCTCTCGTCGGCTTGGTCCATGGGCTTGGGGGGTCCCTCTTTGAGAGGTACCGTCCTTCCTTTGGTCGGGCATACTGTCCTCCACAGTATTGTCCTGGCTTCCTGAAATAAAATATATATTAATAGTATTTGGGATGAACTGGGAAAAGGAAAGAAAGGTAAAATAAATGGTGTCTCCAATGAGGGAGACTTTATCTATCTTTTATATACTAGTGCCTTGAAAAATACATCTAGTATTTCTCCTCTTCCACACACACTACTTCACTGCACTACTGTTGCTCTGCTAGTGGTCTGGTTCAACTATTGAGATGAACTGAACTCGCAGTGCCCATTTATATATTAAAATTAAAGATTCTAGAGTTTATCCTGAAATTTTCGAAAATCGAAATCCCCAGAGCTACTGGAATGCCAACAATGCCTGGAATGGTCGCGACGCGAGTTAAGTTTTATATTTATACTAAGGGCGGAGCTTAATTTTTAAGAGTAACCAATCAAAAACGGCGCGCTCGAGTATATCCAGTATAAAAGTTAGTTAGTCGGACGGAGGCTCAAATGGTTGCTATCTCTTGTAGCGAGAGGATTTTAGTAATGTTAAAACTTTATAAATTTGTAAAATGGAAACTAATGTTTTTTATGAACTGTTATGAACTGAAACTTGTAGAGATTGACATAATGATTTAATTATTGATTTTTAGGAATGAAATTAACCGATTTTAAACTGTAATAAAAAGGCACTTTGACATAAGCAGGAAATACTTTTTATATACCTAATTAGTTAAGTCTTTGGAAAAAAATTATAAATAGTAAGGGCCCCAAAATAGAACCTTGGTATTCCTATATCAACCTTACATTTATCACTGTAAACATTGTTAAGTTTAACAATTTGAGTCGAGATACCTCGAATTCCACACCTATTGAATTTCTCTAATAACAATTCATGATCAAATGTTAGGCAAGTAAAAGATCCCTACTCTTCTTAAGGGAAGAGGTTCGGCAAAATTTCCAGGTTGGGAGTAGCTCGTCTCCTGGCGTCGGTGATAGGCCCTGGTAGCGGAAATAGGCCGACGTTAAACAGTTAAAAAAAAAAAAAAAACAATTTTCTTATGAAATTGGCCGTAGGCTATAAACAGACTTCAATACCTAAAGCAATGATATGAAATTTCGAAAAAATGTTACTATCGAGGAAACAAATCTGACAATCAAATGGTTATGCATATTGCTTCGGATCTAAATGGAGAAAATGGATCTGTAAATAAATAAGGACATTTTATTATCATGTTTCTTGTATCCTTTGCTATAATTATTTTGTGATCTATTTAATTTAGAACGACCGCTTTTTAGCCACATGCCGTTATTATTTCAATATCTGGACACAAAACCTAATTTGAAATTGTAGTAGCAATGACAAATTAAAAAGAAATTGTTTAAAAGAATAACAAACTTACCAATGATAAAAATGATTCCAACTTAGTTTCCATTACAATATAGATGCACATCACATCAATTCACGTCTATGTATTAGCGTGTGGGTGTGTCTGTCAAAACTGAACTGTGCGATTAATAAACGGTGATAAAAATCCAATAAACAAATAAAAGTTTATGGTGCAGTGACTTTACGTTAAC
Source organism: Rutpela maculata (assembly GCA_936432065.2). NCBI lineage: Eukaryota > Metazoa > Arthropoda > Insecta > Coleoptera > Cerambycidae > Rutpela > Rutpela maculata. The sequence continues at coordinate 107,447,613 of OW386287.2, read as the reverse complement.
AAGAATACTAGCAGTGAGTATAAAAAAGGGTTCTATTACTTACTCGTTGCGTAATCTAGCATAACCTGTTTGAAACCTATCGATAGTGGTGGCCCCTGTTAAGCGATATGTAAACTGTCTAGTTAAGTAAATCGTGCGCTATATAGACTTGACTCAAACCAGTGACATTTTGGCTTAAGTAGCAGAAACATCAAATACTCGTAGTTATTCATCGATAGTTGTGACATCGGTTGTGCGGTATATGAACTAAACTCTGGCTTATAAAGTTTATTAAAGGCGATAGTTTGTGGTAGTCCAGTATCTGAACAGTGACACCTATTAACACGTGGCTGTAACTTACACATAAATAAGTTTATTTATTTGATTTTCTGCATAGTGTATTAGAGTTATTATGAATAAGGATAATATAACTCTTAGTGACATCTATACTATTCTACAAGAAGTCGTAAAACAAAATGATAGCATCAAGTCCGAATTAAAATCTTTGAAGTCTCAAACTGAAAAGGATATAAATACAGTAAAAAAGGATATTGCTAATATCGGGGTTGTAAACCATAGCCTACAAAATAATTTCTCTAACTTAGATCGACAATCTAGAAAAAACAATATAGTCATTTTTGGCTTAAAAGTGAATAAAGACAATATCTTACATCAGAGCGTAATCGACTTTATTACTACTAAGCTTCATGTTAATATAAGTATAACTGATATAAACAACTGTTATTATATCGGAAGCCCAGATAAAGAGGATAGACCAATCCTAATCGAGCTGATCTCATTTTTGAAGAAAAAAGAAATTTTCAAAAACGTTGCAGAGCTTAAGAACTCAGGAATATCTTTAGCTGAAGATTTAAATCCGGAAGAGAGGATCGAAAGAAAAATAATCTATCAACATTATAAATGTGAAAAAAATAAAGGAGTTCCAGCAAAGATAATATATAATAAGCTTATCCTTAATGGTGTATCATATACTGCGGCAGATTTGGAAAGAAAGGGCGCAGGTGAAAGCATTGTAGAGGTCGAAGCTGAAGAAGTACAGGAATCTGATGAGGAAGAATATAACCAAGAAGTAGAAAAAAATAACCCTAATAAAGATTCAGAAAACTTAATGTCGTCAAGTAACAAAAATAAAAAGGAAAACAAAACAAACGTCAAGAAGACTATGAAGCCTGCAGAAATAAATTCCAAAGAAGCCTCTTCTAGTTCAGTCTCCACAAGAAACAAAACCAGACTTTAAATTCAGTTAATTTTTTATTTCTTTCATATAATATTTAGAAATATTGAAATTTATGTGTATTTTTAGTATTTGTTTACTGTAATTATTACTTCTCATTATGTATTTTGTTCTTTATTGTGTTATCTATAATATATTGCAATGAATGATTATATTCGATTTATATTTGAGGATTTAATGCAAGTGAGATATTTTACATGACTGGCACGCATACAATTGACAAATAAAAAATATAGTATGAAGAATTTAATACACATTTTGGAAAATTCTGATGAGAACGACTGTGTAACTTACAAGGACGTAGATACATGTAGAATTAAACTTGAGAGTAGCATAGATTATATAAACGATTTAGCGATATTAAATAAGAATATTCGGAGCATGAGAAAAAACTTTGACGAATTTGTTATATTTTACCAACAATTAAATTTAGAGTTTGATGTTATCATATTAACAGAGTCGTGGCTAGATAATACCATAATGTATACTGACATGTTCAGTTTAGAAAATTATACAATGAATATCATAAATCCCAAAAATAATAAATGTGATGGTGTTATTATATACATAAAAAATAAACATAACTTTGAAATACTTCCACAAAATTTAAGTAGAGCATCTTGCACAAAAATTAATATAGCAAAAAATAATGTAAATTTTAATATATGGGCAATTTATAGATCACCAGCCTACGATCCAATGCTGTTTGTAAATGAACTTCAACAACTCATGTCGACTGAACATACAGACAATCAAATAATTATAGGAGATATAAATATTAATATTTTAGAGTCAAATAATCTAACAGATACATATTTAAATGGTCTCTATAGTCTAGGTTTTATATCACTAATTAATGAACCAACAAGAATTGTTGAGAACACCACTTCGTGTATCGATCACATATTATTAAAGAATGCTCATAGAAAAAAATATTATACCGGTATTATACCGACCAATATAACAGATCACTGCACAACATTCATGGTTTTAAAAGAATCCAAATTAACTACCAACAAGAAAGAAATAATAAATGAACACATATCAATTGATGGAAAAAAATTTAAAGAGAAAATTAAAAATATAAATTGGCAGCTAGTCTATGAGCAACAAAATTCTAGTACTGCATATTCTATTTTTTTACGTCTGTTTCAAGAAGCCTTGAATGCATCAAAAAAAGTCACAAAAGTACATAAAAACTCGAACAAAAGACTAAAGCCGTGGATAACTATAGGTTTAATTAAATCAATAAGACAAAGGGACAAAATGGCAAAAGAGGTAAAAAATAACCCGCACAGCGTTGAGTTAAAAAACAAATACAAGCAGTACAGGAATAAGTTAAATATATTAATTAAAAATAGGAAAAATGATTATTATACCGAACAACTATCTAAAACTAAAGGAAACATAAAGGGCACCTGGAAAGTAATTAATAAAGCAATAGGTAGGCAAAAGAAAGAGTACACTGAAATTAGTTTAGCCAAAAATAATGAACTAATCACAGATTCCAGAGAACTAGCCAATGAGTATAATGATTATTTTGCCACAATAGGCTCTGAATTAGCAAAAAAAATTACACCGACAACAAACAAATACACTGAAATTCCTATAGTTAATCATACATTCTTTCTATTACCTACAGATCCTAATGAAATAAAAGAAACCATAATGTCATTAAAAAACGGAAGTAGTCCAGGACACGATAATGTTTATACAGACCACATAAAAAACAGTGCAGAGTATATAACTAAACCGCTATGTTTTATATTTAACTTGGCCTTTAGTACGGGTGAATTTCCAAAAGATTTTAAAATATCACATGTAATACCTATATACAAACAAGGCGACAAAACCTCTTGCAGCAATTATAGGCCTATTAGTCTAATTAGTAATTTTGCCAAGTTATTAGAAAAACTTATTAAACATAGATTATGTAATTACCTTGACAAATTTAAGTTGTTGTCTAACTCTCAGTTTGGCTTCCTTAAAAATTCATCCACAGATGATGCAATATCAGATGTAATATGTAATATTCACAAAAATCTAAATAGTAACAAAAAAGTAGTGGGAGTTTTTTTAGACTTGAAAAAAGCTTTCGACACGGTGTCGCATAAAATTTTATTGAATAAATTGGAAAAAATAGGAATTAGAGGTAAAGCGTATGATCTTTTTTTCTCGTATTTACAAAACAGGGTCCAATATACTAAAATACATAATGAAATAAGTAACGGAAACAAAATAACTTTCGGAATCCCTCAAGGGACAGTATTAGGACCAGTTATGTTTATAATTTACTTAGATAGTCTATTGAAAATAAAAATAAAAAATGGCTTTATTACCTAATATGCAGACGACACCGTTCTTATATTTGCTGAAGACAGCTGGGAAAGAACAATAAACATAGCAAACACGGGTTTAGAGGAAGTCGGCCTTTGGCTTAATGAAAACTATCTAACACTTAATATTGATAAAACTTACCATTTACCATACCGGAACAATCATTTGAAACATTACCTAAAATAACTATTAACAAAAACGTCATCAAATTTACCAGTACAATAAAATACCTTGGCATTACATTAGATTCGCTCCTAAATTGGAAGGCCCATATTAATATTTTAAGTAAAAATATACGTAAACTTTTCTATATTTTTAGGCAAGTTAGAGTTTTTTTGCACGACAGTACCATAAAAATGTTATATTACGCTTTTGCGCAAAGTATTTTACAATATGGGATAATAGCTTGGGGATCAGCATATCTAACTACTCTAAATAAAGTGGAGGTTGCCCAAAAAATGCTAATAAAAATTTGTTTAACAAAGCACTACCAATATCCAACACATTTAATTTTTTCAGAGTTCAAAGTTTTCACAGTCAAACAGTTATATGTAAAAAAGGTTTTATTATATGTACGAAAAAAAAATACATATGTTCCCTAAAATCAACTACGATAATATTAGTACACGAGCAATAAATAACCAAAACATAGAAATTCCATTTATGAATACTAAATTAACACAACACTCTATCGTATACCAGGGTCCAAAACTTTACAATCTCTTGCCAATTAACATACGAAGTGCACAAACAAAAATTAATTTTACAACCTTGGTTAACAAATGGATTTTACATAACACATCATATCTACAAATTTTAAAATGAATTAAAATGCACACACCGAGCTATTGTCTCAGTTTATTTATAATGTATGCTATCAGGGTACCCAGTCATCTTCAACTTAATTTTGTTATTATCCACTTGCTTATTCTTTTTATATATAGGTACTTTATTAGATATACATTTATATATTAACTTCCCCTTCTTTGCTTGTTGAATAGATATAACCACTTGTTTCTTTTAACCGTTTTTAATAAGAATTTATATGTATATATGTGTTTATAAGCGTATATGTGTATGTACATAGATATAAGTATATGTATATATATTATATGAGCTAACAAATTGTAAACTGCCACACACGAACATTTGTTTATGTGGCATGTACATCAAATTGTAGCACTGAAATAGTATTTAAATAAATCAATCAATCAAAAACATAATAATACATGTGCCTACAAATGTATCCATTTAAATACACATGTAACTTTCTTTCATACATTTCTTAGTTATAAAGTATTGTTTGTTGTTAACATTGCAAAATTTTATGATAAGCAAATTAGTTTGTTTGGAAAGAAAGAAGTTTAACTAGTCGCCCATGTTTAATATAATTTTATATATTTTTTGTATCTGATTCTACAAAAAAAATTATTTTACATTTTGAACTAGATTACCGCCTCAACTTTGTTGGTCTCTGTTTGGTCAAAGCCACAAGCTCCTCAACTAGTCTCCTCTGGACAAAGTGGATCCACTCCAATTCCAATTATAAGCCAAACTGAAATATCAAATCCTGACGGTAGCTTCAAATTTAGGTATGTTAAAATAAAAATTACTACGTATTTAAGTCACTTTTATATTTGTCAAAAAAATATTATTGTTTAAGTTGTCAGACTTAAAATTTTCATTTCAAAGGAATCGATATAAAATGGCATGGTAGAATACTCCTTATTGAAGTTGGGGCTATATCCTTCATGCAGAAGCCAGAGGTTTATAAATTGTCATTTTTATATCAAATAAATTTTACTATAATTTTAGAACAAAATGATGCAAAGGGTTTGATTAAGAACCCAAAAATGTGAAGATGTACAAGATGTCGGAACTGCAATATACATTATGTCTCTCAGATTCGAGCCAACTTTACGTAGATTAGGAGATCAATTTAACGTTAGGAGGAAGACTATTGCGAAAAATGAAAAAGAATACCTATGAAACACGATAGTTTCTACAATTAATTATTTTTTATTTATTTGCTTTTATCATGATTAGAGAATATTATTTAGGTATTATGCAAATCACAACTTACACACTTCTTATTTATTATGAAAATACCTACTTTCTGTATATTGTTGCCCTAATCTGGGCACGCTATATACTAGTCAGGTAAATACTTTAAAACACTCATTATTGGAGAATCAATCAAAACAACTACTCTTCTAGCTAATACTATCATGTAGTTCAATACTTCGTCAGTATTAGCTAGAAGAGTAGTTGTTTTGATTGATTCTCCAATAATGAGTGTTTTAAAGTATTTACCTGACTAGTATATTAGCGTACCCAGATTAGGGCAACAATATACAGAAAGTAGGTATTTTCATAATAAATAAAAAGTGTGTAAGTTGTGATTTGCATAATACCTAAATAATATTCTCTAATCACGATAGTTTCTATTAGACCTGACAAGTTTCAAATTTGGAATATATAAAAAACAGCAGAGCAGAATACTTTATTGAAATTGGACCATACCAGTCATACAGGATAAGCGCCAGAGGCGTGCGGACAGTTATGTTATATATGAATTATAGTCTATTATAATTTTGGAGCAAAATCTTACTAAGATTTTTAACTAAGCATATAAAAATACGAAATTGTACAAGATATCAAAATTGGAGTATATTTCTTAAATTCGAACGAATTTTACGTATATTGGATCATACATCCAGTTTAGTTTAGAATCTTATGGAGGTATTTTCTTTTCAAATTTGGAACATATGTAAAATAACATTTCTATGCTCTGCATAGAAATTGGACCATATTCGTCATATAGAGTGATCGCCAGAGACGTGTGAACAGACAAGTTTTATATACAGTATATTAACTGGCTAAATCGCAAAAAATAACTGGATTGGCCGAAATGGTCCAGTTTTATGGCCGCCAAGTAACCCTGATTTCACAATTACTTCCACATCCACATAGTAGGGATTGCAATTTACCGGAAATTTTAATAACCGGTAAATCTGTAAATAACAGGTTAACCGGTATTTACCGGTAATTTTTAGAATGATGATTAGGGTGGCGAAAATGGCAATTGTCTTTTTCCATGTACAAAATTATCTAAATTTAACAAAAAAAAATTTTATATACGTATAATTAATGTAATTAGGCTTTGTGAAACATATTTTTTCCAAATTGAAATTCGCTTACAGTCGATTGAAAAAATTATACAGTTTTGCGAAAGACATATCTAGAGAGTGTAAATCAAAATTTTGTGATTCACTCGTATTATCTTTATTTGATTATGGTGATGTTGTATATGGAAAGTTATTATCGGCGGCAGCAAAAAAGAAAATTCAAAAACTTCAAAATTCATGTATGCGTTATATTTACAGTATCCCATATAGACAACATATATCACCACATCTAAATAAACATATGTTACGTGTTAAATTCCCTTAGAAAAAGAATTATCATTTTAATCGGAACAATCAACTATTTCAAATAAAATACGACCTTTTAATCGTGATAATAATTGGTTGCCTACCTAGTCATCTCATATGGATAGATTTATATAGCTTACTATTTGAATTTATTTGCGGTAATATAAGAAATTTAGCAAAAACAGCACCTTTCCTCCACCGAAATGTAGTCCCGAAATAAATAGTAAAGTATTTGCAAACTGGATGATATGAGATAAATTTTATGATTATGTTATATTTATGTGTTAGGTTTACTTTAGTTTTAAGGTCCTTTTTACCGCGTCTATATTAATTTGTTGGTGATAACATTTTTTGTGTGTCCTTCTATTGAGCTCCTCGCTCACTTTCTGGAGTTCTGTTTCGTTTGAGGTGCTAAACAGTTAAGATTGTTAACTTTTGAGCTGTTTTACTCTAGTGAAAATCGTGTGTGTCCATTCAGTTGGGAGTTATTTCACTGAGTAATTAAATATTGTGGGGAATATTTTCTGTTGAGAATTGTGTATTTTGTGTTCCCTCAATTATCGTTTATACGGATTATTGTTCAGCTCATGGTAAGTTTTCTTTCCACCATCTTAATTAGAAGATTCCTACGAAGTTCTTTTACTTCCTTTCAGAACTGTATCCCGAAACCAGCCCTCAGACAAGTCCATGTATTCGAAGAGGCCTTCTACGGAGTGTAGAAGTGAGTAACAGTTTTTAGCCGTTGTTCTTATGTAACGACGTCCTATTATTTTTTTTTATATTCCAGGGCCTTAATTTTTTTGTGTGTTGGGTTATTTATTTTCCGTTCTCCTCCCTGGTGTTGTATTATTTTTCCCTCTTGGATTGATCAATCTACGTGCCGATTTTATGTGAAATCTATTGTCCCTGGAGTTAAGCAATAAGATTATGGTTCAAGACCGCCCAGGCAGGATTGTTACATCATAGCCTCCAGCCGATTGTTTTGCTCTCGCCGTCCTACGTGATATTTTTGGGATCGCCCTTCCTCTATCAATATTGGTAGGTCGATAAGTTAATAAGAATTGGTAATAACATTCTTCTAAATATTTTCCACGGATATTTGATGCAGTGAAATATTCAGTTTCCTGTCGCAAGATATTGTCAATGTCTCTCTTGTATTTCTTGGGGCTTGGTGTTTGGATTTTACTTTTTATAATATTATTTATTTATTGTTAAAAGTGCTCAGTGTTGGGACAGTCACTCTGTATTTGGTGAATACTAGTCACTGACATAAATGGAAACGTTGAATACGTGACACATCGTAAGTTCAGAATTTACCGAAATAACCGGTAAAAATTAAAATAACCGATAATTATCGTCGTGTGTTTTTTGTCCTGTTTACCGGTTAACCGGTAATGCAATCCCTATCACATAGTGTAGTAACGCAAAGAAAACAATTAAAATAGAAATTCTTTGTTCAGACAGGCTTATAATGCCATGAAAAGTCAAGATTTCTGCCCGTCTGTAACTTTTCTTGCGCGCATGGTTACTCTGGAACGGTGTATGATATTGACTTGAAATTTGGTACACGTATTATAACGAGATCTGGACTAGATCATATTTTGATCTTATTCCGATGAAGGGTTCGGTGCTAAATGGGGGTAAATAAGGGTAAATAGATAAAGGAAGCAAGTAGGAGTCCATAAAATTGGGATTTAGGGTATGTACGAGAAGCCAAATAGTGGAGTAAAATCGCTTCTCTATCTCGCTGTTTTCTGAAGGTAGGTGATACCGAGGTATAACTAGACGAAACCTATGTCATATTGTAAAGGACATTTTTGGGCATAGAAAATGAGAATCTACAACTTTTTTTAGTAGGACTGAACTTTGTAATCGGCCTTTAAATGCGGCGGAGCTTCAAATTCGTAATACTATGTTTTTTAAACATCTATCGCTGTATTAATTCAACTGTACAAGCTATGATTTTGATTTTTTGCATACGTATACTTAAAACCTGAGCGCTTCCAATGGTCAATTGGAAATTTCGAAAATATTCAAAATTATTTAGAAAATATTTAATAAACGTAGAATTGTCAAAAATACGCATCGAAAACTTCAGTATGCGGTAGTCTATGTGAATTATTGAAAATATCTATACACATATATGGAGTCAAATGTAGTCAAAACGTTCAAAAAGTTTTTAAAAAAAGAATTAAGTCGATAGGTTAAATATTTATTGAATTATGAATTTTATTCGACGTGCGAACGAATGAGCGCCTACGTGAGATGTGCCGTGCTCGAATCACAGTAAATAGGTTTTTTTTTGCTAGACAAAAATGGTATAAAGTTGAATTTTGGCATGGTTCAGAATTGGCCCTGAAACAATAATCCGTCGAATCCTCACGAATCAGCTGTGAGCTTTCGTCGGGATATCCAAAAAGCTGTTTTTTAATGTAATCAAAATTATCAGAGACCTCAAAATTTTACAAGAGTAGCTTTTTAATGATACGATTCTGCTTCTCTTGATAACATGATGTATTTCTACATACAGGGTGTCTCTGGATGCGGTGATCTATACCACAGGTTGACTTAAATTTGAATTATTTTTCAAATATTTTGCTTGCTAAAAAGTATTGTGATTTGGGTTAAGAAAATTTTATTTTCTTATATAGGGTGCAAAAAAATTTCAAAGCTATTTTTATTTTTCATTTTTAATGAAAATTCCATTTGAAAAAGTTGCTCTTTACTTTCACACATAAATCGTATTTTTTTATAAAGTGACTTTTTGTCAAAAGAATAAAATTTACGTGCATTTGTGGTATAAGTAACCATCCGGGGACACCCTGCGTATTTACATGTTTAAGTATATGAAATTCACTATTTTTCTAGACCCACTACATGTATTCATAAATATTAATGATACCTCTTTGAAATTATTATATTGTTCATATCATATTTATTATTTTCAACATTATCATTAAAGCAGTTCTAGCTACAAAAATGTACACGGGGTTACAAAAATGTTACATATTTATTACGGTCTATTTATTCAACAAATTTCAAAATAAATGCACAGAAATGTAAATGATAAAGATAGTTAAGAACTGAAAAGGAAAATGGATATAAAATTATTATTCATTATCTGCAACCAACTCTTTATTAAAACAAGAATAGAATGTCCTTTGCAATTACTAGACATGCCGGCCAGTTTTCTTACAGGTGCATTTGTTTGAAGTGCAATTTGATGTGCAAGTACAATGGACAATCTTTACTAATTCTGGAAGTTCGTGTGTCTTATCAGATAAAATGGATAAAACAGAATGTCAATATTTACTTTTCACTCAAATTCCCTCTTTTTCTTCATTTTCGAGGGCATTCTACTCCTGCACTTTTATAATAAGAGATATTTCGAACTGGAATTGCGGGAGGCAATGAATTTAAACTGAAATATGCGTGAATTTTTTTTGCCCTTAAATTTTTGTACATAAGATATCGAGGTTCGCTTATAGAATTTATATTTATTTTGAGCTCTTTACTATATATCTAAATAAATGACTCTTCTCCCACTCGGATCAAATTACTAATCTTTTATTTAGAGTCATAAAGATAATGACACATTGTCTGGTGGTAGCCTCACTTTTGAGCAGAATATTAAAAGGTTTCCTTTTTTCCAATCTTTAGGGCGTAGAATGTTTTATGTTTTCAGGAATTAACTAAAATTATATTAATTTACAAGACGCGCTGGTAGTTATGAACAAACTTTTCTGCTTTTAGGCTATGCCAATAGCAATGTAATTGAGTCACGGGCGCCCTCCCACTACATATCAGGGGACAATAAGCTACTGTCAATAGTTTTTTTTTTGTTAAGAAAGTCTTAATAATATTTTTACAATAAAGAACTGTTATAAAATTTAAGAGGATATTTATATGGAAAAAGTAATAACACTATTATAATACCCTAGAACCTACCATTCTCTTTAAGTAATTCAAAATATCTAATGAATAATAAAATAGAATTATGCACTCAAAGATGCTCAATTTTAAAACTAACAAAAATGTATTCTTGAAAAATGTTTATACACAAACAGGTGAGTAAAATATTTGTGTATAATTAAGATTCATTCAACAATTAACATCTTATACCTAGTTCGATTAAGGTATAGCATATTATACATAAAAAACGCAAAATTTTATAATTAACAAAAAAAATTTTTTGTAAAATTTTAATAACTCCATTATCTTAGATATTTTTCATTAAGTGCAAAAATCCTCGATTTTCAGCCATTTTTTGAAGATGGCGACGAAAGCTCACAGCTGATTCATAGGGACTCGATTGATTATGAATCCTGGGCCCATTAGGAACATGTAGCAAAAAATCAGCTTTATACTATATTTGTCCCCGATCGGTTATTTTAGAATCCCTATTTATTACACTAATATTGATATTTTAATATAGTATTAACTGCAGGCAGACTCGCGGTACCCCGATATTATTAGACAAAATATAATAATAATTTCATATTTCTTAGACGTGAGCGCCCGTGATTTCTGCCCGGCAGTCGCATATCAGCGTCAGGCCCATTCGCTCGCTCCTTGATAAAAATACGTATTTCAATAAATATTTAACCTATCGTCATAATTCTTTTTTAAAAAACTTTTTCAATGCTTTGACTATATTTGACTCCATATATGTGTATAGAAATTTTCAATAATTCACATAGACCACCGCATAGTGAAGTTTTCCATGCATATATTTGACGATTCCTACTTTTACTAAATATTTTTTGAAAAATTTTGAATATTTTCGAATTTTTCAATTTACCATTGGAATCGCTCAGGTTTTGAGTATACGTGTGCAAGAAATCAAAATTATAGCTTTTACAGTTGAATTAATATAGCGATAAATGTTTAAAAAAACGTAGTTTTTCGAATTGAAGCTTAGTCGCCTTTAAGGGCCATTTTCAAAGTTCGGTCCTACTAAAAAAAGTTGTAGATTCTCAATTTCTAAAATGTCCTTTACAATATAACATAGGTTTCATCTAGTTATACCTCGGTATCACTCAAACTCATAATTCACATTTGATTTTACTCCACTAAAAGTCTCAATTTTTTTCCTGCATCAGCCATCCCTACTATCACCCCCATTATACTCTGGTTAAAGTCAGTTGAAAAATCATAAAAAAGGCCTACAAGGGGCCGAGGTTTGATCTGTGCTGTCTCTCAAAGTACAGCCGCGGTAAAGATCAACGTCGCTTTCTCAATTGATATTAGCCATATACTATACCACCCTCACACTTATTAAAGAAGGTAAGAAAAAATTGATTTAGTGTATATACTAGAACTAAGTGCCTCATTTTTTTCATAAACCTCAACCACCCCCAAGTAATTAGTAAAGGGGATAGAAATAAAATTGTGATTTAGTATGTATACAAGAGCCAAGAACTTCACAAATGTTTTTCGCATCATCAACCTCCTCTTCCACCCCCCGTTACCTCTCCCACTCCATTATTAAAGAGGTTAAAAAAATAAAATTATCATTTAGTGTGTGTACAAGAACCAAGGGCCTCAAATATTTTTTTAGCATTAGCTACTTCTAACATCCCCACCCCATTATTAAATGGGATAAAAAATAAAATCGTGATTTCGTGAGTATACAAGAACCAAAGACCTTAAAATTTTTTGACATTAGCCATCCTACCATCCCCCAGTACTTCCCCCACTACAGTGTGGCATACCTATCGTTTTATGTTTTTTGGGGTAGACGATTTCAAATATTATATTAAAATAAATGAGCACAAAAAAAATTACAAGAAACAGGTGTACAAATACAAATGTGGTTCTTCCGGACGTCAGCGGCAGGGGGGCGGTGGCGGACAGGGGGACGGTGCCAGGGATCCTGGAAGCGGGGCCATCTTGGTTGTGGCGCCTCGGACTGCGGGGATACGTCTCGTGCGAGCGGGCTTTTGGCTTCGTGTGTCGGAGGCAGGGGTGACAGCAGGTCTGGCACTTAGACTTCCGATTTCATCACTTATTTTGGACGACTGGATTTGTTTACGTTGCGGTTGCGGGATACAGGGTTTCCATGGGTTGGAAAATTCGAGGTCTATAAAATTATTACTGCTCCATATACGGCGGTACAGGATTCCATCTATAATGCAGCAATCTGGTTTTGTTTCTGGAAATCGGTTCGTTTAATGTATTTTCGGTACTCTGGACTTAAATTTGAATATATTACTGCTCCATATATGACGGTACAACTATCGTTTATAATGCAGTAATCTGGATTTTTGTCTGGAATTTGGTTCGTATTTTCGGTATTATCCGAAATCGTGTCTCTTCTGGGGTTACAATTGTAGTAGTCTGGATTTCCACCACAAAATCCTTTACATTTTCATTCTCTCTCTTGACTTGGAACGCTTTCATTTCTCTATGAATTAACTTGAAATATCTTTATATCTCTCTCTCATTCGTGAACGTCTCTTTTTGGGCTATCTGGAGTAAACTAAAGTCTTAAAATCTGCTCGGGCGCCAAATTATATAACGGTTTGTTGTCGGGTAGCTGGTTTGGAGATTAATTAGGGTCCAGATTAGTTAATAAGACAGCCCAATAAAAATATAAACAATCTATTTACTTCTTCAAACAGGTAATGTGTGGCAATGTTACATAACATACAGGTACAGGTTATACAGGTGCGTATCTTTTACGGTTCTTAGGATAACATTTTCTGTTATCAAAGAGAGAGAGAGAGCGAGTGTAACGATGTGATGCGACGTTAGTTGCTGCTACTGGAGTGGCATCGGGCGTCGGGAGAATATCGTCAACTCAATAAGTTTTCCAGCTCAACACGCTGAAGGAGGTCTCCAGGTCTGGCTCATTTGCTCTGATTCTGGTGGTGAAGCGGCGCTGGGGAATGGCTATCGACTCGAGTTCACCACACTGAAGGATTTCCAGGGTCAGATTGCATTCGTTCCGTCGTATTTGCGTCGGGAGATGCACGAAAATGTAATATGTCCAGCTCACCATGCTGAAGACAGATTGACAGAATTGCCCACACTGAATTAGTTGATTTGTGGCCGGGATTTTATATCCGAGAATCCTCGCTTACTGGTGACGTAGAACTGCGTATAGTTTAGTGTCGTGCCTCTAGACGGGAGCTGGGTAGATTTGCGTGCCGTGTGCATATTGGTGTCGTGTGTAAATCCGGAAACTTTAGTAATGGAATATGAATTTATGAATGCTTCATTACAAGAGTTTTATCGGAAAAATGTTTTCAATATCATAGTTGCTTATTAATATAAAGAGAGTAAATTGACAGTTTATTATCTGATTAAATCTCGAATGATTCAGGGCGAGGGATATAATATTTCATAATAAACTGTTCAATTCATACGAATTATATTACTAACTCTTAACCCGAGAAAAAATGCAAAGATAAAATTTAACACCACGAGTGGTATTTAGAGAGAATGTTTCACGAAACAAAACATGACATCCATATATCAATGGGTGTAATGCGAATTACAGCGATAATTCTGTCGATGCGTCGACAGAGAAAATTACAGCAATAATTTTGCATCTTGGTATTATCGAAAGTCAATTTAAGTTAATTTATTACTAATAACGATAATTAATTGTTTCAAGGTGGTCAAAAAAACAGCTTTCATTGGCAACTTTAATCAGTGAAATAATCTCGAGCGCTGTAGCGTGAAAAGTTTAATAGTAAGTAAAATCACTAATGCTTAGAATTTTATTGAAGATTTTTTTTGAGAACGTAGTTGAGAAGTAATATGAAGATTGTAAATTGATAGTTTATGATCGTATGTAATATCACTTAGTTTACCATTTGATATATTGTAAAAAAATGGACTTACATAGACTACCATGTTAAGTATTATATTTTATTTTCATGTTACAATAATAGGTGTATAAACATGTCCTTAACTCTGTTTCTTTTAAGGTAGACTGTTTTATTGTTTTTTTATCTGTGTGTTTAGACTATGTAAATACTATTGTATTTACTGTTATTATCTGTTAAATGTACTATACTGCCATTATTTAGTTCAGAATTTGTCATTTGTCTTATTTATATTTACTTTACCTGACTTACCAAATGTACTTAAATGTATCTAAATTAGCTAGTAAACATTATTATTATTATTATTATTATTATTATTTTTCGGGTAGCCCGTGGCCTCTGACCCCAAGCGGTAGCCGCGCCGGCAAATTCCTTACAGTCACTCTTCACGACCTGTGGAGTTAGTGACTGTAAATACCTGAATCGTGTGCCCCAAGTAGACGAAGGGACCCCAAGATATTCTGACCCGTACGAGTGCCGTAGATAGTAGTACAGCACTCGTTATTACTATTATTATTATTATTATTTTTTTCGGTTTCCCGTTGCCGGACAGGGCTTCCGTGGCCTCCGATACCACACGGTAGCCGCGCCGGCTAATTCATTACAGCCACTCTCCACGACCTGTGGAGTTAGTGACTGTAAACACCTGAGACATGTGCCCTAAGCAGACGAAGGGACCCCAAGATAACCGCCTTCTGCATCTGGCCTGCCAACCATTCTGCCGAATTCTGACAGGCCGGTATGATCTTTAATTCTGAGAGCAGCGAAGGCTTCATCCTCCGAGTACGCCGATTATTAGGACGACCATCTTGACCGAGTAGGCTGGGTACAGCACTTGGAGCTCATACCGGAGATCACGATATTTGTTACGTTTTTCCCCCTCCTTCAAAGCGATGTTTGTCTCAGCAGGTGCCGAGAATTCGATTACAAACATCACTTTGTTCTAATGGTCGAGGAGGACTATGTCAGGCTTGTTGGCTTGAATTAGCCTGACCGTCGGGAACGAGTAGTTCCAATAAATTCGGCACTTCTCGTTCTTGACAACGGATTCAATATCTCCGGGAATGTAAGGCAGCACTGGTGTTTGATCTACCCCGTACGAGTGCCGTAGATGGCATAGCACTCGTAAAGGCGCGTTATGTCGGTGGATGTAGGCCGAAATCGCGTATAACGGGCATGCTGAAAGCAAATGCATCAGCGATTCCGGCGCCTGACGGCAGGTCCTGCAGTTGGTATCAGGGACCTCTACACCTGTTACGCGACTTCGGTAGACCAAGGTGTTTATTACACTGTCCTGACAGGCCACATTGAATCTCTCGGTCTCCGATTTAAGCCTAGCTAACCTTAAAAAGGCGAATGTCAGCCTAGTCGATAAACCCAGTGTTTCTATGTTTTTATAGTATAGACCGTGCATAGGTTTATCGACATGCTGCCTAAACAGACTCTTCTGTTCGGCAGCTTTTATTTGGGCTTTCAGAGGAGATGGCTGAAGCTCAGTGACTGACTCTGGGTCAGCACCGCGCCGGCCACCTCGTCCGACGTCGAACACGACTCTTTTTGCTGCATTAAACAATCCTGCGCCCACCCCTGCTATTTCATGATCTCTAACTAATAGCAGGAACGGGTCCGAGCTCCTGAGGATGTTACATGCCATACTCAGTACTACTCTGCCATGCATACACTCCAGACCCAAGAGTCCTCGCCCCCTCCGATGACGTGGAGGATAAACACGAGGAACGGACGATCTAGGATGAATACTCCTATGGATGTTCATCATCTTGCGGGTATATCTGTCTAGTTTGCGCAGCTCATCTACCGTCCATTTTACTACCCCGAAGGAGTAGAGCAGAACAGAAACGGCAAGCATGTTAGTAGCAGACACCTTATTCTTCCTCGAAAGTTCGGACGACCAAATCTTTCGGAGTAGGCATCTGTACTTGCCGCGGAGAGATTCCTTGATTTGTTGCACATCCTGGATGTGATGTTGCACATCCAGGTATGTGTAGGTCTCTTCGGCATCCAGATGTCTTAGGATACTTCCGTCTGCGAACTGCGCGTCTTCAGAGAATTCCCCACATCGCCCTCTCTTGAGGTGGATGACCGCGCACTTATCCAACCCGAACTTCATACCAATAGCCCGCGTGTACTCCTCGACCACCCATTTTGAAGTTCATGCTCTCCGGAGGCATACAGTTTTAGGTCATCTATGTAGAATAAATCGGTAACCTTATGCCATCGGTTGCTGGGTGGGCCACAGAGATACACACGAGTTTGGAGGAGCTCAACAGACAACGGCAGCAATGAGATGCAGAAGAGGAGAGTCTCCCTGAAAAACTGCTCTTTGGAATGCCACCTGCTCTATCGTAATCCGCTGTGCACCTGATGTTATGATGAAGCGTGTCCTCCAGAGTGGCAGCAGTTGTTCTATGTATCTCACTAGTGGCTCTGCTACCGCAAGACATTTGAGCAAATGTAACAAAAATCCATGTGATGTTGTGTCAAATGCCTTACGATAGTTAATCCAGGCCATCGATAGATTCCGCTTGTACTGCACTTAGTCCTGTGTAATACAGCAATCTACCAGCAGGCTGCCCTTACAACCTGCCATGCCCTTCTTGGAGCCACGCTACTCGTATATCCGCTGGAAGACCGGATCAACCTGCTGTAGTGTCCGAGCATACAAGATACGTGTAAATAACTTGTAGTAGGAGTACAGACAGGTGATTGGTGTATAATTCCTTGGGTCAGACAGATCACCTTTTTTTTAGGGATGAGCACAGTATGTCCCTCGACAAACCAGTCCGGAATCTGCTGCCCCTCGTTCAACCACATGTTGAAAACTCGGGCCAGACGACGGTGGGTGGAAGGAAATTTTTTCCACCAACAGTTATTTATGCCGCCTGGCCCCGGAGCAGCGAAGTTCTTGGTGCCAACAAGAGCTTGTTGGACTTCCTCCGGACTGATTGTCGGGCACATTTCTTCTGGCTCTTCAAAGGTTCTGTGGCAAAAAGCCTCGAAGTGTGCTATTGCTGGAGCGTCGCTCTTGAATGGACGTGTCGTTCCGTATATTCCTTTCCAGAAGCTTTCGATATCGGCTACTGAAGGCGGGTTGTCGACAACACGCAGTGGCTCTTGAAATAGGCGGGACGGAGTCGTACTTGTTCCATAATTCAAACCCGCCTATTTAGCTTTTTCTTAATAGCCATAAGCGCTCGAATCCTATCTAAACAGTGCTGCTTAATAGTGAGCATCACTGTCAGATTTAGAGTGTGGCGTTGGCGTCTGAGTCCGGCTGCTGTTCTCCGAACTTTAGGCGTAAATGCCTTGCCAGTGGTTACGTATTCCACCACATTCTGGATTCGAGAAGCGTGTTGCCAACTGTATCTTGCCTTCGATCTTTCGTACACGCCGCATAGCCTTTTCGGTACTGCTTGAGGGGTTAGTATTCGTCTCGCGGGGCACGAGTTGGCTAGCAGCGTTGTACACGGCACTGTTGATCTGCCAAATGTCGGCGTCTTCTGGTAATCCCTCATCGATAAGAGCGTCTATTCGTGCCAGGTCTTGTGGCTTTAGGGTAGCCCTGCTATTAAGACTAACCCTCGTCCTTAAGTCAACTTCGGCGTACCCTCTAGGATGTTCCCCGACGGCTATTCGCCGCGGTGGAAGTGCGGCTGGCACTTCTTCCTGCTGTCAGGGTGCCCTTACATAACCTGTCCTGCGCAGGAAGGATACTTGAGCTGTTCGCTACTCTCATAGCAGGCCAGCAAGTTGTCTCGAAGTTGCATCGTCCACTTAAAGCGTCCATGTCCATTGCGTCGGTCGTCATAATTGAAACCATCCGGTGTGGCCCCTCCAACTTGTCTCTGATCTCCATCCGGTTGGGATCGATTGTAAGGGGCCCTTTCTCTGTTTGCTAGAACCAGAGAGGTGGATCTCAGAGTGGTTAGCCCTGAGATCTACGTCCGACATCTGTCAGGCAGAGTTTCCTCTGCCTGTCCAGGTACACCGCGTAGAGGCTGCCGGTCCGTTACCCGTACCTTTATCATTATTTTTTTTTCGCGCACGCGATTCTGGACAGTTCTCCCGTGTCTCCGGCATTCTCACGAGAGAAGCGCCAGCGAATTATTCACAGCCACTATTCGCATCCCGCAGGGTCAGTGACTGTAAATTCCAGACTCATGTGCCCTAAGCAAACGGAGGGACCCCAGAATAACTGCCTTCTGAATTTGGCCTGCCAACCATTCGGCTGACTTTTGGCAGGCTGGTATGGCCTTTAATTCCATTTATTATTATTATTTTTTTTTTTGTTAAAAACCAGTCACCATTCTCTGTGGCTCCGACACTCACAGAGGGGAGCTGATAGTACCGGCAGCCACTCCCCACACCCGTGGGGTAAGTGACTACTGGGTCCGGGAATCGTGTGCCCTGAGCAGACGTAATGAACCGAGGATGACGGCCTTCTGCATTCTGCCGGCTAAGACCTCTGCCGAATTTCGGCATGCCGGTATGATCTTAAGTTCCGAAAGCAGTGTGTGTCTCGTTCCACCGAGGGCTCCTATAATCAGTACCACTATCTTAACAGTATGGTCTGGATACAGTCTGCGGAGTTCGAAGAGCAGATCTCGATATTTTGTCCGTTTTTCCTCCTCCTTCAAGACAATGTTGTTCTCCGCGGGAGCCGAGAACTCCACGACAAACATTGTCTTGAGTTGATGGTCGAGGAGTACTACGTCAGGCTTGTTGGCTTGTATTTGCCTGACGGTGGGAAAAGAGTAGTTCCAATAAATTAGACACTTCTCATTTTCCACAACGGACTCAATATCCCCCGGAGCGTAAGGCAGCACTGGTGTCTCGTCTATCCCATACGAGTGCCTTAGGTGATAATAAAGCACTCGTAATGCTCCGTCGTGCCTCTGGATATAGGCCGAGACTGCATATGTCGGACAAGCCGACAACAGATGCATTAAAGTCTCTGGCGCCCTGCGGCAGGCCCTGCAGCTGACATCAGGGACCTCTATACCCATGACACGACTACGATAGACGAGGGTATTAAATACACCATCCTGGCAAGCCATTATGAATCCCTCGGTCTCAGACTTCAGCCCGGCTGACCTTAAGAAGGCAAAGGTCAGCCTTTCGGATAAGCCAAGGTTCTCTATATTTTTATAGAAAACTCCATGCATTGGCTTATCCGTGTGAAGCTGCAGAAAGATGTTGTGTTCTGCAGCTTCAATTTGGGCTTTTCATCGAGCAGGTTCCAACTCGGTGACATAGTCGGGATTTACCCGCTCGACGTCGAAGGAGAGACCATTTATTATTATTATTATGTTTTTAAAATCACAGCTTTTTGCTGGCAGTTTGTACATTCCAGGGAAGAATTTCATCTTATCCTGGGCAGTTTAAAAATTTCCTTGTTAAGTGGCATGTTTGGAGGATAACACTTTTCTGAATGACTTGTGCCAAATACTCGGGCAAGCCTAATTGTCTAATGTTCTTTTTTAGGTGTTTTGACATAACTCCTTCCACTGAAATTATAATTGGTATTATGTGCACCCTGTTAAGTTCTCAGATATGCTTTATCTCTATTGATAAGTTCTCATATTTAGAGACTTTTTCAATCTCAGTTTTAACAAGATTGGCTATTAGGGGGCAACCCTAAACCCCCGTTTATTATTATTATTATTATTATTTTTTTAATAAAAGCCAGTCACCCTTTATACTCTGTGGCTCCGACACTCACAGAGGGGAGCTGGTAGTACCGGCAGCCACTCCCCATGTCCGTGGGGTGAGTGACTACTGGGTCCGAGAATCGTGTGCCCTGAGTAGACGTAATGAGCCGAGGATAATGGCCTTCTGCATCCTGCCGGCTAAGATCTCTGCCGAATTTCGGCATGCCGGTATGATCTTTAGTTCTGAAAGCAGTGTGTGTCTCGTTCCACCGAGGGCTCCTATGATCAGGACCACTAGCTTAACAGTATGGCCAGGGTAAAGCCTGCGGAGCTCGAAGAGCAAATCTCGATATTTCGCCCGTTTTTCCTCCTCCTTCAAGACAATGTTATTCTCCGCGGGAGCCGAGAACTCCACGACAAACATTGTCTTGAGTTGGTGGTCGAGGAGGACCATGTCAGGCTTATTAGCTTGTATTTGCCTGACGGTGGGAAACGAGTAGTTCCAATAAATTAGACACTTCTCATTTCCCAAAATGGACTCAATATCCCCCGAAGCGTAAGGCAGCACTGGTGTCTCGTCTATCCCATACGAGTGCCTTAAGTGACAATAAAGCACTCGTAATGCTGCGTCGTGCCTCTGGATATAGGCCGAGACTGCATATACTGGACAAGCCGACAGCAAATGCATTAATGTCTCCGGCGCCCTGTGGCAGGTTCTGCAGCTGACATCAGGGACTTCTATACCCATGACACGACTTCGATAGACGAGTGTGTTGAATACACCATCCTGGCACGCCACTATGAATCCCTCGGTCTCAGATTTCAGCCCGGCTGACCTTAAGAAAGCAAAGGTCAGCCTTTCGGATAGGCCGCGGTCTTCTATATTTTTATAGAAGACTCCGTGCAATGGCTTATCCGAGTGTAGCTGCAGAAATAAATCAATTTCAGCAGCTTTGACTTGGGCTTTTTGCCGAGCAGGTTCCAACTCGGTGACAGAGTCGTGATTAACCCGTTCAGCGTCGAAGACCAGACCAAGTTCTTCAGCGGCTCTGCGTGCTGCCTTATACAAAAAGGCTCCTACTCCTGCACTTTCATGGTCTCGGACCATGCAGAGGAGGGGATCCGAACTCCTTATGACCTTACAGGCCCCATCCAGAACCATCCTGTTATGGAGACTCTCCAAACTCAAGAGTCCACGGCCTCCCCGATGTCGTGGGAGATATAGCCGTGGAACGGACGATTTAGGGTGCAAACTCCTATAGAGATGCATCTTTTTTCGGGTTCCTACATCGAGTTGTCGCAGCTCCTCTTGATTCCATTTAATTACTCCAAAGGAGTAGAGGAGGATCGGATCGGCAAGCATATTGGTAGCAGACACCTTGTTCTTCCCCGACAGTTCTGAAGACCAGATCTGTCGGAGTCGGTGCTGATACTTGCCGCGGAGAGCGTTTTTTACTACACTCACTTCTTGGGTGGAGCGTTGCTCAACACCCAAGTAAGTGTACGACTCTCCGGCATCTAGATGATGTAAGATGCTTCCGTCCACAAGCTGCGCATCCTCTCCGTAGTCACCGCATCGTCCTCTCTTGAGGTGGACTAGTGCACACTTGTCCAACCCAAATTCCATGCCGACAGCCTGCGTGTACTCCTGTACCACCCTAAGGGACTGGCGTGAATCCCTCTCTCCGGAGGAATAAAGTTTAAGGTCATCCATGTAAAACAGATGGGTGACCTTATGCCTCCTGTCGCCGGGGGTACCGCAGTTGTATCCACGGGTATTTCGAAGCGAAACGGATAATGGTAGTAGTGAGATGCAAAACAGAAGGGGGCTTAGGGAATATCCCTGAAATACTCCCCTTCTGAACAATACCGGCTCTGTCTGGACTCTGCTATTACCCGATGTTATGGTAAAGTGAGTCCTCCAGAGCGGCATGAGTTCTTCGATACATCTCACTACGGGACCGGGCACCGCAAGACATCTGAGTGGACAATAAGCTCATGAGATGTCATATCAAATGCCTTGCTGTAGTCGATCCAGGCCATAGAGAAGTTACGCTTATACTGCACGGAGTCCTGCGTGATACATCTGTCGATCAGCAGGTTCTCCTTGCAGCCAGCGACATCTCTCTTTGACCCTCGTTGCTCACATACCCGTTCGTAAACCCGTTCAACTGCTTGGAGCACCCGCATGTACAAGATGCGTGTAAACAACTTGTAGCATGCGTTTAAGCAAGTTATCGGCCGGTAATTTTTTGGGTTAGACAAATCTCCGTTCTTCGGGATCAGCACTGTCCGCCCCTCGACAACCCAAGAAGGAATTTGCTGCTCCCCATTTAGCCATGAATTAAAAATTCTGGCCAAATGGTGGTGGGTACTGGAAAACTTTTTCCACCAAAAGTTATTTATCCCATCGGGACCTGGAGCAGCAAAGTTCTTAGAGCCCTCAAGAGCTCTTCGAACCTCTTCTGGGGTTATCGGTTGGCACACCTCGTTTGGTTGTTGAAACCTTTGGCAAAAGGCTTCAAAGTGTGCCAGGGCTGGAGTGTCTCGGTTGAGTGGGAGCTTCTGTCCGTAGAGCGTTTTCCAGAAGTTTTCCACCTGATCTACAGTCGGCGGATTCTCTACATTATTATTATTATTATTATTATTATTATTATTTTTTTATTATTATTATTTTTTTTTTGTGAAGCCAGTCGCCCTTCTCTCTGTCTCCGATGCCAGAGAGGGTACGCTGTACTACCAGAGACCACTCCCTACGCCGTAGGGTCAGTGGTCACTGGGTCCGCGAATCGTGTGCTCTGAGCAGGCGTAACGAGCCAAGGATAACGGCCTTCTGCATTCTTCCGGCTAAGATTTCTGCCGAGTTTCGGCATGCCGGTATCGTCTTCAATTCCGAAAGCAGTGTGCGCCTCACCCCACCTAGGCATCCTATGATAAGACCCACTAGTTTAACAGTGTGGTCCGGATAGAGTCTACGGAGTTCGAAGAGAAGATCTCGATATTTAGTCCGTTTTTCCTCCTCTTTCAGAACAATGTTTGTTTCCCCTGCGGCGGAGAATTCAATGACAAACATTGTCCTAAGTTGGTGGTCGAGGAGGACTAAATCAGGTTTATTGGCCTGTATTTGCCTGAGGGTGGGAAACGAGTAGTTCCAATAAATTAGGCACCGCTCATTCCCCACTACGGACTCAATATCCCCCGGAGCGTAAGGCAGCACTGGTGTCTCGTCTATC
Organism: Rutpela maculata; assembly: GCA_936432065.2. Taxonomy (NCBI): domain Eukaryota; kingdom Metazoa; phylum Arthropoda; class Insecta; order Coleoptera; family Cerambycidae; genus Rutpela; species Rutpela maculata. Next base: position 107,423,871 of record OW386287.2, on the reverse strand, counting down.
CCATACGTATGCCGCAGATGATAGTACAGCATCATGTCTGTGGATATAGGCCGAGACAGCGTATGTCGGACAAGCCGACAACAGGTGCACAAGTGTTTCCGGCGCCCTTCGGCAGGCCCTGCAGTTTACATCAAGGACCTCTATACCCAGGACATGACTTCGATAGACGAGTGTGTTAACGACACCATCCTGGCAAGCCATAATGAACCCTTCGGTCTCAGACTTCAGCCCAGCTGACCTTAGGAAAGCAAAGGTCAGCTTCTCAGATAAGCCCCTGTATCCGATGTTCTTGTAGAAGCCTCCATGCAAGGGCTTATCTTTATGCAGCTGCAGAAATTTACGTTGCTCTGCTGCTTTTGTATGGGCTTTTAGCTGAGCAGGTTCCAGCTCGGTGACAGAACTCGGGTTTACCCGTCCAGTGTCGATTATTATTATTATTATTATTATTATTTTTTTTTTTTTTTTTTTTTTTTGGTTTGCCCGCTGCCGGACAGGACTTCCGTGGCCTCCGACACCTCACGGTAGCCGCGCCGGCGAATTCCTTGCAGCCACTCTCCACGACCTGTGGAGTTAGTGACTGCAAATACCTAAATCGTGTGCCCTAAGTAGACGAAGGGACCCCAAGATAACCGCCTTCTGCATCTGGCCTGCCAACCATTCTACCGAATTCTGACAGGCCGGTATGATCTTCAATTCTGAGAGCAGCGAAGGCTTCATCCCTCCGAGTACGCCGATTATTAGGACGACCATCTTGACAGAGTAGCCTGGGTACAGCACTTGGAGCTCATACCGGAGATCATGATATTTGGTCCGTTTTTCCCCCTCCTTCAAAGCGATGTTTGTCTCAGCAGGTGCTGAGAATTCGATGACAAACATCACTTTGTTCTGATGGTCGAGGAGGACTATGTCAGGCTTGTTGGCTTGAATTAGCCTGACGGTCGGGAACGAGTAGTTCCAATAAATTCGGCACCTCTCGTTCTCGACAACGGACTCAATATCTCCGGGGATGTAAGGCAGCACTGGTGTTTGGTCTACCCCATACGAGTGCCGTAGATGGTAGTATAGCACTCGTAAAGCCGCGTTATGGCGGTGGATGTAGGCCGAAATCGCGTATACCGGGCATGCTGAAAGCAAATGCATAAGCGATTCCGGCGCCTGACGGCAGGTCCTGCAGTTAGTATCAGGGACCTCTACACCCATTACGCGGCTACGGTAGACCAAGGTGTTTATTACACCATCCTGACAGGCCACAATGAATCCCTCGGTCTCCGACTTAAGCCCAGCTGACCTTAAAAAGGCGAATGTCAGTCTAGTCGATAAACCCAGTGTTTCCATGTTTTTGTAGAATACACCGTGCATGGGTTTATCGACCTGCTGCCTAAACAGGCTCTCCTGTTCGGCAGCTTTTATTTGGGCTTTCAGACGAGTTGGCTGAAGCTCAGTGACTGACTCTGGGTCAGCACCGCGCCGGCCGCCTCGTCTGACGTCGAATACGAGACCGAGTTCATATGCGGCTCTTTTTGCTGCCTTAAACAATCCTGCGCCCACCCCTGCGATTTCGTGATCTCTCACTAATAGCAGGAGCGGATCCGAGCTCCTGAGGATGTTACATGCCATACTCAGTACTACTCTGCCGTGCATACACTCCAGACCCAAGAGTCCTCGGCCCCCCCGATGACGTGGGAGGTAAACACGAGGAACGGACGATCTAGGATGAATACTCCTATGGATGTTCATCATCTTGCGGGTGTCTCTGTCTAGTTGGCGCAGCTCATCTACTGTCCATTTTACTACCCCAAAGGAGTAGAGCAGAACAGGAACGGCAAGCATGTTAGTAGCAGACGCCTTATTCTTCCCCGAAAGTTCGGACGACCAAATCTTTCGGAGTAGGCGTCTGTACTTGCCGCGGAGAGATTCCTTTATTTGTTGCACATCCTGGATGTGATGTTGTTGCACACCCAGGTATGTGTAGGTCTCTCCGGCATCCAGATGTCTTAGGATGCTTCCGTCTGCGAGCTGCGCGTCCTCAGAAAATTCCCCGCATCGCCCTCTCTTGAGGTGGACGACCGCGCACTTGTCCAACCCGAACTCCATACCAATGGCCCGCGTGTACTCCTCGACCACCCTTAGAGCATTTTGAAGTTCACGCTCTCCGGAGGCATACAGTTTCAGGTCATCCATATAGAATAAATGAGTGACCTTATGCCTCCGGTTGCTGGGTTATTATTATTATTTTTTTTTTTTTTTTTTTTTTTTTTTTTTTTTTTTTTTTTTTTTTTAGTTTATAAAAGCCAGTCACCCTTTATACTCTGTGGCTCCGACACTCACAGAGGGGAGCTGGTACTACCGGCAGCCACTCCCCACGTCCGTGGGGTGAGTGACTACTGGGTCCGAGAATCGTGTGCCCTGAGTAGACGTAATGAGCCGAGGATAATGGCCTTCTGCATCCTGCCGGCTAAGATCTCTGCCGAATTTCGGCATGCCGGTATGATCTTTAGTTCTGAAAGCAGTGTGTGTCTCGTTCCACCGAGGGCTCCTATGATCAGGACCACTAGCTTAACAGTATGGCCTGGGTAAAGCCTGCGGAGCTCGAAGAGCAAATCTCGATATTTCGTCCGTTTTTCCTCCTCCTTCAAGACAATGTTATTCTCCGCGGGAGCCGAGAACTCCACGACAAACATTGTCTTGAGTTGGTGGTCGAGGAGTACCATGTCAGGCTTATTAGCTTGTATTTGCCTGACGGTGGGAAACGAGTAGTTCCAATAAATTAGACACTTCTCATTTCCCACAACGGACTCAATATCGCCCGGAGCGTAAGGCAGCACTGGTGTCTCGTCTATCCCATACGAGTGCCTTAAGTGATAATGAAGCACTCGTAATGCTGCGTCGTGCCTCTGAATATAGGCCGAGACTGCATATACTGGACAAGCCGACAGCAAATGCATTAATGTCTCCGGCGCCCTGTGGCAGGTCCTGCAGCTGACATCAGGGACCTCTATACCCATGACACGACTTCGATAGACGAGTGTGTTGAATACACCATCCTGGCACGCCATTATGAATCCCTCGGTCTCAGACTTCAGCCCGGCTGACCTTAAGAAAGCAAAGGTCAGCCTTTCGGATAAGCCGCGGTCTTCTATATTTTTATAGAAGACGCCGTGCAATGGCTTATCCGAGTGTCGCTGCAGAAATAGATCAATTTCAGCAGCTTTGACTTGGGCTTTTTGCCGAGCAGGTTCCAACTCGGTGACAGAGTCTTGGTTAACCCGCTCAGCGTCGAAGACCAGACCGAGTTCATCGGCGGCTCTGCGTGCTGCCTTGAACAAAAAGGCTCCTACTCCTGCACTTTCATGGTCTCGGACCATGCAGAGGAGGGGATCCGAACTCCTTATGACCTTACAGGCTCCATCCAGAACCATTCTGTTATGGAGACTCTCCAAACTCAAGAGTCCACGGCCTCCCCGATGTCGTGGGAGATATAACCGTGGAACGGACGATTTAGGGTGCAAACTCCTATAATGCATCTTTTTTCGGGTTCCTACATCGAGTTGACGTAGCTCCTCTTGATTCCATTTAATTACTCCGAAGGAGTAGAGGAGGATCGGAACGGCAAGCATATTGGTAGCAGACACCTTATTCTTCCCCGACAGTTCTGAAGACCAGATCTGTCGGAGTCGGTGCTGATACTTGCCGCGGAGAGCGTTTTTTACTACACTCACTTCTTGGGTGGAGCGTTGCTCGACACCCAAGTAAGTGTACGACTCTCCGGCATCTAAATGATGTAAGATGCTTCCGTCCACAAGCTGCGCATCCTCTCCGTAGTCACCACATCGTCCTCTCTTGAGGTGGACTAGTGCACACTTGTCCAACCCAAATTCCATGCCGACAGCCTGCGTGTACTCCTGTACCACCCTGAGGGACTGGCGTAAATCCCTCTCTCCGGAGGCATAAAGTTTAAGGTCATCCATGTAAAACAGATGGGTGACCTTATGCCTCCTGTCGCCGGGGGTACCGCAGCTGTATCCACGGGTATTTCGAAGCGAAACGGATAATGGTAGTAGTGAGATGCAAAACAGAAGGGGGCTTAGGGAATCTCCCTGAAATACTCCCCTTCTGAACAATACCGGCTCTGTCTGGACTCTGCTGTTACCTGATGTTATTGTAAAGCGAGTCCTCCAGAGCGGCATGAGTTCTTCGATACATCTCACTACGGGACCTGGCACCGCAAGACATCTGAGCAAGTGGACAATAAGCTCATGGGATGTCATATCAAATGCCTTGCGGTAGTCGATCCAGGCCATAGAGAGGTTACGCTTATACTGCACGGAGTCCTGCGTGATACATCTGTCGATCAGCAGGTTCTCTTTGCAGCCAGCGACACCTCTCTTTGACCCTCGTTGCTCATATATCCGTTCGTAAACCCGTTCAACTGCTTGGAGCACCCGCATGTACAAGATGCGTGTAAACAACTTGTAGCATGCGTTTAAGCAAGTTATCGGCCGATAATTTTTTGGGTTAGACAAATCTCCGTTCTTCGGGATCAGCACTGTCCGCCCCTCGACAACCCAAGAAGGAATTTGCTGCTCCCCATTTAGCCATGAATTAAAAATTCTGGCCAAATGGTGGTGGGTACTGGAAAACTTTTTCCACCAAAAGTTATTTATCCCATCGGGACCTGGAGCAGCAAAGTTCTTAGAGCCCTCAAGAGCTCTTCGAACCTCTTCTGGGGTTATCGGTTGGCACACCTCGTTTGGTTGTTGAAACCTTTGGCAAAAGGCTTCAAAGTGTGCCAGGGCTGGAGTGTCTCTGTTGAGTGGGAGCTTCTGTCCGTAGAGCGTTTTCCAGAAGTTTTCCACCTGATCTACAGTCGGCGGATTCTCTACAACACGCTGAGGCGGTTCGAAAAGGCGCGAGGGCTTTTTGCGGAATAGATTGTTTTCCGCCAGCCCCCTCGCCCGCCTCACTAGTGACTTTTTACAAGTCACTAGCATCCGTATCTGATCAAGGCAGTGCTGCTTGGTGGTTCGCAGCACTGCCCCATTCAGTGTGTGATGGACGCGTCTTAAATTGGCGGCTATGCGCCTAACCTTAGGCGTGAATGTCTTATTGGCCGCCATATAGTCCATCACACATTGGATACGGGATGCATGTTGCCTCGCCGACCGGATCTTGGCTTCCATCTTATGTATACGCCGCTCCGCTCTCTCCTGTGGGGAGGCAGTGTTCCGCCTCTCCCCTGGGGTTAAGCGCTGTGCAGCAGCGTATACGGCACAGTTTGTGCGCCAGATGTCAGCCCCTTCTGGTATCGCTTCACGAAGTTCAGCATTATTATTATTATTATTTTTTTTTTTTTTTTTTTTTTTGTTAAAAAACCAGTCACCCTTCTCTGTGGCTCCGACCCTCACAGAGGGGTGCTGGTAGTACCGGCAGCCACTCCCCACACCCGTGGGGTAAGTGACTACTGGGTCCGGGAATCGTGTGCCCTGAGCAGACGTAATGAACCGAGGATGACGGCCTTCTGCATTCTGCCGGCTAAGACCTCTGCCGAATTTCGGCATGCCGGTATGATCTTAAGTTCTGAAAGCAGTGTGTGTCTCGTTCCACCGAGGGCTCCTATAATCAGTACCACTATCTTAACAGTATGGTCTGGATACAGTCTGCGGAGTTCGAAGAGCAGATCTCGATATTTTGTCCGTTTTTCCTCCTCCTTCAAGACAATGTTGTTCTCCGCGGGAGCCGAGAACTCCACGACAAACATTGTCTTGAGTTGATGGTCGAGGAGTACTACGTCAGGCTTGTTGGCTTGTATTTGCCTGACGGTGGGAAAAGAGTAGTTCCAATAAATTAGACACTTCTCATTTCCCACAACGGACTCAATATCCCCCGGAGCGTAAGGCAGCACTGGTGTCTCGTCTATCCCATACGAGTGCCTTAGGTGATAATAAAGCACTCGTAATGCTCCGTCGTGCCTCTGGATATAGGCCGAGACTGCATATGTCGGACAAGCCGACAACAGGTGCATTAAAGTCTCTGGCGCCCTGCGGCAGGCCCTGCAGCTGACATCAGGGACCTCTATACCCATGACACGACTACGATAGACGAGGGTATTAAATACACCATCCTGGCAAGCCATTATGAATCCCTCGGTCTCAGACTTCAGCCCGGCTGACCTTAAGAAGGCAAAGGTCAGCCTTTCGGATAAGCCAAGGTTCTCTATATTTTTATAGAAAACTCCATGCATTGGCTTATCCGTGTGAAGCTGCAGAAAGATGTTGTGTTCTGCAGCTTTAATTTGGGCTTTTCGTCGAGCAGGTTCCAACTCGGTGACAGAGTCGGGATTTACCCGCTCGACGTCGAAGAAGAGACCAAGTTCATCGGCTGCTCTTTGTGCTGCCTTAAACAAAAAGGCTCCTATTCCTACACTTTCATGGTCTCGGACCATGCAGAGGAGGGGATCCGAACTCCTGATGACCTTACAGGCTCCATCCAGAACCATCCTATTATGGAGACTCTCCAAACTCAAGAGTCCACGGCCTCCCCGATGTCGTGGGAGGTATAGCCGTGGAACGGACGATTTAGGATGCAAACTTCTATTGAGATGCATCTTCTTGCGGGTTCCTACGTCGAGTTGACGCAACTCCTCTCGAGTCCATTTCACTACTCCAAAGGAGTAGAGTAGGATCGGAACGGCAAGCATGTTGGTAGCAGACACCTTGTTCTTCCCCGACAGTTCTGAGGACCAGATCTGTCGGAGTCGGTGCTGATACTTGCCGCGGAGAGCGTTTATCACTACACCCACTTCTTGGGTGGAGCGTTGCTCGACACCCAAGTAAGTGTACGACTCTCCGGCATCTAGATGATGTAAGATGCTTCCGTCAACGAGTTGCGCGTCCTCTCCGTAGTTCCCGCATCGTCCTCTCTTGAGATGGACCAGTGCACATTTGTCCAACCCGAACTCCATACCGACAGCCTGCGTGTACTCCTGTACCACCCTGAGGGACTGGTGTAGGTCCCTCTCTCCGGAGGCATAAAGTTTAAGGTCATCCATGTAAAACAGATGGGTGACCTTATGCCTCCTATCGCCGGGGGTACCGCAGTTGTATCCACGGGTTTTCCGGAGCGAAACGGATAATGGCAGTAGTGAGATGCAAAACAGAAGGGGGCTGAGGGAGTCTCCCTGAAATACTCCCCTTCTGAATGTTACCGACTCCGTCTGGACTCTATCGTTACCCGATGTAATGGTAAAGCGAGTCCTCCAGAGCGGCATCAGTTCTTCGATGCATCTCACTACGGGACCGGGTATCGCAAGACATCGGAGCAAGTGAACAATAAGCTCATGTGATGTCATATCAAATGCCTTGCGGTAGTCGATCCAGGCCATGGAGAGGTTCCGCTTATACTGCACGGAGTCCTGCGTGACACATCTGTCAATCAACAGGTTCTCCTTGCAGCCAGCGACACCTCTCTTCGACCCTCGTTGCTCATATATCCGTTCGTAAACCGGTTCAAGTGCGTGGAGCACTCGCATGTACAAGATGCGCGTAAACACCTTGTAACATGCGTTTAAACAGGTTATCGGTCGGTAGTTCCTTGGGTTGGACAAATCTCCGTTCTTAGGGATCAGCACTGTCCGCCCTTCAACCACCCAAGAAGGAATTTGCTGCTCCCCATTTAGCCAGGCATTAAAAATTCTGGCCAAATGGTGGTGGGTGCTCGGTAACTTTTTCCACCAAAAGTTATTTATCCCATCGGGACCTGGAGCAGCAAAGTTCTTAGAGCCCTCGAGAGCTCTTCGAACCTCTTCTGGGGTTATTGGTTGGCACACTTCCTGTGGTTGTTGAAACCTTTGACAAAAGGTTTCAAAGTGTGCAAGGGCCGGAGAGTCTCGGTTGAGTGGAAGCTTCTCCTCGTATAGCGTTTTCCAGAAATTTTCCACCTGATCTACAGTCGGCGGATTCTCTGCAACACGCGGAGGCGGTTCGAATAGGCGCGAGGGCTTTTGGCGGAAGAGTTTATTTTCCGCCAGCCCCCTCGCCCGCCTCACTAGTGATTTTTTACAAACCACTAGCATCCGTATCCTGTCGAGACAGTGCTGTTTGGTGGTTCGCAGCACTGCCTCATTGAGTGTGTGATGGACGCGTCTTAAGTTGGCGGCTATTCGACGCACTTTAGGCGTGAACGGTCTATTGGCCGCCATATAGTCCATCACACATTGGATACGGGATGCGTGTTGCCTCGCCGACCGGATCTTGGCTTCCATCTTTGGTATGCGCCGCCTCGCTCTCTCCTGTGGGGAGGCAGTATTACGCCTCTCCACCTGAGAAAAGCGTTGAGCAGCAGCATACACGGCACAGTTTATGTGCCAGATGTCAGCCCGTTCTGGAAGCGCTTCACGAAGTTCTTCATCCACTCTGGCCAGGTTTTGTGGCCCGGGGGCTTTTATGTAGTGTAACCCCCGTCTGGTACTGAAGCCCTCTGGTATTGGTGGAACGTCAGGGACTACATCCTCAACCGGTTCATTCGGTGGACCTTCGACCACCTCATTCACCGGCTGAGGAGCAGCTCTCACGTAGCCCCTGCGACGAAGGTGGGATACATAATCACGCAGGTTTTGTGGCGTGAAGGCGTTGTGCTCTGGGTGCCTTGCACACCACAGAACATGCATTCGCCCCATGTATCCCCTTCGTGCGGGCTCACTGCTTTCGTAGCAATGCAGAAGGTCGTCCCTTAGCTCATCTGTCCACTCAAAGCGTCCTAGTTCATGGCGTTCGTCGTCAACGGGCGCCCGATCCGGTTGGGCCCCACCACCTTGCCCTTGACCCCTATCCGGATGGGGTCGATTGTGGGGGCCCTGTCTTCTGCCTGCGGGAACCAGAAGTTAGGGCTTGTGGGTGGTTAGCCCAGCAAGCCCACGACCGACACCAGAGGGGAAGGAGCTTTCCCCTCCCGGGTGCACTAGGGCTGCCGGTTCGATTTTACACCCCCAGCTGGAGTAAGTGGTGGCGCTACTCACCAAAGGCTTGATTGATTATTTATTATTATTATTATTATTATTATTATTATTATTATTTTTTTTTTTTTTTTTTAGCTAGCTAAAAACCAGTCACCCTTCTCTGTGGCTCCGACCCTCACAGAGGGGAGCTGGTAGTACCGGTAGCCACTCCCCACGCCCGTGGGGTGAGTGACTACTGGGTCCGTGAATCGTGTGCCCTGAGCAGACGTAATGAACCGAGAATAACGGCCTTCTGCATTCTGCCGGCTAAGACCTCTGCCGAGTTTCGGCATGCCGGTATGATCTTAAGTTCCGAAAGCAGTGTGTGTCTCGTTCCACCGAGGGCTCCTATAATCAGTACCACTATCTTAACAGTATGGTCTGGATACAGTCTGCGGAGTTCGAAGAGCAGATCTCGATATTTTGTCCGTTTTTCCTCCTCCTTCAAGACAATGTTGTTCTCCGCGGGAGCCGAGAACTCCACGACAAACATTGTCTTGAGTTGATGGTCGAGGAGTACTACGTCAGGCTTGTTGGCTTGTATTTGCCTGACGGTGGGAAAAGAGTAGTTCCAATAAATTAGACACTTCTCATTTCCCACAACGGACTCAATATCCCCCGGAGCGTAAGGCAGCACTGGTGTTTCGTCTATCCCATACGAGTGCCTTAAATGGTAATAAAGCACTCGTAATGCTCCGTCGTGCCTTTGGATATAGGCCGAGACTGCATATGTCGGGCAAGCCGACAGCAAGTGCATAAGAGTCTCTGGCGCCCTGCGGCAGGCCCTGCAGCTGACATCAGGGACCTCTATACCCATGACACGACTACGATAGACGAGGGTGTTAAATACACCATCCTGGCAAGCCATTATGAATCCCTCGGTCTCAGACTTCAGCCCGGCTGACCTTAAGAAGGCAAAGGTCAGCCTTTCGGATAAGCCAAGGTTCTCTATATTTTTATAGAAAACTCCGTGCATTGGCTTATCCGTGTGAAGCTGCAGAAAGATGTTGTGTTCCGCAGCTTTAATTTGGGCTTTTCGTCGAGCAGGTTCCAACTCGGTGACAGAGTCGGGATTTACCCGCTCGATGTCGAAGGAGAGACCAAGTTCATCGGCTGCTCTCTGTGCTGCCTTAAACAAAAATGCTCCTATTCCTGCACTTTCATGGTCCCGGACCATGCAGAGGAGGGGATCCGAACTCCTGATAACCTTACAGGCTCCGTCCAGAACCATCCTATTATGGAGACTCTCCAAACTCAAGAGTCCACGGCCTCCCCGATGTCGTGGGAGGTATAACCGTGGAACGGACGATTTAGGATGCAAACTCCTATTGAGATGCATCTTCTTGCGGGTTCCTACGTCGAGTTGACGCAACTCTTCTCGACTCCACTTCACTACCCCAAAGGAGTAGAGAAGGATCGGAACGGCAAGCATATTGGTAGCAGACACCTTGTTCTTCCCCGACAGTTCTGAAGACCAGATCTGTCGGAGTCGGTGCTGATACTTGCCGCGGAGAGCGTTTTTCACTACACTCACTTCTTGGGTGGAGCGTTGCTCGACACCCAAGTAAGTGTACGACTCTCCGGCATCTAGATGATGTAAGATGCTTCCGTCCACGAGCTGCGCGTCCTCTCCGTAGTCCCCGCATCGTCCTCTCTTGAGATGGACCAGTGCACATTTGTCTAACCCGAACTCCATACCGACAGCCTGCGTGTACTCCTGTACCACCCTGAGGGACTGGTGTAGGTCCCTCTCTCCGGAGGCATAAAGTTTAAGGTCATCCATATAAAACAGATGGGTGACCTTATGCCTCCTGTCGCCGGGGGTACCGCAGTTGTAGCCACGGGTTTTCCGGAGCGAAACGGATAATGGCAGTAGTGAGATGCAAAACAGAAGGGGGCTGAGGGAGTCTCCCTGAAATACTCCCCTTCTGAAATATACCGGCTCCGTCTGGACTCTATCGTTACCCGATGTTATGGTAAAGCGAGTCCTCCAGAGCGGCATCAGTTCTTCGATACATCTCACTACGGGACCGGGCACCGCAAGACATTGGAGCAAGTGTACAATGAGCTCGTGTGATGTCATGTCAAATGCCTTGCGGTAATCGATCCAGGCCATGGAGAGGTTACGCTTATACTGCACGGAGTCCTGCGTGACACACCTGTCAATCAGCAGGTTCTCCTTGCAGCCAGCGACACCTCTCTTTGACCCTCGTTGCTCATATATCCGCTCGTAAACCGGTTCAACTGCATGGAGCACCCGCATGTACAAAATGCGTGTAAACACCTTGTAGCATGCGTTTAAACAGGTTATCGGCCGGTAGTTCTTTGGGTCAGACAAATCTCCGTTCTTCGGGATCAGCACTGTCCGCCCCTCGACAACCCAAGAAGGAATTTGCTGCTCCCCATTTAGCCATGAATTGAAAATTCTGGCCAAATGGTGGTGGGTACTGGGTAATTTTTTCCACCAATAGTTGTTTATCCCATCGGGACCTGGAGCAGCAAAGTTCTTAGAGCCCTCAAGAGCTCTTCGAACCTCTTCTGGAGTTATCGGTTGGCACACCTCGTTTGGTTGTTGAAGCCTTTGACAGAAGGCTTCAAAGTGTGCCAGGGCTGGAGAGTCTTGGTTGAGTGGAAGCTTCTCCTCGTAAAGCGTTTTCCAGAAATTTTCCACCTGATCTACAGTCGGCGGATTCTCTGCAACACGCGGAGGCGGTTCGAAAAGGCGCGAGGGCTTTTGGCGGAAGAGTTTATTTTCCGCTAGCCCCCTCGCCCGCCTCACTAGTGATTTTTTACAAACCACTAGCATCCGTATCCTGTCGAGACAGTGCTGTTTGGTGGTTCGCAGCACTGCCTCATTGAGTGTGCGATGGACGCGTCTTAAGTTGGCGGCTATTCGACGCACTTTAGGCGTAAATGGCCTATTGGCCGCCATGTAGTCCATCACACATTGGATACGGGATGCGTGTTGCCTCGCCGACCGGATCTTGGCTTCCATCTTTTGTATGCGCCGCTCCGCCCTCTCCTGTGGGGAGGCAGTATTACGCCTCTCCGTCCGAGAAAAGCGTTGAACAGCGGCATACACGGCACAGTTAATGTGCCAGATGTCAGCCCGTTCTGGTAGCGCATCACGAAGTTCTTCATCCACTCTGGCCAGGTCTTGTGGCCCGGGGGCTTTTATGTGGTGTAGCCCCCGTCTGGTACTGAGGCCCTCTAGTACTGGTGGAACAAGGAGAACCACTTCCTCAACCGGTGAATGCGGCGGTCTTTCGGCCACCTCATTCACCGGTCCAGGAGCAGCCCTCACGTAGCCCCTTCTACGAAGATGGGATACATAGTCACGCAGATTTTGTGGCGTGAAGGCGCCATGCTCTGGATGCCTGTCACACCACAGAGCATGCATCCGCCCCATGTATCCCCTTCGTGCGGGCTCACTGCTTTCGTAGCATTGCAGAAGGTCGTCCCTTAGCTCATCCGTCCACTCAAAGCGTCCTTGTGCATAGCGTTCGTCGTCAACGGGCGCTCCATCCGGTTGGGCCCCACCACCTTGCCCTTGACCCCTATCTGGACGAGGTCGATTGTGGGGGCCCTCTCTTCGGTTTACAGGAACCAGAAGTCAGGGCTTGTGGGTGGTTAGCCCAACAAGCCCACGACCGACACCAGAGGGGAATGAGCTTTCCCCTCCCGGGTGCACTAGGGCTGCCGGTTCGGTTTTGCACCCCCAGCTGGAGTAAGTGGTGGCGCTACTCACCAAAGGCTTGATAGATGAAAGTCAGCCCCTCCTGCTTTTTATTATTATTATTATTATTATTATTATTATTATTATTATTATTATTATTATTATTTTTTAACCTTTTTTATAAAAGCCAGTTACCCTTTAAACTCTGTGGCTCCAACACTCATAGAGGGGAGCTGGTAGTACCGGCAACCACTCCCCACACCCGTGGGGTAAGTGACTACTGGGTCAGGGAATCGTGTGCCCTGAGCAGACGTAATGAACCGAGAATGACGGCCTTCTGCATTCTGCCGGCTACGACCTCTGCCGAATTTCGGCATGCCGGATAATCTTAAGACACGAAAGCAGTGTGTGTCTCGTTCCACCGAGGGCTCCTATAATCAGTACCACTATCTTAACAGTATGGTCTGGATACAGTCTGTGGAGTTCGAAGAGCAAATCTCGATATTTTGTCCGTTCTTCCTCCTCCTTCAAGACAATGTTGTTCTCCGCGGGAGCCGAGAACTCCACGACAAATATTGCCTTGAGTTGATGGACGAGAAGGACTACATCAGGCTTGTTGGCTTGTATTTGCCTGACGGTGGGAAAAGAGTAGATCCATTAAATTAGACACTTCTCATTTCTTACAACGGACTCAATATCCCCGGAGCGTAAGGCAGCACTGGTGTTTCGTCTATCCCATACAAGTGCCTTAAATGGTAATAAAGCACTCGTAATGCTCCGTCCTGCCTTTGGATATAGGCCGAGACTGCATATGTCGGGCAAGCCGACAGCAAGTGCATAAGAGTCTCTGGCGCCCTGCGGCAGGCCCTGCAGCTGACATCAGGGACCTCTATACCCATGACACGACTACGATAGACAAGGGTGTTAAATACACCATCCTGGCAAGCCCTTATGAATCCCTCGGTCTCAGAGTTCAGCCCGGCTGACCTTAAGAAGGCAAAGGTCAGCCTTTCGGATAAGCCAAAGTTCTCTATATTTTTATAGAAAACTCCATGCATTGGCTTATCCGTGTGAAGCTGCAGAAAGTTGTGGTGTTCTGCAACTTTAATTTGGGCTTTTCGCCGAGCAGGTTCCAACTCGGTGACAGAATCGCGATTTACCCGCTCGACGTCGAAGGAGAGACCAAGTTCATCGGCTGCTTTTTATGCTGTCCTAAACAAAAAGGCTCCTACCCCTGCATTTTCATGGTCTCGGACCATGCAGAAGAGGGGATCCGAACTCCTGATGACCTTACAGGGTCTATCCTATTATGGAGACTCTCCAAACTCAAGTCCACGGCCTCCCCGATGTCGTGGGAGGTATAGCCGTCGAACAGACGATTTAGAATGCAAACTCTTATTGAGATGCATTTTCTTGCGGGTTCCTACGTCGAGTTGATGCAACACTTCTTGAGTCCATTTCACTACTCCAAAGGAGTAGAGAAGGACCGGAACCGCAAGCATATTAGTAGCAGACATCTTGTTCTTCCCCGACAGTTCAGAAGACCAGATCTGTCGGAGTCGGTGCTGATACTTGCCGCGGAGAGCGTTTTTCACTACACTCACTTCTTGGATGGAGCGTTGCTCGACACCCAAGTGAGTGTACGGCCCTCTGGCATCTAGACGATGTAAGATGCTTCCGTCCACGAGCTGCGCGTCCTCTCCGTAGTTCCCGCATCGTCCTCTCTTGAGATGGAGCAGTGCACATTTGTCTAGCCCGAACTCCATGCCGACAGCCTGCGTGTACTCCTGTACCACCCTGAGGGACTGGTGTAGGTCCCTCTCTCCGGAGGCATAAAGTTAAAGGTCATCCATATAAAACAGATGGGTGACCTTATGCCTTCTATCGCCGGGGGTACCACAGTTGCATCCACGGGTTTTCCGGAGCGAAACGGATAATGGCAGTAGTGAGATGCAAAACAGAAGGGGTCTGAGGGAGTCTCCCTGAAAGTTACCGACTTCGTCTGGACTCTATCATTACTCGATGTAATGGTAAAGCGAGTCCTCCAGAGCGGCATCAGTTCTTCGATGCATTTCACTACGGGACCGGGCGCCGCAAGACATCGGAACAAGTGAACAATAAGCTCATGCGATGTCACAACAAATGTCTTGCTGTAGTCGATCCAGGCCATGGAGAGGTTCCGCTTATAATGCACGGAGTCCTGTGTGACACATCTGTCAATCAACAGGTTCTCCTTGCAGCCAGCGACACCTTTTTTCGACACTCGTTGCTCATATATCCGTTCGTAAACCGGTTCAACTGCGTGGAGCACTCGCATAAACAAGATGCGCGTAAACACCTTGTAACATGCGTTTAAACAGGTTATCGGTCGGTAGTTCCTTGGGTTGGACAAATCTCCGTTCTTGGGATCAGCACTGTCCGTCCTTCAACCACCCAAGAAGGAATTTGCTGCTCCCCATTTAGCCAGACATTAGAAATTCTGGGCAAATGGTGGTGGCTTCCACCAAAAGTTATTTATCCCGTCGGGACCTGGAGCAGCAAAGTTCTTAGCTCTTCGAACCTCTTCTGGGGTTATTGATTGGCACACTTCCTGTGGTTATTGAAAAATTTGACAAATGGTTTCAAAGTGTGCAAGGGCCGGAGAGTCTTGAATGAGTGGAAGCTTCTCCTCGTAAAGCGTTTTCCAGAAATTTTCCACCTGATATACAGTCGGCGGATTCTCTGCAACACGCGGAGAAGGTTCGAAAAGGCGCGAGGGCTTTTGGTGGAAGAGTTTATTTTCCGCCAGCCCCCTCGCCCGCCTCACTAGTGATTTTTTACAAACCACTAGCATCCCTATCCTGTCGAGACAGTGCTGTTTGGTGGTTCGCAGCACTGCCTCATTGAGTGTGTGATGGACGCGTCTTAAGTTGGCGGCTATTCGACGCACTTTAGGCGAGAACGGCCTATTGGCCGCCATGTAGTCCATCACACATTGGATACGGGATGCATGTTGCCTCGCCGACCGGATCTTAGCTTCCATCTTTTGTATGCGCCGCCCCGCCCTCTCCTGTGGGGAGGCAGTATTACACCTCTCCGTCCGAGAAAAGCGTTGAACAGCGGCATACACGGCACAGTTAATGTGCCAGATGTCAGTTCGTTCTGGTAGCGCATCACGAAGTACTTCATCCACACTGGCCAGGTCTTGTGGCCCGGGGGTTTTATGTGGTGTAGCCCCCGTCTGGTACTGAGGCCCTCTCGTACTGGTGGAACAAGGAGAACCACTTCCTGAACCGGTGAATGCGGCGGTCTTTCGGCCACCTCATTCACCGGTCCAGGAGCAGCCCTCACGTAGCCCCTTCTACGAAGATGGGATATATGGTAACGCAGATTTTGTGGTGTGAAGGCGCCATGCTCTGGATGCCTGTCATACCACAGAGCATGCATCCGCCCCATGTATCCCCTTCGTGCAGGTTCACTGCTTTCGTAGCATTGCAGAAGGTCGTCCCTTAGCTCATCTATCCCCTCAAAGCGTCCTTGTCCATAGCGTTCATCGTCAACGGGCGCTCCATCCGGTTGGGCCCCACCAGCTTGCCCTTGACCCCCATCCGGACGAAGTCGATTGTGGGGGGCCCTCTCTTCGGTTTACGGGAACCAGAAGTCAGGGCTTGTGGGTGGTTAGCTCAACAAGCCCACGACCGACACCAGAGGGGAATGAGCTTTCCCCTCCCGGGTGCACTAGGGCTGCCGGTTCGGTATTGCACCTCCAGCTGGAATAAGTGGTGGCGCTACTCACCAAAGGCTTGATAGATGAAAGTCAGTCTCTCCTGCTTATTATTATTATTATTATTATTATTTTTTTTTTTCTCCAATCCAGTCGCCCTTCTCTCTGCCTCCGATACCAGATAGGGTACGCTGGTAATACCAGTGACCACTCTCTACGCCGTAGAGTCAGTGATCACTGGATAACGGCCTTCTGCATTCTTCCGGCTAAGATTTCTGCCAACTCTCGGCATGCCGGTATCGTCTTCAATTCCGAAAGCAGTGTACGCCTCACCCCACCTAGGCATCCTATGATAAGAACCACTAATTTAACAGTGTGGTCCGGATAGAGTCTACGGAGTTCGAAGAGAAGATCTCGATATTTAGTCCGTTTTTCCTCCTCTTTTAGAACAATGTTTGTTTCCCTGGGGCGGAGAATTCAATAACAAACATTGTCCTGAGTTGGTGGTCGAGGAGGACTACATCAGGTTTATTGGCCTGTATTTGCCTAAGGGTGGGAAACGAGTAGTTCCAATAAATTAGACACCGCTCATTCCCCACTACGGACTCAATATCTCCCGGAGCGTAAGGCAGCACTGGTGTCTCGTCTATCCCATATGTGTGCCGCAGATGATAGTACAGCACACGTAATGCTCCATCATGTCTGTGAATATAGGCCGAGACAGCGTATGTCGGACATGCCGACAACAGGTGCATAAGTGTCTCCGGCGCTCTTCGGCAGGCCCTGCAGTTTACGTCAGGGACCTCTATACCCAAGACATGACTTCGATAGACGAGTGTGTTAAAGACACCATCCTGGCAAGCCATAATGAACCCTTCGGTCTCAGACTTCAGCCCAGCTGACCTTAGGAAAGCAAAGGTCAGCTTCTCAGATAAGCCCCTCTCTTCAATGTTCTTGTAGAAGACTCCATGCAAGGGCTTATCTTTATGCAGTTGCAGAAATTTCCTTTGCTCTGCTGCTTTTGTATGGGCTTTCAGCTGGGCGGGTTCCAGCTCGGTGACAGAGCTCGGGTTTACCCGCCCAGTATCGAAGTCGAGACCAAGTTCACCGGCTGCTCTTTGTGCTGCCTTAAATAAGAACGCTCCTATCCCTGCATTTTCATGGTCGCGAACCATGCAGAGAAGGGGATCCGAACTCTTGATGATCTTGCAAGCTCCATCCAGAGCCGACCTGCTATGTAGATACTCCAAACTCAAGAGTCCGCGGCCTCCCTGTTGTCGTGAGAGGTATAATCGCGGAACGGACGATTTTGGATGTAAGCTTCTGTTGAGATGCATCATCTTTCGGGTTCCTACATCGAGTTGGCGCAGCTCGCCTTGTGTCCACTTCATTACTCCAAAGGAGTGTAGGAGGATTGGAACGGCAAGCATGTTAGTTGCAGACACCTTATTCTTCCCCGACAGCTCTGAAGACCAGATCTGCCGGAGGAGGTGCTGATACTTGCCGCGGAGAGCGTTTTTCACTGTTGACACTTCTTGGGTGGAGCGTTGCTCAACACCCAAGTAGGTGTACGACTCTCCGGCATCTAGGTGGTGCAAGATGCTTCCATCTACAAGCTGCGCGTCATCTCCGTAGTCACCGCATCGCCCTCTCTTGAGATGAACCAGTGCACATTTGTCCAAGCCGAACTCCATTCCGACAGCCTGAGTGTACTCATGTACCACCCTGAGAGATTGACGTAAATCCCTCTCGCTGGAGGCATAAAGTTTAAGGTCATCCATGTAAAATAGATGGGTGACCTTATGCCTCCTATCTCCGGGGGTACCGCAATTGTAACCACGGGTTTTGCGAAGTTCAACGGATAACGGCAGTAGCGAAATGCAAAATAGAAGGGGGCTAAGGGAGTCTCCCTGAAACACACCCCTCTTAAACATAACCGGCTCTGTTTGGACTCTGACATTACCAGATGTTATAGCAAAGCGAGTCCTCCAGAGCGGCATGAGTTGTTCTATGCATCTCACTACGGGACCGGGCACCGCAAGACATTGGAGCAAGTGAACAATTAGCTCGTGAGATGTCATGTCAAATGCCTTGCGGTAATCGATCCAGGCCATGGAAAGGTTCCGCTTATACTGCACGGAGTCCTGCGTGACACATCTGTCAATAAGCAGGTTCTCCTTGCAGCCAGCGACACCTTTCTTAGACCCACGTTGCTCGTATATCCGTTCGTAAACCGGGCCGCTTGCTTGGAGTACCCGCATGTACAAGATACGGGTGAATATCTTGTAACATGCGTTTAAACAGGTTATCGGTCTGTAGTTCGCTGGATCTGCCAAATCTCCGTTCTTAGGGAGTAGCACGGTTCGCCCCTCAATAATCCAGGAAGGAATTTGCTGCTCTCCATTTAGCCACGAGGTGAAGATTCTGGCTAAATGGCGGTGGGTGCTCGGAAGTTTTTTCCACCAAAAGTTGTTGATTCCATCTGGTCCAGGAGCAGCAAAGTTCTTGGAGCCTTCAAGGGCTCTTCGAACCTCTTCCGTCGTTATCGGTTGGCACACTGCTTGAGGCTGCTGAAGCCCTTGGCAAAAGGCTTCAAAGTGTGCCAGGGCTGGAGTATCTCGGTTCAGTGGACGCTTTTGTTCGTAAAGCGTCTTCCAGAAGTCTTCCACCTGATCTACAGTCGGCGGATTCTCAACAATACGCTCAGGCGGTTGGAACAGGCGAGATGGCTTCTTGCGGAAAAGGTTATTTTCCGCTACTGCCCTCGCCCGCCTTGCTAGCGACTTTTTGCAAGCCACTAGCATCCGTATTCTGTCGAGACAATGTTGCTTGGTGGTAAGCAGCACTGCCACGTTAAGCGTGTGATGGACTCGCCTTATGTTGGCGGCGATTCGCCGCACTTTTGGCGTGAAAGGCCTGTTCTCCGCCATGTAATCCATCACACACTGAATACGGGAAGCATATTGTCTCGCCGACCGGATCTTGGCTTCCATCTTTCTTATACGCCGCTCAGCTCTCTCCTGCGGGGAAGTAGTATTATCCTGCCTCACCACCGGGGAGAGCCACATCGCGGCGTCGTAGACGGCACAATTAATGTGCCAGATATCAGCCCCTTCCGGAATAGCTTCACTGAGTTCTGCGTCCACTCTGACCAGATCTTGTGGTCGAGGGGGCTTTTGATGGTGCAGCCCCCTCCTGGTTCTGATGCCCTCTGGTATGGGTGGAACATCTAAAACCATCTCCTCGACCGGTTGATTGGGCGGTCTGTCGACTACCTCTTCAACGGGCCTCAAAGCGGTTTTGATGTAGCCTCTGCTTCGGAGATGAGACACATAGTCACGAAGGTTTTGTTTCGTGAAAGCGCGATGTTCTGGGTGGATATCACACCACAGAACATGCATCCGCGCCATGTATCCTCTCCGTGCAGGCTCACTGCTTTCGTAGCACTGCATCAGGTCGTCCCTCAGCTCGTCCGTCCACTCAAAGCGTCCATACGCGTCGCGGTTGTCGTCATCGGGCAATCCGTCCTGTTGGGCCCCACCACCTTGCCCATGACCCCTATCCGCTTGGGGTTTATCGTGGGGGCCCTGTCTTTGGTCAGCTAGAACCAGAGATTTGGGCTTGTGGGTGGTTAGCCCATTATTATTATTATTATTATTATTATTATTATTATTATTATTATTATTATTATTATTATTATTATTATTATTATTATTATTATTATTATTATTTTATTTTATTTTTTTCGGTTTCCCGTTGCCGGACAGAGCTTCCGTGGCCTCCGACACCACACGGTAGCCGCGCCGGCTAATTAATTACAGCCACTTTCCACGACCTGTGGAGTTAGTGACTGTAAACACCTGAATCATGTGCCCTAAGCAGACGAAGGGACCCCAAGATAACCGCCTTCTGCATCTGACCTGCCAACCATTCTGCCGAATTCTGACAGGCCGGTATGATCTTTAATTCTGAGAGCAGCGAAGGCTTCATCCCTCCGAGTACGCCGATTATTAGGACGACCATCTTGACCGAGTAGTCTGGGTACAGCACTTGGAGCTCATACCGGAGATCACGATATTTGGTCCGTTTTTCCCCCTCCTTCAAAGCGATGTTTGTCTCAGCAGGTGCAGAGAATTCGATGACAAATATCACTTTGTTATGATGGTCGAGGAGGACTATGTCAGGCTTGTTGGCTTGAATGAGCCTGACGGTCGGGAACGAGTAGTTCCAATAAATTCGGCACCTCTCGTTCTCGACAACGGACTCAATATCTCCGGGGATGTAAGGCAGCACTGGTGTTTGATCTACCCCGTACGAGTGCCTTAGATGGTAGTATAGCACTCGTAATGCCGCGTTATGGCGGTGGATGTAGGCCGAAATCGCATATGCTGGACATGCTGAAAGCAAATGCATTAGCGATTCCGGCGCCTGACGGCAGGTCCTGGCAGGTTATTATTATTATTAGTATTATTATTATTATTATTATTACTATTATTATTATTATTTGTTAAAATCCAGTCACAATTCTCTGTGGCTCCGACCCTCACAGAGGGGAGCTGGTAGTACCGGCAGCCACTCCCCTCACCCATGGGGTAAGTGACTACTGGGTCCGGGAATCGTGTGCCCTGAGCAGACGTAATGAACCGAGATCGACGGCCTTCTGCATTCTGCCGGCTAAGACCTCTACCGAATTTCGGCATGCCGGTATGATCTTAAGTTCCGAAAGCAGTGTGTGTCTCGTTCCACCGAGGGCTCCTAAAATCAGTAACACTATCTTAACAGTATGGTCTGGATACAGTATGCGGAGTTCGAAGAGCAAATCTCGATATTTTGTCCGTTTTTCCTCCTCCTTCAAGACAATGTTGTTCTCCGCGGGACCCGAGAACTCCACGACAAACATTGTCTTGAGTTGGTGGTCGAGGAGGGCTACGTCAGGATTGTTGGCTTGTATTTGCTTGACTATGGGAAAAGAGTAGTTCCAATAAATTAGACACTTCTCATTTCCCACAACGGACTCAATATCCCCCGGAGCGTAAGGCAGCACTGGTGTTTCGTCTATCCCATACGAGTGCCTTAGATGGTAATAAAGCACTCGTAATGCTCCGTCGTGCCTTTGGATATAGGCCGAGACTGCATATGTCGGGAAAGCCGACAGCAAGTGCATAAGAGTCTCTGGCGCCCTGCGGCAGGCCCTGCAGCTGACATCAGGGACCTCTATATCCGTGACACGACTACGATAGACGAAGGTGTTGAATACACCATCCTGGCAAGCCATTATGAATCCCTCGGTCTCAGACTTCAGCCCGGCTGACCTTAAGAAGGCAAAGGTCAGCCTTTCGGATAAGCCAAGGTTTTCTATATTTTTATAGAAAACTCCATGCATTGGCTTATCCGTGTGAAGCTGCAGAAAGTTGTGGTGTTCTGCAACTTTAATTTGGGCTTTTCGCCGAGCAGGTTCCAACTCGGTGACAGAATCGCGATTTACCCGCTCGACGTCGAAGGAGAGACCAAGTTCATCGGCTGCTTTTTATGCTGTCCTAAACACAAAGGCTCCTACCCCTGCATTTTCATGGTCTCGGACCATGCAGAAGAGGGGATCCGAACTCCTGATGACCTTACAGGCTCCATCCAAGACCATCCTATTATGGAGACTCTCCAAACTCGAGAGTCCACGGCCTCCCCGATGTCGTGGGAGGTATAGCCGTGGAACGGGCGATTTAGGATGCAAACTCCTATTGAGATGCATCTTCTTACGGGTTCTTACGTCGAGTTGACGCAACTCCTCTCGAGTCCATTTCACTACTCCAAAGGAGTAGAGTAGGATCGGAACGGCAAGCATGTTGGTAGCAGACACCTTGTTCTTCCCCGACAGTTCTGAAGACCAGATCTGTCAGAGTCGGTGCTGATACTTGCCGCGGAGAGCGTTTTTCACTACACACTGACTTCTTGGGTGGAGCGTTGCTCGACACCCAAGTAAGTGTACGACTCTCCGGCATCTAGATGACGTTATTATTATTATTACCTTTATTTTTTTTTTTTTTTTTCGGTTTCCCGTTGCCGGACAGGGCTTCCGTGGCCTCCGACACCACACGGTAGCCGCGCCGGCTAATTCATTACAGCCACTCTCCACGACCTGTGGAGTTAGTGATTGTAAACACCTGAATCATGTGCCCTAAGACGACGAAGGGACCCCAAGATAACCGCCTTCTGCATCTGACCTGCCAACCATTCTGTCGAATTCTGACAGGCCGGTATGATCTTTAATTCTGAGAGCAGCGAAGGCTTCATCCCTCCGAGTACGCCGATTATTAGGACGACCATCTTGACCGAGTAGTCTGGGTACAGCACTTGGAGCTCATACCGGAGATCACGATATTTGATCCGTTTTCCCCCTCCTTCAAAGCGATGTTTGTCTCAGCAGGTGCTGAGAATTCGATGACAAACATCACTTTGTTCTGATGGTCGAGGAGGACTATGTCAGGCTTGTTGGCTTGAATTAGCCTGACGGTCGGGAACGAGTAGTTCCAATAAATTCGGCACCTCTCGTTCTCAACAACGGACTCAATATCTCCGGGGATGTAAGGCAGCACTGGTGTTTGATCTACCCCGTACGAGTGCCTTAGATGGTAGTATAACACTTGTAAAGCCGCGTTATGGCGGTGGATGTAGGCCGAAATCGCATATATCGGGCATGCTGAAAGCAAATACATCAGCGATTCCGGCGCCTGACGGCAGGTCCTGCAGTTGATATCAGGGACCTCTACATCCATTACGCGGCTTCGGTAGACCAAGGTGTTTATTACACCATCCTGACAGACCACAATGAATCCCTCGGTCTCCGACTTAAGCCCAGCTGACCTTAAAAAGGCGAATGTCAGCCTAGTTGATAAACCCAGTGTTTCTACGTTCTTATAGTACACACCGTGCATGGGTTTATCGACATACTGCCTGAACAGATTCTCCTGTTCGGCAGCTTTTATTTGTACTTTCAGACGATTTGGCTGAAGCTCGGTGGCTGACTCTGGATCAGCACCGCGCCGGCCATCTCGTCTGTCGTCGAATACGAGACCAAGTTCATCTGCGGCTCTCATTGCTGCCTTGAACAATCCTGCGCCCACCCCTGCGATTTCGTGTTCTCTCACTAATAGCAGGAGCGGATCCGAGCTCCTGAGTATGTTACATGCCATACTCAGCGCTACTCTGCCATGCATACACTCCAGACCCGAGAGTCCTCGGCCCCCCCGATGACGTGGGAAGTAAACACGAGGAACGGACGATCTAGGATGAATACCCCTATGGATGTTCATCATCTTGCGGGTATCTCTGTCTAGTTGGCGCAGCTCATCTACAGTCCATTTTACTACCCCAAAGGAGTAGGGCAGAACAGGAACAGCAAGCATGTTAGTGGCAGACGCCTTATTCTTCCCCAAAAGTTCGGAGGACCAAACCTTTCGGAGTAGACGTCTGTACTTGCCGCGGAGAGACTTCTTTATTTGTTGCACATCCTGGATGTGATGTTGTTGCACACCCAGGTATGTGTAAGTCTCCCCGGCATCCAGATGTCTCAGGATGCTTCCGTCTGCGAGCTGCGCATCTTCAGAGAATTCCCCGCAACCCCCTCTCTTGAGGTGGACGACCGCGCACTTGTCCAACCCGAACTCCATGCCAATGGCCCGCGTGTACTCCTCGACCACCCTTAGAGCATTTTGAAGTTCACGCTCACCGGAGGCATACAGTTTGAGGTCATCCATATAGAACAGATGGGTGACCTTATGCCTCCGGTTGCTGGGTGGGCCACAGTGGTACCCGCGAGTTTGGCGGAGTTCAACAGATAACGGCAGCAGTGAGATGCAAAAGAGGAGGGGACTCAGAGAATCTCCCTGGAATACTCCTCTTCTGAATGCTACCTGTTCTGTCGTAACCCGCTGTGCACCTGATGTTATGGTGAAGCGGGTCCTCCAGGGTGGCAGCAGTTGTTCTATGCATCTCATTAGTGGCTCTGCTACCGCAAGACATTTGAGCAAATGTAACAATAGTTCATGCGATGTTGTATCAAATGCCTTACGATAGTCAATCCAGGCCATCGATAGATTCCGCTTGTATTGCACAGAATCCTGTGTAATACAGCGATCTACCAGCAGGCTGTCTTTACAACCTGCCATGCCCTTCTTGAAGCCACGCTGCTCGTATATCTGCTGGAAGACCGGATCAACCTGCCGTAGTGTCCGAGCGTACAGGATACGTGTAAATATCTTGTAGCCGGAGTTCACACAGGTGATTGGCCTATAATTCCTTGGGTCGGACAGATCACCCTTTTTGGGAATAAGCACGGTACGTCCCTCGACAAACCAGTCCGGGATTGACTGCTCCTCATTCAACAACTTGTTGAAAACTCGGGCCAGACGACGGTGAGTGGAAGGAAATTTTTTCCACCACCAGTTGTTTATGCTGTCTGGACCCGGGGAAGCGAAGTTCTTGGTGCCAACAAGAGCTTGCTGGACTTCCTTCGGACTGATTGCCGTGCACACTTCTTCTGGCCTTTCAAAGGATCTGTGGCAGACAGCCTCGAAGTGTGCTTGCTCTTGCTGGAGTGTTGCTATCGAACGAACGTGTCGTTTTGTAGATTCCTTTCCAGAAGTTTTCGACATCGGCTACAGTTGGTGGATTATCGACAGCACGCTGTGGCTCTTGAAATAGGCGGGAAGGATTCGTACGGAACAAAGCATTTTGCTCCATACTTCGTATCCGCCTGTTTAGCTTTTTCTTGATAGCCATAAGCGCTCGAATCCTATCTAAACAGTGCTGCTTAATAGTGAGCATCACTGTCAGATTTAGAGTGTGGTGTTGGCGTCTGAGTCCGGCTGCTGTTCGCCGGACTTTAGGCGTAAATGCCTTGCCAGTGGTTACGTATTCCACCACACTCTTCGAGAAGCGTGTTGTCTGGCCAACTGTATTTTTTTTTTAAACTATTTAACGTCGGCCTATTTCCGCTACTAGGGCCTATCGCCGACGCCAGGAGACGAGCTACCCCCAACCTGGAAATTTTGCCGAACCTCTTCCCTTAAGAAGAGTAGGGATTTTTACTTGCCTAACATTTAATAGACAAGGGACCGCCTGCTTTACACCCCCTTCGAAGGATGGTATATCCACTACGTAATCCTCGTCTGAAATTACGTAACTTCCGAGTACACACTGATATACAAGCCTCTAGAAGGTGGGGCGAGAACGCTGTATTTCCCAAGGTAGATGGGTCGCCCATCCAAGTACTAACCGCGCTCGACGTTGCTTCAACGGAATATCGACTGATATTCACATTGAAGTCGCCTCTACGCTCGCCCCTTCCAACTGTATTTTGCCTTCGATCTTTTGTACACGCCGCTTAGCCTTTTCGATATCGCTCGAGGTATTGTTTGTCCTCTCGCGGGGAACGAGTTGGCTAGCAGCGTTGTACACGGCAGTGTTGATCTGCCAGATATCAGCGTCTTCTGGCAATTCCTCATCGATGACAGCGTCCATCCGCGCCAGGTCTTGTGGCTTTAGGGTAGCCCTGCTGTTAAGGCTAACCCTCGTCCTTAAGTCAACATCGGCGTATCTTCTAGGATGTTCCTCAACAGCGATTTGCCGCCGTGGGAGTGCGGCTGGCACTTCTTCCTGCTGCCGGGGTGCCCTTACGTACCCTGTCCTGCGCAGGAAGGATACTTGATCTCTGAGCTGTTGCTCAGAGAAGACGCGATGCTCTGGATGCATGTCGCACCAGTTTTCGTGCCATCGCGCCATGTATCACCTGCGCGCAGGTTCGCTGCTCTCATAGCAGGTCAGCAAGTCATCTGGAAGTTCCCTCGTCCACTTAAAGCGTCCTTGTACATTGCGTGCGTCGTCAACATTGAGACTATCCGGTATGGCCTCTCCAACTTGTCTCTGACCCCCATCCGAAGGGGCCCTTTCTCTGTTGGTTGGAACCAGAGATCTGGGTCTCAAGATGGTTAGCCCCGAGACCCACGTCCGACATCTGTCAGGCAGAGTTTCCTCTGCCCGTCCAGGTACACCGCGTGGAGGCTGCCGGTCCAGGTATAGCGCGTGGAGGCTGCCGGTCCGTTTTCCGTTATTATTATTATTATTTTTTTTTTGCTAAAAACCAGTCACCCTTCTCTGTGGCTCCGACCCTCACAGAGGGGAGCTGGTAGTACCAGCAGCCACTCCCCACACTCGTGGGGTAAGTGACTACTGGGTCCGGGAATCGTGTGCCTTGAGCAGACGTAATGAACCGAGAATGACGGCCTTCTGCATTCTGCCGGCTAAGACCTCTACCGAATTTGGGCATGCCGGTATGAGCTTAAGTTCCGAAAGCAGTGTGTGTCTCGTTCCACCGAGGGCTCCTATAATCAGTACCACTATCTTAACAGTATGGTCTGGATACAGTCTGCGGTGTTCGAAGAGCAAATCTCGATATTTTGTCCGTTTTTCCTCCTCCTTCAAGACAATGTTGTTCTCCGCGGGAGCCGAGAACTCCACGACAAACATTGTCTTGAGTTGGTGGTCGAGGAGGACTACGTCAGGCTTGTTGGCTTGTATTTGCCTGATTGTGGGAAAAGAGTAGTTCCAATAAATTAGACACTTCTCATTTCCCCCGGAGCATAAGGCAGCACTGGTGTCTCGTCTATCCCATACGTATGCCGCAGATGAGTACAGCACACGTAATGCTCCATCATATCTGTGGATATAGTCCGAGACAGCGTATGTCGGACAAGCCGACAACAGGTGCATAAGTGTCTCCGGCGCCCTTCGGCAGGCCCTACAGTTTACATCAGTGACCTCTATACCCAGGATTATTATTATTATTATTATTATTATTTTTATTTTATTTTTTTGTTAAAAACCAGTCACCAGTCTCTGTGGCTCCGACCCTCACAGAGGGGAGCTGGTAGTACCGGCAGCCACTCCCCACACCCGTGGGGTAAGTGACTACTGGGTCCGGGAATCGTGTGCCCTGAGCAGACGTAGTGAACCGAGGATGACGGCCTTCTGCATTCTGCCGGCTAAGACCTCTGCCAAGTTTCGGCATGCCGGTATGATCTTAAGTTCCGAAAGCAGTGTGTGTCTCGTTCCACCGAGGGCTCCTATAATCAGTACCACTATCTTAACAGTATGGTCTGGGTACAGTCTGCGGAGTTCGAAGAGCAGATCTCGATATTTTGTCCGTTTTTTCCTCCCCCTTCAAGACAATGTTGTTCTCCGCGGGAGCCGAGAACTCCACGACAAACATTGTCTTGAGTTGATGGTCGAGGAGTACTACGTCAGGCTTGTTGGCTTGTATTTGCCTGACGGTGGGAAAAGAGTAGTTCCAATAAATTAGACACTTCTCATTTCCCACAACGGACTCAATATCCCCCGGAGCGTAAGGCAGCACTGGTGTTTCGTCTATCCCATACGAGTGCCTTAAATTATTATTATTATTATTATTATTATCACGCCTTGTTACACGACCTCAGCTAGCCTTAGCTGGGTTCTTTTCACCAGTACCCTGGGGTCCTTCGTCAAGGCCTGGCGCGGACGGATATTCTGTCCATTGGCTAGCTGGTTTTTGTAGTACTCCTGAAGGAGATATTCATCTCATCTCAGGATACACCTAAAAATTTCCTGGTGATATGGCACGTTTGTAATATTGCTGCCTTTTGTATGGTAACTAACATAGTTTCAGGAATATTTAACTTCTTTAAATTCTTCTTTAGGTTGGTAGTCATTACTCCAGTAGCGGAGATTACTATAGGTACTATTTGAATCTCTTTCAGCTTCCACATACGCTTTATTTCTATTGCTAGATTTTCATATTTAGTTGTTTTTTCTGCTTCGATTCGCATAATATTATTTGTTAGTGGGCATGCAATGTCAATAATAGTTGCTTTCGCCTTTACTCTATTAATGATGACGATGTCCGGTCTGTTGAAGTCTACCGTATTATTCGTGGCTATAGGTCTGTCCCAATATAAAACAGTATCGGCGGATTCAGTTACTGGCTTGGGCTGGTACTTGTAGTGTGGTGGAGGATCTTTAATTAAACCGTAATTTTTTGCCAGTTGCCGATGGATAATTTTTGCAATCTGGTTGTGTCTTCCTAGGTAAGCAGTGTTGGCCAATGCTGGGCACCCTGCTATTATGTGTTCTATCGTTTCATTTGTAGTTTGACACTTCTTGCATTTATCTTCGACTGCTAATTTTAATATGTGTTTTTCATAGTTCTTAGTCCTGATGCATTCATCTTGAATGGCTACTAAGAAACCCTCAGTTTCCGGATGTAAGAAACCTTTTTAAGCCATGACAGGGAGCCTTCCTTGTCTGTATTTGGTCGAGATAATGCCGCTGGATACTTTCCGTGTAGTACCTTTTCTCTCCAGGTTAGAGCCATCTGGGTGCGTGGTCTTACGGCTGGATTTTCTTCAGCTAGATTTAGGGGGGTGTAATTTCTATCTGCAGCCACCACCTTTTGTATCAGTGGATTTTCTGAGTTCTGAAAATACTGCCTCATAGCATGTTCTTGTCTCCGGCATAGTTCTTCTATATTTATTAATCCTCTTCCCCCTTCGTTCCTTTGCAAATAAATCCGCTCCACCGCTGCTTTTGGATGGTGCATTCTGAACTTTGTTAACAATTTCCGTGTGAGTCGATCTAGTTCTTTGAGATCTGTTTCCGTATATTTCAATACTCCGAAGTAATATGTCAAGACTGACATTGCCCATGTATTTATAGCTGTAGTTAAATTTCTTGCATCTAATTGTGTATTCAATAACTTAGTTAATCTCTGCCGGTATTTTTCTCTCGCTTCTTTCTTTATCTCTGCGTGTTCGATAGGCCCGTGCTGTTTAATTCCAAGGTATTTATACCGTTGTTCTGGTTGTAAAGGAAGTATTTCAGTCTCGACATTTTCGGTTATAGTTTTTCCTCGACAGATTGTTACTGTTGCACATTTGTCTAATCCAAAATTCATTTTAATATCTTTTGTGAATATTCTGGCAGTGTTTATCAAGGATTGAAGTTCTCTCTTATTTTCTCCGTAGAGTTTTATATCATCCATAAACATGAGATGACTTAATCGGGTGTTGCACTGTATATCTAAGCGGTATCCTTTCTCTGACTCATTTAATAGTGTAGACAGGGGATTCAGGGCCAAAACAAACCACAGAGGACTCAGCGTATCTCCCTAAAAGATTCCACGCCCTATTTTAACTTGTTCGATTGCCTCTCCGTTGAGGTGGAGGTTTGTGCTCCAATCTTCCATCAGTGTTTCCAGCAATGATCTGATTTTATGGTGTACTTTATAAATCTTCAGCACTTTTCGTAGCCAATCATGAGGAACAGAATCGTATGCTTTTGAATAATCGATGAAGCACATGTTCAGACTTCTGCTCTTTATTTGCGATTGTTTCATGACTACAGCGTCTATAATCAACTGTTCCTTGCATTCTAGACTCTTCTTGATGCATCCCTTTTGTTCAATGGCTATAAGATCGTTGTTTGTACAGTGCTCGTAGATCAAGGAGTGCACAGCTGATGTCAGGTGTTTATATACCACAGAGAGACAAGTGATTGGTCGAAAGTTGCTGGGATCTGCTCTGTCTCCTTTTTTATATAGTAGGAAAGTATTTGCTTTGGTCAGGTATAATGGGAACTCCTCTGGGTGGTTAGTATCCGATTAAAACACCTAGCAAAAATTCTTGGCAGGCACGGGAAGGCTTTCAGCCAGTAATTTTGGATTTGGTCAGGTCCTGGTGCTTTCCAGTTCAGTAACAATTTAAGGATATTTCTGACGTTTTCTTCCTTAATTTCTATTCCCTCCATAGGTTGGATGCTTTCTGCCTTTTTTGTTATTCTTTGTATCCACTTGGCATTTGTGTTATATTTTTCTGCTGGGGTCCATATATCTCGCCAATATCTAGTAAATGTGTCCTTCTCTACTTCTGTTCTCTTTTCTTTATTATCCTCTTTCTTTTCCAGCTCTCTGTAGAAGGTTTTCTGACTTTTTGCAAATTGCCTATTTTGTTGTTTTCTTTTATTCATTATTATTATTATTATTATTTTTTTTTTTTTCGGGTAGCCCACTGCCGGACAGGACTTCCGTGGCCTCCGACACCTCACGGTAGCCGCGCCGGCAAATTCCTTACAGCCACTCTCCACAACCTGTGGAGTTAGTGACTGCAAATACCTAAATCGTGTGCCCTAAGTAGAC
Source organism: Rutpela maculata (assembly GCA_936432065.2). Lineage (NCBI taxonomy): Eukaryota > Metazoa > Arthropoda > Insecta > Coleoptera > Cerambycidae > Rutpela > Rutpela maculata. Next base: position 107,393,279 of record OW386287.2, on the reverse strand, counting down.
GAAGGGACCCCAAGATAACCGCCTTCTGCATCAGGCCTGCCAACCATTCTGCTGAATTCTGACAGGCCGGTATGATCTTCAATTCTGAGAGCATCGAAGGCTTCATCCCTCCGAGTACGCCGATTATTAGGACGACCATCTTGACGGAGTAGTCTGGGTACAGCACTTGGAGCTCATACCGGAGATCACGATATTTGGTCCGTTTTTCCCCCTCCTTCAAAGCGATGTTTGTCTCAGCAGGTGCTGAGAATTCAATTACAAACATCACTTTGTTCTGATGGTCGAGGAGGACTATGTCAGGCTTGTTGGCTTGAATTAGCCTGACGGTCGGGAACGAGTAGTTCCAATAAATTCGGCACCTCTCGTTCTCGACAACGGACTCAATATCTCCGGGGATGTAAGGCAGCACTGGTGTTTGGTCTACCCCATACGAGTGCCATAGGTGGTAGTATAGCACTCGTAAAGCCGCGTTATGGCGGTGGATGTAGGCCGAAATCGCGTATACCGGGCATGCTGAAAGCAAATGCATCAGCGATTCCGGCGCCTGACGGCAGGTCCTGCAGTTGGTATCAGGGACCTTTACACCCATTACGCGGCTCCGGTAGACCAAGGTGTTTATTACACCATCCTGACAGGCCACAATGAATCCCTCGGTCTCCGACTTAAGCCCAGCTGACCTTAAAAAGGCGAATGTCAGCCTAGTCGATAAACCCAGTGTTTCCATGTTTTTGTAGTATACACCGTGCATGGGTTTATCGACATGCTGCCTAAACAGGCTCTCCTGTTCGGCAGCTTTTATTTGGGCTTTCAGACGAGTCGGCTGAAGCTCAGTGACTGACTCTGGGTCAGCACCGCGCCGGCCGCCTCGTCTGGCGTCGAATACGAGACCGAGTTCATCTGCGGCTCTTTTTGCTGCTTTAAACAATCCTGCGCCCACCCCTGCGATTTCGTGATCTCTCACTAATAGTAGGAGCGGATCCGAGCTCCTGAGGATGTTACATGCCATACTCAGTACTACTCTGCCATGCATACACTCCAGACCCAAGAGTCCTCGTCCCCCCCGATGACGTGGGAGGTAAACACGAGGAACGGACGATCTAGGATGAATACTCCTATGGATGTTCATCATCTTGCGGGTGTCTCTGTCTAGTTGGCGCAGCTCATCTACCGTCCATTTTACTACTCCAAAGGAGTAGAGCAGAACAGGAACGGCAAGCATGTTAGTAGCAGACACCTTATTCTTCCCCGAAAGTTCGGACGACCAAATCTTTCGGAGTAGGCGTCTGTACTTGCCGCGGAGAGATTCCTTGATTTGTTGCACATCCTGGATGTGATGTTGTTGCACACCCAGGTATGTGTAGGTCTCTCCGGCATCCAGATGTCTTAGGATGCTTCCGTCTGCGAGCTGCGCGTCCTCAGAAAATTCCCCGCATCGCCCTCTCTTGAGGTGGACGACCGCGCACTTGTCCAACCCAAACTCTATACCAATGGCCCGCGTGTACTCCTCGACCACCCTTAGAGCATTTTGAAGTTCACGCTCTCCGGAGGCATACAGTTTCAGGTCATCCATATAGAATAAATGGGTGACCTTATGCCTCCGGTTGCTGGGTGGTCCACAGTGGTACCCGCGAGTTTGGCGGAGTTCAACAGATAACGGCAGCAGTGAGATGCAAAAGAGGAGGGGACTCAGAGAATCTCCCTGGAATACTCCTCTTCTGAATGCCACCTGCTCTGTCGTAACCCGCTGTGCACCTGATGTTATGGTGAAGCGGGTCCTTATTATTATTATTATTATTATTATTTCTCTGTTGTTCTCAGCTCTTTCTATGCTGGCAATTTTTCATGAGGTACGGGCTAAGCCAAGCACTCTCATGCTTGATTCAAGAACTTACGAACTATTCTTGTTGTTCCTAGAATCACAGCTTTTTGTAAGGTTATGTAAGTATTCTTGTGTAACCCTATTTTTTTAATATTTTCGTGTAAACTCATAGGGATGACGCCGGTGGTTGACAGTACAATGGGTACTATATATACGTTTTCCATACTCCACATCCGTTTTATCTCTTCCACCAATTCGTTGTACTTTTGATGTTTTGCTGCTATTGTTTTTTGGACGTTGTTAGTGTTTGGGACAGCGATATCTATTAAGTAGGCGGTTTTTTCTGTTTTGTCTTGAAGGACTATATCAGGTCTGTTATTGTGGATGGTTCGGTCCGTAATGATAGATCTGTCGTAGTAGAGTTTGAACCTATCAGACTCTAGCACAGGCTCAGGTTTGTATTTGTAATAAGGTAAGCTGTTTTCAATCAGGTTATGCTTGATGGCTAGGTTCTGGTGTATTATATTTGTAGCCTGATTGTGTCGGTGGAGATAATCATTTTGTGCTAGATGGCTACATGCACTAGTAATATGTTGTATAGTTTCCGCCTTTTCACCACATCTTCTGCACCTGTCATCTTCGATAAGGCCGTTTTTAATAACATGCTTTTGGTAGTTCCTGGTGTTAATCACTTGGTCCTGGATGGCAGTCAGAAAACCTTCTGTTTCTGGGAAGAGACCTCCATTCCTGAGCCAAGCGTTCGACGCTATTTTGTCGACTTCTGTATTGCTCAGATCATGTGGGTGTTTCCCATGTAGTGCCATTCCTTTCCATTGGTCGATCTTTTCCCTTACAGACGTAACCTGCTCATTGTGTTGTGGCATGTGATCATTTAGATTTAGAGGGGAGTATTTATCGTCGGAAGAGCAAATAGCTAGGTGTGCTGGGAATCCTGCCTTTGATGAAAGTACGCTTATTATTATTATTATTATTATTATTATTATTATTATTATTATTATTATTATTATTATTATTATTATTATTATTATTATTATTATTATTATTATTATTATTATTATTATTATTTTGGCTTTCTCAGGGTTGTCCTGGTATTGTTGAGGCATTGGCGGAGGGTTAACTCAAGCCATGCTTCTTCTATTGTGTGTTGAGAAACTTCCTGACTATTGTGCATGTATTGATGATAACGGATTTTTGAAGACTTATGTATATATCTGGATAGAGTTGTAGAGTGGCAATGCTTTGATGGCGTTTTTTCGGAATCACACCAGTTGCTGATATTATGATGGGTACTATTTGTACTTTGTTTTGGTTCCATATTTGTTTTATTTCTTCTGATAACGGTAGATATTTTTGAATTTTTTCTGTATGTTTTTTTCTAGATTGGATGTGTTGGGTATTGCTATGTCAATTAGATATGTTATTTTGGTTTGTTTGTCTATTAATGTTATATCGGGTCTATTATTGTTTATTGTTCGATCGGTTAGTATAGTTCTATTCCAGTATAGTTTTACATTGCTGTTCTCTAGAACAGTTTCTGGATAGCATGAATACCACGGTTTGTCAGGTTGTGTGAGTTTATATTTGTGGATTAGCGCTAGGTGGATTTGTTTGCATACATTATCATGTCTGTGGGTGTATTCGTTGGGTGCAAGTGTGTTACAACCGCTGGTAATGTGTTCTATTGTTTCCTGTGTTGTCGAGCAGCGTCTACATTTATCATCATTTATTGTACTGTCTTTTATTATATATTTAGTATAGTTCCTGGTTTTTATTATTATTATTATTATTTTATTTTCACAGTCTCGTTTTTCAACGGTGTCTTTCTGATGGTAGGTTGCTTCAGACGGACAATTGACAAGCCTTTCTGCATATTAATTTAAAATGGATAGGAAACGTCTTACAATGTGACATGTGTCTAGCACAATAGTTTTTTGTAAATGAGATATTAAGTATTTTATATCCAATTCTTCTATTTGTTTCACTGTAGCTTGCGGTATTATTCCTGTTGTGGATATTATAATCGGTCGTATGTCAACTCTATCTACCTTCCACATTTGTTTTATTTCCGCCGCAAGTTCTATATATTTATTTATTTTTGTGGCATGTGTGGTTTGTTTATTATTATTATTATTATTATTTTTTTTTTTTTTTTTTTTTTTTTTTGTAAAAGCCAGTCACCCTTTAAACTCTGTGGCTCCGACACTCACAGAGGGGAGCTGGTAGTACCGGTAGCCACTCCCCACGCCCGTGGGGTGAGTGACTACTGGGTCCGCGAATCGTGTGCCCTGAGCAGACGTAATGAACCGAGGATGACGGCCTTCTGCATTCTGCCGGCTAAGACCTCTGCCGAATTTCGGCATGCCGGTATGAACTTAAGTTCTGAAAGCAGTGTGTGTCTCGTTCCACCGAGGGCTCCTATAATCAGTACCACTATCTTAACAGTATGGTCTGGATAGAGTCTGCGGAGTTCGAAGAGCAAATCTCGATATTTTGTCCGTTTTTCCTCCTCCTTCAAGACAATGTTGTTCTCCGCGGGAGCCGAGAACTCCACGACAAACATTGTCTTGAGTTGGTGGTCGAGGAGGACTATGTCAGGCTTGTTGGCTTGTATTTGCCTGACTGTGGGAAAAGAGTAGTTCCAATAAATTAGACACTTCTCATTTCCCACAACGGACTCAATATCCCCCGGAGCATAAGGCAGCACTGGTGTCTCGTCTATCCCATACGAGTGCCTTAAGTGATAATAAAGTACTCGTAATGCTCCGTCGTGCCTCTGGATATAGGCCGAGACTGCATATGTCGGACAGGCCGACAACAAGTGCATTAGAGTCTCTGGCGCCCTGCGGCAGGCCCTGCAGCTGACATCAGGGACCTCTATACCCATGACACGACTTCGATAAACGAGAGTGTTAAATACACCATCCTGGCAAGCCATTATGAATCCCTCGGTCTCAGACTTCAGCCCGGCTGACCTTAAGAAGGCAAAGGTCAGCCTTTCGGATAAGCGAAGATCTTCTATATTTTTATAGAAGACTCCATGCATTGGCTTATCCGTATGAAGCTGCAGAAAGATGTTGTGTTCTGCAGCTTTAATTTGGGCTTTTCGCCGAGCAGGTTCCAACTCGGTGACAGAGTCGCGATTTACTCGCTCGACGTCGAAGGAGAGACCAAGTTCATCGGCTGCTCTCTGTGCTGCCTTAAACAAAAACGCTCCTACCCCTGCATTTTCATGGTCTCGGACCATGCAGAGGAGGGGATCCGAACTCCTGATAATCTTACAGGCTCCATCTAGAACCATCCTGTTATGGAGACTCTCCAAACTCAAGAGTCCACGGCCTCCCCGATGTCGTGGGAGGTATAACCGTGGAACGGACGATTTAGGATGCAAACTCCTATTGAGATACATCTTCTTGCGGGTTCCTACGTCGAGTTGACGCAACTCCTCTCGGTTCCATTTCACCACTCCAAAGGAGTGCAGAAGGATCGGAACGGCAAGCATGTTGGTAGCAGACACCTTGTTCTTCCTCGACAGTTCTGAAGACCAAATCTGTCGGAGTCGGTGCTGATACTTGCCGCGGAGAGCGTTTTTCACTACACTCACTTCTTGGGTGGAGCGTTGCTCGACACCCAAGTAAGTGTACGACTCTCCGGCATCTAGATGATGTAAGATGCTTCCGTCTACGAGCTGCGCGTCCTCTCCGTAGTCCCCGCATCGTCCTCTCTTGAGATGGACCAGTGCACATTTGTCCAACCCGAACTCCATACCGACAGCCTGCGTGTACTCCTGTACCACCCTAAGGGACTGGTGTAGGTCCCTTTCTCCGGAGGCATAAAGTTTAAGGTCATCCATATAAAACAAATGGGTGACCTTATGCCTCCTATCGCCGGGGGTACCGCAGTTGTATCCACGGGTTTTCCGGAGCGAAACGGATAATGGCAGTAGTGAGATGCAAAACAGAAGGGGGCTGAGGGAGTCTCCCTGAAATACTCCCCTTCTGAACGATACCGGCTCCGTCTGGACTCTATCGTTACCGGATGTTATAGTAAAGCGAGTCCTCCAGAGCGGCATCAGTTCTTCAATACATCTCACTACGGGACCGGGTACCGCAAGACATTGGAGCAAGTGTAAAATAAGATCATGAGATGTCATGTCAAATGCCTTGCGGTAGTCGATCCAGGCCATGGAGAGGTTCCGCTTATACTGCACGTAGTCCTGCGTGATACATCTGTCAATCAGCAGGTTCTCCTTGCAGCCAGCGACACCTCTCTTCGACCCTCGTTGCTCATGTATCCGTTCGTAAACCGGTTCAACTGCGTGGAGCACCCGCATGTACAAAATGCGTGTAAACACTTTGTAACATGCGTTTAAACAGGTTATCGGGCGGTAGTTCTTTGGGTTAGACAAATCTCCGTTCTTGGGGATCAGCATTGTCCGCCCCTCAACAACGAAGGAATTTGCTGCTCCCCATTTAGCCAGGCATTAAAAATTCTGGCCAAATGGTGGTGGGTACTCGATAACTTTTTCCACCAAAAGTTATTTATCCCGTCGGGACCTGGAGCAGCAAAGATCTTAGAGCCCTCAAGAGCTCTTCGAACCTCTTCTGGGGTTATTGGTTGGCACACCTCGTGTGGTTGGCGAAACCTTTGGCTAAAGGTTTCAAAGTGTGCCAGGGCTGGAGAGTCTCTGTTGAGTGGAAGCTTCTGTTCGTACAACGTTTTCCAGAAGTTTTCCACCTGATCTGCAGTCGGCGGATTTTCAGCAACACGCTGAGGCGGTTCGAAAAGGCGCGAGGGCTTTTTGCGGAAAAGTTGATTTTCCGCTAGCCCCCTCGCCCGCCTCACTAGTGACTTCTTACAAGACACTAGCATCCGTATCCTGTCGAAGCAGTGCTGTTTGGTGGTTTGCAGCACTGCCCCATTAAGTGTGTGATGGACGCGTCTTAAGTTGGCAGCTACTCGCCGCACTTTAGGCGTGAAAGGCCTATTGGCTGCCATATAGTCCATCACACATTGGATACGGGATGCGTGTTGCCTCGCCGACCGGATCTTGGCTTCCATCTTCTGTATGCGCCGTCCCGCTCTTTCTTGTGGAGAGGTAGTATTTCGCCTCTCCACTTGAGACAAGCGTTGAGCGGCAGCATACACGGCACAATTTATGTGCCAGATGTCAGCCTCTTCTGGTAGCGCTGCACGAAGTTCTGCATCCACTCTGGCCAGATCTTGTGGCCCGGGGGGTTTTATGTTGTGCAACCCCCGTCTGGTACTGAGACCCTCTGGTGTTGGTGGAACGATGGGAACCGCTTCCTCAACCGGTTCATTCGGTGGCTGTTCGGCCACCTCATTCACTGGCTGAGGAGCGGCCCTGACATAGCCTCTAGCACGAAGGTGGGATACATAATCACGTAGGTTCTGAGGTGTGAAGGCGTCATGTTCTGGGTGGTTTTCACACCACAGAGCATGCATTCGCGCCATGTACCCCCTTCGGCCGGGTTCACTGCTTTCATAACAGTGCATCAGGTCGCCTCTCAGTTCATCTGTCCACTCAAAACGTCCTTGGTTATAGCGGTCGTCATCAATGGGCATCCTTTCCTGTTGGGCCCCACCACCTTGCCCTTGACCCCTATCCGCACGGGGTCGATCGTGGGGGCCCTGCCTTCGGCCAACTGGAACCGGAGGATCGGGCTTGTGGGTGGTTAGCCCAACAAGCCCACGACCGACACCAGAGGGGAAAGCGCTTTCTCCTCCCGGGTGCTCTAGGGCTGCCGGTTCGGTTTTGCACCCCCAGCTGGAGTAAGTGGTGGCGCTACTCACCAAAGGCTAGATGGATAACGGTTAGCCTCTCCTGCATTATTATTATTATTATTATTATTATTATTATTATTATTATTATTATTATTATTATTATTATTATTATTATTATTATTATTATTATTATTATTATTATTTTTTTTTTTTTTTTGTCGCGTGTGCGATGCTGGACAGTTCTCCCGTGTCTCCGACATTCTCACGGGAGAAGCGCCAGCGGATTATCTGCAGCCACTCCCCGCGTCCCGCAGGGTTAGTGACTGTAGATGCCAGATTCGTGTGCCCTAAGAAGACGAAGGGACCCCAGGATAACTGCCTTCTGCATTTGGCCTGCCAACCACTCGGCTGACTTTTGGCAGGCTGGTATGGCCTTTAATTCCGAGAGCAGCGTAGGCCTCATTCCACCAAGTACACCGATTATCAGGACGACCATCTTGACCGAGTAGTCTGGGTATAGCACTCGGAGCTCATACCGGAGATCTCGGTATTTAGTCCGTTTTTCGCCCTCCTTCAAGATGATGTTTGTCTCGGCAGGTGCCGAGAACTCGATGACATACATCATCTTGGTTTGGTGGTCTAGGAGGACTATGTCAGGCTTGTTTGCCTGAATTTGCCTGACCGTCGGAAACGAGTAGTTCCAATATATTCGGCACTTCTCGTTCTCGACAACGGACTCGATCTCTCCGGGGACGTAAGGCAGCACTGGTGTTTGGTCTACTTCGTACGAGTGCCGAAGGTGGTAGTATAGCACTCGTAGAGCCGCGTTATGTCTATGGATGTAGGCCGAAGTCGCATATACCGTACATGCAGATAGTAAGTGCATGAGCGACTCCGGCGCCTGACGGCAGGTCCTACAATTAATGTCAGGGACCTCCACACCCATAACGCGACTGCGGTAGACCAGGGTGTTAATAACACCATCTTGGCAGGCCACAATGAATCCTTCGGTCTCCGACTTTAGCCCTGCTGACCGTAAGAAAGCGAAGGTCAGCTTTGTCGATAAACCCAGCGTCTCTATGTTGTTATAGAATACGCCGTGCATGGGTTTATCGACGTGCTGCCTGAGTAGATTTCTCTGCTCGGCAGCTTTAATTTGGGCTATCAGACGATTTGGCGCAAGCTCAGTTACTGATTCTAGTTCAGCACCTCGCCGGCCTCCTCGCCTGAAGTCGAATACGAGACCGAGATCATCTGCGGCCTTACGTGCTGCCTTGAATAAAAATGCGCCAACTCCTGCAGTTTCATGATCTCTCACAAACCGCAGGAGTGGGTCCGAGCTCCTGAGGACGTTGCATGCCACACTCAGCGCTACTCTGCCATGCGCACACTCCAGACTCAAGAGTCCTCGGCCCCCCCGTTGGCGTGGGAGGTACACTCGAGGAACGGACGACCTAGGATGGATGCTCCTGTGAACATGCATCATCTTGCGGGTATCCCTATCCAATTGGCGCAACTCATCTAGCGTCCACTTAACTACTCCGAAGGAGTAGAGCAGAATCGGAACGGCAAGCATATTAGTTGCAGACACCTTGTTCTTCCCCGAAAGTTCAGAAGACCAAATCTTTCGGAGCCGGTGTCTGTACTTGCCGCGGAGAGTATCCTTAACTTGTTTCACGTCCTGGATGTGATGTTGCTCCACACCCAGGTACGTGTAGGTCTCTCCGGCATCCAGATGTCGTAGGATGCTTCCGTCTGCGAGTTGCGCATCTTCAAGGAATATCCCGCTTCGTCCTCTCTTGAGGTGGACGACTGCACACTTGTCCAGCCCGAATTCCATGCCAATGGCCCGCGTATACTCTTGGACCACCCTTAGAGAGTTTTGGAGTTCGCACTCTCCGGAGGCATAAAGTTTTAGGTCATCCATATAAAATACATGAGTGACCTTATGCCTCCGATTGCTGGGTGAACCACATTGGTATCCGCGGGTTTGGCGGAGCCTGACAGATAACGGCAGCAGTGAGATGCAGAATAGGAGAGGACTCAGGGAGTCACCCTGGAAAACTCCTCTCCTAAAAGTTACCAACTCTGTCGATACCCGCTGAGCACCAGATGTTATGGTGAAGCGGGTTCTCCAGAGTGGCATCAGTTGTTCAATGCATCTCACTAGTGGGGCAGGTACCACAAGGCATTGCAGCAAGTGTAATAATAGTGCATGAGATGTTGTATCAAATGCCTTGCGGTAATCGATCCACGCCATTGATAGATTACGCTTGTATTGCACAGAATCCTGTGTAATACAGCGGTCTATCAATAGGTTCTCTTTGCAGCCTGCCACACCTTTCTTGCCACCACGCTGTTCGTGTATCTGTCGGTAGACCGGCTCAATTGACCTCAATGTCCTGGCATACAAGATACGAGTAAATATCTTGTAGCAGGAATTGAGGCAGGTGATCGGTCTATAATTCTTCGGGTCGGACAGATTTCCCTTTTTAGGGATCAGTACAGTACGCCCCTCGGCAAACCAGTCCGGAATCGGCTGCCCCTCGTTCAACCATGAGTTGAAAACTAGGGCCAGATGGCGGTGGGTGGAAGGGAATTTCTTCCACCACCAGTTGTTTATGCCATCTGGACCCGGGGCAGCGAATTTCTTAGTACCAACAAGTGCTTGTTGGACTTCCTCGGTACTGATCGCCGGGCACACTTCGTCTTGCTCTCCCAACAATGTGGTGCAGAGCTCCTCGAAGCGTGCTATCGCTGGAGTGTCGCTGTCGAATGGACTCGTAGTCTCATATATTCCCTTCCAGAAGGCTTCGACAGTCTCAACAGACGGCGGATTTTCAACAACACGCGGTGGCTCTTGGAGCAGCTCTTATTATTATTATGTAAAAGCCAGTCACCCTTTAAACTCTGTGGCTCCGACACTCACAGAGGGGAGCTGGTAGTACCGGTAGCCACTCCCCACGCCCGTGGGGTGAGTGACTACTGGGTCCGTGAATCGTGTGCCCTGAGCAGACGTAATGAACCGAGGATGACAGCCTTCTGCATTCTGCCGGCTAAGACCTCTGCCGAATTTCGGCATGCCGGTATGATCTTAAGTTCTGAAAGCAGTGTATGTCTCGTTCCACCGAGGGCTCCTATAATCAGTACCACTATCTTAACAGTATGGTCTGGATAGAGTCTGCGGAGTTCGAAGAGCAGATCTCGATATTTTGTCCGTTTTTCCTCCTCCTTCAAGACAATGTTGTTCTCCGCGGGAGCCGAGAACTCCACGACGAACATTGTCTTGAGTTGATGGTCGAGGAGTACTACGTCAGGCTTGTTGGCTTGTATTTGCCTGACGGTGGGGAAAGAGTAGTTCCAATAAATTAGACACTTCTCATTTCCCACAACGGACTCAATATCCCCCGGAGCGTAAGGCAGCACTGGTGTTTCGTCTATCCCATACGAGTGCCTTAAATGGTAATAAAGCACTCGTAATGCTCCGTCGTGCCTTTGGATATAGGCCGAGACTGCATATGTCGGGCAAGCCGACAGCAAGTGCATAAGAGTCTCTGGCGCCCTGCGGCAGGCCCTGCAGCTGACATCAGGGACCTCTATACCCATGACACGACTACGATAGACGAGGGTGTTAAATACACCATCCTGGCAAGCCATTATGAATCCCTCGGTCTCAGACTTCAGCCCGGCTGACCTTAAGAAGGCAAAGGTCAGCCTTTCGGATAAGCCAAGGTTCTCTATATTTTTATAGAAAACTCCATGCATTGGCTTATCCTTGTGGAGCTGCAGAAAGATGTCGTGTTCTGCAGCTTTAATTTGGGCTTTTCGTCGAGCAGGTTCCAACTCGGTGACAGAGTCGGGATTTACCCGCTCGACGTCGAAGGAGAGACCAAGTTCATCGGCTGCTCTTTGTGCTGCCTTAAACAATTATTATTATTATTATTATTATTATTATTATTATTATTATTATTATTATTATTATTATTATTATTATCTACTGTATCTCAGCTAAGCTGGTAGGCTGGTATATCCTTAGAATCAGGGAAGAACTTCATCTTATCCTGTTCCGTTTAAGAATTTTCTCGTTATGTGGCACGTTTGGAGGATTGCTATTTTTTGTATGACAGCGTAGTGGAATTTTGGCAGACCCAGTTTTTCTATGTTTTTCTTTAATTGTTTTGTCATAACTCCTTCCACTGAGATCACAATAGGGACTATTTCTACTCTGTCTAGGTTCCAGATGTGCTTGACTTCGATGGCTAAATTTTCATATTTTGACACTTTTTCTGTTTCTGTCTTTACCAGATTATGCGTGAGTGGGCAGCCTATGTCGATGATTGTGGCTTTTTTATTTTTCTTTTCAATTAGCACAATGTCTGGCCTGTTATAGTCTACAGTTCTATCTGTGAGGATTGGTCTATCCCAGTATAAAAGAAACTCGGTGGATTCTAATACCGGGCAAGGTGTATAGCGGTAATACGGGGGGAGAGGATTTTCCACTAGTTTGTATTTCTTAGCCATTTCCGCATGAATTAGTTTGGCAATCTGGTTGTGTCTGCACAAATATGCGGTGTCAGCTAGAGACGGGCATCCAGCTGTTATATGCTCAATCGTTTCTCCTGGTCTTCCACACTTTCTGCAGACATCTTCTACGTTTGTCTTTAGGATGGTTTTATCGTAGTTCCGGGTTCTTTGCACACGGTCCTGGATAGAAATAATGAAGCCTTCAGTTGTAGGGTGGAGTTGGCCCTTTTTCAACCACATAAGTGATCCTTCCTTGTCCATGCATTCATTCTCCAAAGCGGAAGGGTATTTACCATGGAGCGTTTTCTCTTGCCAGGATGTATGACTGTTGCGCTGTGGGACTTCTCTGGCATTCCCATGGGGCAAACCTAACCTAAGTGCAGTGTATCCGCGGTCCGCCTCCACGACATTTTGAATTAGTTGGTTTTGATTTTGATGGAAGTATTCCCTCATGTTGGCCTCCTGCTGTCTACACAGGTTATAAATATTTATTAGTCCGCGTCCACCTTCCATTCTTTTTAGATAGAGTCTCTCAACTGCAGAGCGTGGATGGTGAGCTCTAAATTTTGTTAGCAGTCTACGCGTCAATCTGTCGAGTTCCTCCAGGTCTGAGTCCGAGTATTTGAGGATTCCAAACGAATACGTCAAGACCGGTACTGCCCATGTGTTAATGGCAGTGGTTAAATTTGCAGAGTTGAGATAGGTGTTTAATATTTTGGTAAGTCTAGCTCTGTACTTTTCCTTAAAATCTTTTTTTAGTTTTGTGTGGTCGATACATCGATTCTGAGCAATGCCTAAGTATTTATAAACCTCATTTGGGTCAAGTGTATTGATATTTTCAATTATTTCGGCATGTTCCTGGTGTTTACCTTTGCGGATGTTAATAGTTGCACATTTTTCTAGGCCAAATGACATCTTTATATCGTCACTAAATTATTATTATTATTATTATTATTATTATTATTATTATTATTATTATTATTATTATTATTATTATTATTATTATCATTAGTAAACCACAGAAAGCAATAAAATGCAAATTGACCAGACTTGTCTCCAGGTCTATCAAGTTTTCTTACTTCGCAATTAATAGTGTCAATGTTATATTATATTCCTCCGTCGTTATTTTATTATAATTATTTTTTTTTAACAAAATCGCCCTATAATCCATTATTTTTCATTAAAAGTGTTCTTCTTTTTAGTCTCTACCCTGCATATTTTTCACTAAAAGCATATTATCATGTGTCGTGATAATGAATCAGTAATTTCCATTACTATGCCTCTTAAACTTCAAAAATTTAAACCAATGCTTTCATTTCAAAATGTTTTTCGGAATTTCTGTGGACAATTTTCTGGATCTGAAGGTTTTTTTAGTAGGATATGTTTATCGAGAACTCATTTAAGTACAGGATTTTTTCACTGGCAACTTGACAAACTTTTACTCAGTTTTTATCAAAATTTGATATTAAATTTCTTTATGGAAGCTAATAGTACCCTATACTATAATTGAGAAATTTTCTATATCGACGTGGAACTTCTGGAAGGTTGGGAAGAAACATTAAGTTTGCAGTAGGCAATGCCTGCGTGCAACTTTCACTCGATCCGTAATAGTTTTATTAGAAATGTTTCAATTTAATTTAAAAGAGGCCAAACTTGTTTAAAAGATGTTTCGGCAGGATCACATCTGCCATCTTCAGCTTCTCGTTGATAACTTCCTACTGCTATTTCTCGTTACTCGATCCGAACTGTTCAAAAATATGTATATTTAAAAACGCATATTTAATATTTTTATTATCAAAGAAATTATGGAAAATAAGTTTGAGCTAACATTTGCCACCCATTTATAAATATTATTAAATTAGTTTGAATTAAAATGTTGTTTATATTTCTTTCTTCATTTCAGCTATGAAACTGGAAATGGTATTAAAGTAGAAGAAAGTGGTTATTTAAAGGATGGCACTGAAAGTTCTACCGACAAAATTCAAGTAATAGAGGGAACAGTTAATTACACAGATAACGATGGAAAAGTAATATCTTTGAAGTAAGTATTTGTTATATCATATTTAGTTAGAGATTAAAATCTGTGACTATTTGACAAATAATTAAATATAATCTTGTCGAATTATTTCCCGCCTCACTATATATAATATGGACCAACAATATATATAGACCGTGCACTTTAAAAGTGAATCGTGCCATGTCCGTGTAAAATAAGAATTAAATCCGACTGCAAATTCTATTCGTTTCTAGTCTTCCCAGTTTTATATAAATGATATTTTAATCTCGAAAACGAGAAGTAAAAGCCACCATCTCAGCTGACCCCAGGACTCCCGTAACAAGAGAGCAAAACTGATATGATTTTTATGTTATGATTTTTCATCATTGCATGCACTTAATGCACATGCACTTAACGTGCCATAATATCATTTAATAATCGCAAAATACTTAAAATTGGAAAATGGAAATGAATACGCTGGGCATTGTTTGAGAAGAACTTCGGCCAACCTTTTGGTTGAGGCTAGTGCATCGTTCGAGACCCTAAAAATGCAAGGGAAATGGAAAAGTGCATCTGTGGCAGAAGAGTACATAGAGCGATCATTGTATCTAAGGACAGAATGTCTACTATGATAGTGGATTTAGTTACGGCATCAGATAGATTTCCAGTTGAATCATCTTTAGAAGCATGCCAAAGTACTAGTGATCAAGTTTTCTCTTCAAAAATTTCTAAAAACTTGGAAAATTTTGGATCATATAATTTTTCAGGAAAGCTTAAAAATTATACTTCTAATTTTCTTTAAGATTGTTAAAAGATATTTAGTGGTATAACATTTACTTTTTTAAAAATTGTTACAAGTAAATCATTTCGTTCTATAACATCTGCTTCTTTTTTCTCATTTCTTTATTTTTCATATAACTGGGCGTTATGGCCATAATGTCTGCTCATTATGCCCGTGGTCTTTATGGTAACCGTATCCAAGGTATAATAGACAAACAATATGCAGGTGAAAAATAAAATATAGTATACATTTTTTCCGTATCTATTATTATAATCTTGGGAAGAAAAATTGTTGTTTTAAAAAGCATAAAAACTTAAATTCCTGTGTAAATTATCATTTGTGTATCTTTAGATGTTTCTAAAATATTCATAAAAACCATTTTTCTGAAATCGATCGGCAATGTCTACATTTTCGGTGCGATTTCAGATCGAAAAATGCACAATTCCAGTATTTTAGTCCGTTGCTAAGAAACTATCACAAAACAGACCGGAAAAGATCCGTTGCCAAGCAACGATCAACAAAACCGTACGGGAATGTAACTTTCCCGGCCTAGGCCGGGAAAGTAACATTCCCGTACGGTTTTTTATGTATATTTTAGGCAGTAAATAAATACACGCAGACAAACTAACTCACATTAAAATTGCATTTATTAGTAAGCAGTTAGATTGTAATGAAGAAATGTTATGCATTAATACAAATTCCTTAATTTGTAATAATATTGATTGTGATTTCAGAAAAAATAGTATGTGTACTTCGGTGTGAAAGTACATTCCCGGACTTCGATGCATCGTCGTCCGGGAATGTATTGCTTTCACACCTAAATACACAATATACTATTTCAAGAGAATTACCAGAATACCCTGTATCTCGGAAACTAAGCACTTCCCGACTAATGATTATAGAAACTTTTTTTCCTTATTGTGAAAAGTTGCATCCCTTGGTAAAGTTTGACCTATGCAATTCAGAACACCCTTTATATATAAAATCGAATATATAAGATAGTCAAAAAATTCCACTGCCCAAGGAGTCACTACTTCCACATTCAGATTTTTTATCCAAGTCTCACAACGAAAAAAATTTTGATACTATATTTTTGCACTCAACTTATGGAAATAATTGTTTATGGAACTTTAATAATATACTATTTGAAATCGTCTACCACAAGAACCCATAAAACGATATCCCACATTGGTAGTGGGGTGAGGGTGGACAAAGAGGAGGTGGTAATGAGAGTGGCTAATGTCAATTTTTTTTTAAGATATAAGCTTCTCTTATACATACCAAATACCAATTTTATGAACTCTTACTTGCAATTTACCCCCCAACACTTCAACAGAATAAGATCCAAATATAATGTAGCTCCAGATCTCGTTAAAATACATAGGTGTACGTACCAAAGGAAGATGTTAAAAAGTGACTAATTTTGGCCTAAGCTGCGCTACGGAAAATGAATACGTTTTTTTGATAGAATTTTTCCCGTTGAATGCGATGATGTATTCGGTTTTATGGAAAAATGTCGGGAAAATGTGGAAAAGTTAAGAAAATGCTTGAGAATTCACAATCCGGCCTGAGATATTCGCAATTTTTAAGATCCATTATACTTTAGATTATAATGGTTTCTTTTAGTACTTTTCTCGTAGAAATGATTCTCTACTTCGTACCGAAAATTTACAAATTCGAGTCTAATATTCAACTTTGAAGCATTTTCTTAGTTTTTCCCCTTAGTTTTTCCCCGGCAGAGCGAGGTAGAGCATCATATTCTATGAGAAAAATCTAAACGAAACTATCATAATCTAGAATAAAATATTATAGATCTTATCTCGGACAGGACTTTGGAAATTCTCAAGCATTTTCTTAACTTTTCCACATTTTCCCGACATTTTTCCGTAAAACCGAATACATCATTAAATTCTACGGGAAAAATGCTATAAAAAGCCATGTTCATTTTCTGTTGCCCAACTTAGGCCAAAATTAGCCATTTTTTAACATCCTCCTTTCAAGTCAATATCTTAAACTGTTCCAGAGTAATCGTACGCATAAAAAAAGTTACAGACCGACGGACAGATAGACAGAAATTGTTTTTGCTCAAACGACGTTTTAGGATATTCTAAGCCTATATGATCGATAAAAATGTTCATTTTTTTTGCATACTCTATGTGAAAGTAATAAACTAGCTTCAAATTATTATTATTAATTGTAGATATTAAAGTTACTTGTGTAATAAAATATAAAACGGATTGGTAGACACAATAATTTAATTGTTGTGTTTACAGCAATATTTCTCTAGATTTATATTTTTATGCTTTTAGTATTCAATATTAACTAAGACTATCAGACACTGAGGAAGTTTATGTGCATTAAATGAAACCTAAATGGTGTTTTCTTTTAACTATTATAAGTTACTCTCAATGATAAAAGAGATAATAATTGATAAAATATTCTGAAAAACTGACAATGAACTAATTCCAGTGATTTGATGTACAGGACTCAACCGTTTCAATTTATATGGATAAATAATTTAGCTGAAATCACCAAAATAGTTCTTCTATATGCTGATACCTTGGTCTTAAAAGTTAAAGCCAACGGCTTTTAACCAAATCGATATTTAAATAAAGTTGATAATACTGACAGCAGAGAGATAAATACAAAGCATGGGTATATTAGTAAATCCGGCGCTGTGCCTAAATCCACATAACATAGTTTGTACTTAGTATGTACTTGTACATACTAAGTACAAACTGTGTTATGTGGGGAGCTAGGCAACAGCGGTCTACGCTATGGGATTATACCTACCCCGTGGTATTAACCTTAACATCAATTTCAAAGTTGTTATTATTGCTCTTCATTACCGCGTTTACACTTTTAACGATATGTTATCTTATAGAGTAGTTACATGTCAAAAGCAAGCTTGGCTATTTAATTTCTGGATTTAAGTTATTGTCATTACCAAAAGTAGGCATTAAGCATTTCACTTGTGTAAAGAGGGTTGCAGCTCCTAAGGTTATATTTTAACACGTCACCGGGTAGGCGTATTCGGAGGCATTTTAGTAGGTCAGTTTTACTCAAATGGTTGCCCAGGCACGTTGGTAAAATTTCTCTCGTGAATTTTTCTATTTATTTGCCTTTTATAGGCTTTCCATTTAATTTATTTATGAGATTTTAGAAGTTCACTAATTTGTGTGTGCATTTTTGGTTATTTTGGACGCCGCACAATGTTCGTTTTGACGGATTTTTAAGAAATTATAAGTAGCATTTTTTTTTTGTTAACTGGAGCATGTGTTTCACTAACATATTTTCCTGGTATTGTAGAAAACCATTTTGTCTTGATTATATCCAACTGGTTTGATATTTTGGATCACCGATTCAACGTATTTTTCTGGTATTGTAGGAAGCCATTTTGTCTTGATTTTATCCAAATAGTTTGATATTTTGCATCACCGATTCGAGCCGCTCTCCATCCTTCCGTAAGTTGGTTTTCGATTTTTTATATATATACTTATATACCCATATTTTTTTTCAGGGCTCTCAATTTTAATTGCAGTTTTTCCATTTCAATTTAAATTTCAAATTTTACCTTTTCACGTTTACGTGTTCAACTTTACCTAATTTCCATTTCATTTATACTTCGTTTTATTCGATTTTACGTCGTCTATTCCAACGATGTTAGTTGAAAGTTCCATTACCTTGGGTATGGACTTACTCTAGTTTTGTTTGGCTCCAACCATTTACGTGCAGGAGTAACCCTGGGTTTCAGCGTTTGCCCCTGTACACCACTTGTGGTCCCCAGATTGATTTTAACGAAGACGACTTTATGCATCATCTTGGATTGTGAATTGGATTTCTTTTGGGTAACCGGAACATACGTAGAAGTTTCTCTACGAGGGACAAGGATCTCTCCGGAAGGCAGTTTTGCCATACAGGTTTTTAAGTAACATATGAATGACAATCAAGGTTTAAATATTAGTACATATTTTGTTTTATTTTCGTTTGGCTATTCAAAACTCAAAAAAATCATTTTAATACATTTATTGCGGCAATCATTAAATTATGTATCTCTTGTTAAGTTCACAAATTTAAGTACCCTTTTCCTTGCTAACGTCAAAGTAATTTACAGTTTTATGTATCGTCCAGAATTTATATTGCAAATAAAATTATTATTATGGGGGGTGTTATTGTTAATATCAATTGTTAAGATTACTTTCATATTTATGAGGCAATTCACGAGTTTTTCCTTTTTATGGTCAAAATATTCTGTAGTGATTAACGGAGCCAGTCTTTTATCATTATTTAACTGGGTTGTTATACACACAGGATGATGTGTTTGGTAGGCTAAATATACATTAATTATTTTAAAGTCAAAAGTCGTGAACCTTCCGTGATATCACGTACGGTAAAGAAAGTTAACATTTTGATAAAATTATCTCAGTAGCTAATAACTACTGACGGCTGTCTACTTAATTCATATCTCTATCACCTGGAAAACCAAATTAATTGAATAAACTTGTTGCCCATAGTTTGACTGAAGAGGCGTGTTTCTTTTTTTAATTCAAGATAAAACCTACCCTTGTAATTAATGCCCCATTTTGAAATTAAAAGATAGTGTTTGGGTACCCTTGACAATTTTAGGAGCCTTCTAGCTAGGTTGCAATTTTGTTTTGCTACATATAATTATCAGAACTACAAATATGTCCAATATTTGTAGTTCTGATAATTATATGTTATATTTTTTTTGGTAGTGTCAACCTTAAACCTATCCCTAAAATTGCTAAAATTTATTAACATATTTTATTTTGTGCTATTTTGTCAATTTTGGCTATTGACCAAAAGGCTCGTGGCAGAGTGTCAAGAGTTAGATTAGATGATAAATTACCTGCACCTTATATTTATTTATGACTTTATTTATATACGTCATACTTCAATAATTATTTTGATCATCAACTATTTTTATAGATATATCGCTGATGAAAATGGTTTTCGACCCGAAGGTGATCACTTACCAGTCTCCCCTCTAGGAACCCAGGAACTTGCTAAAACGTTAACGGCTGCCCCTCAACAAATAACAAATACACGAGCTCAAACTCAGGCCATTCCAACTCCTGTCCCTCAACCTTCAGCTGCACCAGTTGTTTCTACCTAAACTGAATCACTCATTATTAAAACATTAAAACACGGTTAAAATACAATTTATAATTAGTATAATATTTATGAAATTATTGTGTAATGTCAACTAATAAAAAAAATTATATATACATATATATATTTGTAAATATAGCCATTTACAACTCACATTGTGTGTAATTCTAATTTTAAAAAACTAAGTATACAGGTTGTAAACTGTTAGTAGAGATTTTTAAACATACATTACATTCGTTCTCAGGCATCGGCATCTACCAGAGCTGGGTAAAGTACTCTGGTGAAGTGCTTTGAAGTAGTACTTGAAGCACGTTAAGGGCTTCAAGCACTGAGCTTCAATTACTTTGACGAGAGAGTACTTGGTATTTGACATTTAAATTAATTTACAGAAGTACTTGGGACTTTAAATCCCTTTCAGAGGGCTTCAATTACTTCTAAAATGCTTCCCCTACTTTAGAAAGTAATTAAAATCCTTTTGAAGTGCTTGTAGCATTTCTAAAGTATTTGCAAGCTCTTTTTAAAATTCATTCAAAACCCTTCTAGGCAAGTCTCATCATGAATTGTCAGGAACTAATTAGAGATTAAACGACTTACCTATAAGGAAGTTCAATTCTCAATTATACGAGATAGCCACGTTCCGAAAAGATCACAAATGTAGTTGTTCTCTTGCTCCGTTTCTGTGCGTAATGTTGAAAGAAAGAAAAATAAACAATGCCCCAAACCTCTCTCCAGCCCAGTGTTCTGATTCATTATAGTAATTGCGTCGTTGGATCGCTTGGGGTAAAAATGCTAGGCCAGGGAGGGGTGGGGAGTGATCTTTTCGGAACGTGGCTATCTCGTATAATTGAGAATTGAACTTCCTTGCAGGTAAGTCGTTTAATCTCTAATTATACTTCGACAGTCACGTTCCTCAAGATCAGAAATGTAGATGTTTACAGAAAAATTAGCGATCTACGGGTTGATTACTGAAACAATTAAGTATTTAATATAGAATCGGCAAAGAGTGGGATACTCTGTACAGGTCTGTTATAGAATTTGTTGAATAGATTGGATTTTTCAGACCACCCAGCCGTGGTCTCGACTGTCAACGTTCACACTCCTTTTCATCTACTGATGGTTTGAGCTGTGGCAATATTGGATTTTTTTTTTTGTTAGGAGTTGTGCCCTCTGTGTTGATGCTAATGTCAGCAAAAGCACGAGTTTAACGGTAATATGTTACCGATTTAAGATTGTAGAAGTGACAACTTTTCTAGATATTGCAGAACTAGGATTCCAGGAAAGGAGGGGCGAAGTCAAAAGACTCCTTTCATGAATCTTTTAATTAGGTACCTATAGTATTATCTGTTATTATGTGTTACGTCAAGTAAAATTTTTAAAGCTGAGTTCTGTGTGTTCAGCGTAGAAGACAATGATCCGAAGTCGTATTGTCGTTGTAAAAGTTGACTATTTTTTGTTGATCTGCCTTAAATACATTTATAAGTGTTCGTCACATCGGGTGTGGTTTCCTGAAAGTACAAGTAAGCAAATATATAGATGCATTTAAGACGTGTACTTCTGATATTCTCAGTTTTTCAACAAGAGAAACCGCGACTGAGTTTTCCGGATTGGAAAATCTAAAATTCCTTCAGTATACTATTAGGTACCCCTAATTATTATTATTTTTATTATTATTTTTTAACCCCTTCCCAATAAAGGGAATAGTGGAAAAGCGTGGAAATTTAAATTTTTTCAAGACAGGGCAAAAGTGTCCACAAACTTTGATTCCGGGTCAGGGTGCCGGGAAACAAATATCTTACATTTTTTGTTAAGGTGAGATGCATTGGGAAGAAGAAATTGTATTTCTCTCAGTAAAATTACCTCGTGCTAAAAACTTTTCCCGTTGAAATCGTTTTATATGACTCCATCCATACCTAATTGCGGTACATACTAATATTAAAGTACCTCTCATTTTTCTGAAGTTATGGATGGTAGAAGATGATATCTTAGCAAAATAAAATGGCATACGTTTGTATTTTTTTTCTTGTGGTAGAGATATTGACATTTCCTGGATATCAAAATTAAATCCCAAAAATTGTTTTTTGAACCCGGGATACTTTTGTCCCAGTTAATAATGAAACCTTGATGATTTTTTTATTTTAATTTTTGGTGAATATAGATGGGGCTGTCGATAGCCCAAACGGTATACAAGTAAATTCATATACAGTATTATTGTACTGAAATCGTAAGAGTAAGTTTTCTGTGACATTTTGTATGGGTATTAGAGTTATCGAATATTTATTTAATCCTTTTAGGTTTAGTATAAAATGATATTCACCATTGGGTTTCTTCTTTAAGAAGTAAGGGGAGAAAAATTCATTCGTACAGTGTTTGGTCGGAATGACCGCACCTATTGAAACTAAGTCTTTTATACCAGCAGTAAGAGCAAAGGATCTATGACTACCTGCGAAATGCTTTTTTTGAGGCTTGACACTAAAAGGAATTTTGTACCCTGATACACAATTTAGTATATAACTGTTCGAAGGGATTTTCGTTTAGGTGGAAAGCAAACGATGAATTCTTCCCTCATAGTTGGGTATGCATTTATGCCCCGCCGGTCACTCCTGCCACCCTCGCCTCTTTGGAATTGTGGATTGAGCTTAGGGGCGGGCGTGAGGACTGCTACAATTTTGGGGCATTTTCCATCGACCACTTGTGAGATGACAATTCTATCTAGTGGCTACGTCCTCTGCATTTTCCGGCTTCATGGTAACTTCTACATGTGCCCAAAATTGAATAGAGATCTGTTTCGAAATATCGGATGACGAAGTGTCGTCCGACGAGTCACTGCCTATTAAAAAAAAATGAGCAGTGCGGTTTGCTAAAAGAAAACTAATTTTTAGATTCTGTAGATTCTATATCGTTTTAATAAAGATAAATAAACGTATGATATAACGATTTCTTTGGAACTAATGAAGATTTAATTAGAGGACAATCGATATTCAATTTAAATATACAGATCGTTATAGTGATGTTTATGTAAACATACAATTTTGGGCGCCGACTTAATATTCAGAGTGTCGGCGTGTCCCCTTTTGTTCCTTTTATTTGTCACCTTCCTCTCACTTTAAATACACGTACACTGCCGAAATGGCGAGGTATGACTATTTACCGAATACCAGCGTTGCCAGTACTGGTATCGAAACAGAACAAAAAATAGTGATTTTATGAAAAAAGTACTGATTTTTAATTTTATTTAATATGATATCTAAGAATTTCAATGAATATAAAAAATATACTTCACCACTCAGATATTTTAAATTTGTTTTATATAAAAATTTTGTTTACAATATTTACTTCAAACTGCCGCTACAAAAAAAGCAGTGCATATGCTATACGAAGATTACGAAGTACTTTCACTGTCCTGCAATCACGTATTAAATTGTTATTAATGTATGCAATAAATAATGGATTTTTAAATGCCTCTCAGTGCACTGTATATTCTCAAATAGCACAAACTTAGCTTCCTTGCGGATTAGTTAGTTAGTTCGGCATGATAAATTGTTTGAAAATTTGTCGTCTAAAGCTGCAAAATAAGTCAATATAACGTCATACAAAAAATATACTGATACAATGAAAGTGTACTGTGCCCTAAAAGTACTGATTTCAGTACAAATGTACTGACGCTGACAACGCTGCCGAGTACGGAACGAAAATGTGTGAGACGTCGAGCGGTCGCCGCTTAACAGAAAAGTTTCGTAGCGATGAGCGACCCGTGACTGGCAAAGTTTTCGATTAAGCCAATAGAGTAGTGAAGGCCTCTGTCTCTAAATATTCTCAGTTTTTGAAATGAAAATCAGGTTTGCACACTCAAATATTCCTAAGCCGTATCAGGAGAGACAATGAGCCCGCATTGGTGTCGGAAAAAGATTTCAGTTAAGCCGTCGGAGTGAAAGCCATTGTCTGTAAACATTCTCAGTTTTCGAAATGAAAACCAAGTTTGCACTGTCTAATATTTCTAAGCCCTATTCGGAGAGAAAATAAGCTCGCATTGATGGCGGAAGAAGATTTTCAGTTAAGCCGTCGGAGTGAAGGTCATCGTCTGTATACATCCTCAGTTTTTGAAATGAAAATCAGGTTTGCACTGACAAATATGTCTAAGCCCTATTCGAAGAGAAAATGAGCTCGTATTGATATCGGAAAAAGATTTTCAATTAAGTCTTCGGAGTGAAGGCCATTGTCTGTAAAGATTCTCAGTTTTCGAAATGAAAACCGAGTTTGCACAGTTAAATATGCCTAAGCCCTATTCGGAATGAAAAGGAGCTCGCATTGATGTCGGAAAAAGATTTTCAGTTAAGCCGTCGGAGTGAAGGCCATTGTCTGTAAACATCCTCAGTTGCCTAAGCTCTATTCGGAATGAAAAGGAGCTGGATTGATGTCGGAAAAAGATTTTCAGTTAAGCCGCCGAAGTGAAGGCCATTGTCTGTAAACATCAACAATTTTCGAAATAAAAACGAAGTTTGCACTGTTAAATGTGCCTAAGCCCTATTCGGAATGAAAAGGAGCTCGCATTGATGTCGAAAAAAGATTTTCAGTTAAGCCGTCGGAGTGAAGGCCCTCGTCTGTAAACATCCTCAGTTTTCGAAATGAAAACCAAGTTTGTACTATTAAATATGCCTAAGCTCTAATCGGAATGAATAGGAGCTCGCATTTATGTTGGAAAAAGATTTTCAGTTAAGCCGTCGGAGTGAAGACCATTGTCTGTAAACATCATCAGTTCTCGAAATGAAAACCAAGTTTTCACTGTTAAATATGCCTAAGCCCTATTCGGAATGAAAAGAAGCTCGCATTGATGTCGCAAAAAGATTTTCAGTTAAGCCGTCGGAGTGAAGACCATTATCTGTAAACATCCTCAGTTTTCCAAATGAAAACCAAGTTTGTACTGTTAAATATGCCTAAGCCTGCCTGAAAAAAATACTTCCAATTTTGTATCTAATTTCCTTAGTTTCTTTCTGATTGATTTTATGGCGTCAACTTTTCTTTTCTTGCCTTCCATGGTAAACAAACACACTGTCACACACAATCAACTGCACACATGAAACGTAAGAACTATAATGAATCAGAACACTGGGCTGGAGAGAGGTTGGGGCATTGTTTATTTTTCTTTCTTTCAACATTACGCACAGAAACGGAGCAAGAGAACAACTACATTTGTGATCTTGAGGAACGTGACTATCGAAGTATAATAGAAAAATAAAGTCGCTTGTGTTCACTGTTAAGTGTATAGTTAGCCATAGTTGGTGATGCAAGTGTGATTACCATTCCTGGTGTGTATTGTGAAATAAAGAAAAGGTAAGTTTTAGTGTTAGAATAATTGAGGACTGATGAGATGAGATAGTTAATTTATTTTCGCCATAAGCTGTATTGCAATAATTGTAAAATTGAATTTGAAGCAACGTGTACAACAGATTGATTTTTTGGGAAAATTAAACCATAACATAACAAATAAACAGATTTGTGTTGTCACTGTTATCTCGCTATCTGTGCACTATTTGTACAAAATTTGGTACATTTTTAGTGAGTTATTTTTCACAATCCTGTAAAATATTAAACTCATTGACATACGATACGGGATTTTTCAAAGTGTTAAAACAAGAACGGAACTTCCAATTTGCGAAATATATTACATATATTATGTAAGACAGTCTTCCTATTTACAAGTTATTAGCCTCATTGGCACACGGCGAGGGAGGTTTTAAGGAATTAACAAGTGACAAAAACGAGGTTAACAGTTTACGAAATAATTCGCAAAAACTACTTTATACAAGCTTTGACGCACTGTAACTCGTAAATTGTTAACTCTAAGAAAATATGCCTCGGAAGAAATTTATAGAGAATGTAGTGCCAAACAGAAAGAGCCATCACTAGATTTTCGTGGCGTCTACGTTTCGCGAGATATTTGCGGTTGAACTTTTCGCAAAGTTCGTATCTTTCCAGATTTATTAAAGAACGCAGTTATTACTTCAGAGGCCCGAAGCGCTGCCCTTAGGAGGGATTTTCAGACCCATGTTTATATGAACTTTCTTTTCATATTTTTTTATGTAGAATACCACTAGAAATTAATGACCGCATACCTGAATCACACTGTATATATACGTGCCTAGCCATCATCTTCGCCTCCACGAGCGTATAAGGCGCTCAGGACTCCGCCAGAATGAATAATGAAAACGGCTAGATAAATATCCATTTATATTGTATTTGTATGTCCTATTTGTATGTCCTATTTATTTTATACGAAAACATACTAATCAACCACAATTTTTCGCATCCCAATTTTGAAATACAATTTCGACTCAATTTGTAAAATTACGATATGCCAAAGAGTTTTGCTCGCCTCCGACGATGTTTCCAATTATATGGAGTTGAAAATGTATTATCTGCTTGTAGATATTCTTATACGAAAATAAAAAATATCAATTATTTCTTGGTGAGAATGTATATTAAAAGTTAACTTCGATAGTATTTATAATAATTGATAATTTAGTATCTTTCCTTAAAACTCGGTCCAGGTAAGAATCTGATACCAGCATGGCATATACTGATTATTCAAAATAAGCTTTCAGTTTTGTGCAGTTGCTGTCATATTATTTAATCTGCCTCAATAACATGGTAAAACATAACTTTTCTCGCATTTTTCGTTTACGGCCGTTCTACAAAGTTGCATCCCGCTGCACGAAGAGCATTTTTGAAGGCGTGGAAACTTAATTTGAAATGCCAGTTTGCAGACATATATAATAATATTCAGTTACAGCCGCCTGCACCGTATTGTTTAACAGATGATTAATCTTAAACCTCCATTAAATTTGAAATTTGCTTTGCACCGTTCTTTAAACCTTGATTAAATTAACTTATACTTCCATTAACTTAAACCCCCAAAGTTGGCCGCCTAAAGGGCGATTAAATTTAATCGTAATTTCTGCGCAGTCGTCGATGTTGTGCATAACCTCAGTTTTTAGTATATTTTCATTCGTTTGACGCTTTATTTTTATTAACAAAAATTTACGCACTTTTTTCTTTTCATTATTGTAAAATCGTTTCAGGCACTCCACAAACCTATAACATCCATTTGGGGCTATTACATTAAATTGCTCAGCTATTTTTACAGATACATAGT
Organism: Rutpela maculata; assembly: GCA_936432065.2. Classification (NCBI taxonomy): domain Eukaryota; kingdom Metazoa; phylum Arthropoda; class Insecta; order Coleoptera; family Cerambycidae; genus Rutpela; species Rutpela maculata. The sequence goes on along the minus strand of OW386287.2, from coordinate 107,366,113 downwards.
AGCAAAAATGTACACACACAGAACCACCAGTTTTTTCTGGAAAGAACAAATAATTGACAATAGTTGACAGAAATATGGTTATAATTTTGAAAGAGAAGTTAGCAGAACACCAAATTCCCTAAAATCACAGGTTAACTATCAACTTAAGTAAATCACAAACAATAAAGCACGGTGCACTAAGACGCAAGTTAAACCTGGTATAAAAAATAAACCTCTATTAGTTATTCATCGCTTAATATATAAACGTTGCAAGTGGCTGTTAATGTTTTGTGTATCTGTGACACTTGCAATACTTTTAGGAGGGACAAAATTTTAAGCATGGTCCATCAAAATTATAAACCAAAATGGGACGACCTCAACACATTTACCCCAAGAGGAAAACCTTCTCGAAAATATAGGCGAATTATCCTGAGATTTGATTCACCCCCTGAACATATAAAAAAAACAGAGAATAGAGGTAATAATAAAATTATAACTTGCTTTGAATATCATCTCATTTAGTGCACTAGCTACATATTTACATAACGATGTACATAAAAGGTTTTAAGTCTGATCAAAAAAAGAATGTGCACGATTCCTCTGGACGGTTTCTGACAGTGAATTGAAATTTGGTACATCCATGTGTTATAACGAGATCTGGACCTGTAGATTATATTTTGATTTTATTCCGATGAAGGGTTTGGAGGTAAATGCGGATAAATAGATAAAGCAAGCAAGTAAGAGTCTATAAAATTGTAATTTAGTGTATGTACGAGAACTCGAGGTTTCAATTTTTTTTATCAGCCACCTCTACTACCTATATTTGAGAATCGACTTCTCATACATATACCAAATTCTAATTTTATGGGCTCTTATGTAGCAGCTCACTTACCCCAAGTAAAGGATTTTAGGTCGTCATGGAAGTGGAAACAAAAGAGGAAGAAAAGTAATAAGAAACAATATGTTTTTTAATGTTATCAAGAAAATTTAATTTTCTAAAATTATGAAATATTTATAAAAGAACTTTAATATATATTCTCAATTAACATGTACTTTTAATTATGGTATATATTTACCATAAATTGGTGACCGCAAAATTGAACACCTCGAAGCTGAACATCGTATCCTTTACTGTCATTGGCACGTTAAGCTCTGTAGAAACTGGATATAACTTTGGATTTAGTTTTGTTAAATATCCTACACCTGATGATACAGCAAAACGTTATTGAAGTATTAAATGGATTTGATTTTAGAAACAAATGGTTAAGAGTGTCAAATTCCCCAACGCAAAACTAGAATCATCACTTGTCCCAATATTATCAAGAAGAACTCCAAATTAATATCAAGAAGATTCCACATCTTCTGTGATTCATCCCCGACTAGTTGTACCATTCACGAGCACTTTTGATATCTTGTCCCATTCCAGAATCTCCAATTGCAATCCACAAGAGTTTTCTTTATTTGTACGGTAAGAGAGTTGTATTTTCATTTTCCTTGTTGGTTAGAGAAACAATCAATTAATTAATGATGGCACAACCCGCAGACAATTTTTGGTTGATAATCAGTGGTGATGCCTTATAATCAATATGTCACAACCCTCAAACTTCCGCCTTTTTGCAAAACCCGAGATTTGGTTTGCACAAGTAGAGTCACAATTTGCCGTAGCTCGTATCGTTAATGATAGAAGGAAATATGACCATGTAGTCGTTAGTTTGCCTTTAGAAATTATTAATAATGTTTATGACATTATAGATAACCCTCCTCAAGGCGATTTATATATAAATTTAAAGAATGTACTAATTTTTCAATTGACTTCTAGTGAGGAGCAGCGTCTCAACGATTTGCTATAGGTTCGCAAATGGGAGAACTCAAACCATCGGATTTGCCGATCGATGTTGAGTGTTGCTGGAGACTCCCAGAGCTATTAGTTAAATTATAGAAGAGACGCTTACCTCAAACTATATATAGAGCTATTACAGCCTCAGATAAGACCGACATAAAAGATATTACTGGCATTGCGGATCGTATTTGGGAGTCGTGTCAATGTTAGCACCTGTACATTCCCAAAATTCAGTACAAGTTTCATCAGTCTCTCCATCTAATGCGGAACCTGTACCTTCTACATCTGATTTGGTCACTACATTTAAATATTTTACACCTAATTTTCAAAGTTCTTTAAATCAAGTTTTGCAACGTCAAGAAGTTTTCGGTTCTCAACTTCATTCAATACAATCTCAAATTGCTTTAAGAAGTACTGACCCTTCCGCCACCACATCAGTTTGGTAATAATTGCAAAGCCCCAGACCGTTAAGACCTAGAACACGTTCTTCAAATCGCAGTAATAATCGTAGTAGATTTGATGCTACACATAATACAATTTGTTACTGGCACCAACCTTATAAGGATAAGGCTTTTCGATGTGGAGGCACGATAGTAATCGTCGTTTTTTTTTACGATAAGTCCAATAATTTACGATTTCTTATTGATACAGGAGCTGATTAGATATACGTAATGTTTTTACAGATTTAAATAAAAATCTTGACACAGCTTTAACCGCAGCTATTGACTGCAATTTATGGTCTAACTTGCATTAGCTGTTAGACTGTTAAAGTCAAACGTCACACTAGAAGCCCACTAGGAAATTTTGAGATACCTAAATGTAGATTTGATCATATACAGATTTAGTAGGACCATTACCTCCATCCAAAGTTTGTTCTTACATTCTAACAGTGATCGAAATATTTACCAGATGTCCAGAAGCTTATCCTCTGCCTGATATCACTGCAGAACCTGTGCCACGTACGTTATTTGAAAACTGTTTGTCGTTTCGGCGTACCTTTGGGCGTAACAACTGACCAAGGTGTTCAATTTGAATCAAAATTGTTTGGCGAATTTGCAAAATTTTTAGCTTTTCATAGAATTCGTACAAGCACATACCACCCTCAAAGCAACGGTATGGTTGAACGTGTTTACAGAACTTTCAAAACTGCCATTACTGCTAGAGCTAGCAAGTCACACTGGGTAGATGAACTCCCTATAATTTTGCTATCTTTCAGGCGATTTCCAAAGAAGATTTGCAATGTTCTTCTGCCGAACTAATCTACGGTCAAACTTTACGATTACCTGGCAAATGTTTCATTAAGTCATATGATACGCTAACATACCTCTTTTTATCGACAACTATTTTAACAACGACAATTTATCATTTATTTCTCCAATTTCTCATGTTAATTATAAACCGTTTGTTAATCCTGACATTTTCAGATGTGACTTTACATTTGTTCGTAAAGAACATTTTAAACGTACCTGTTCTCCTTTGTACGAGGGTCTATTTAAAGTTTTATGCCATACAAACAAATTAATTACTTTTAATAAAAGAAATAAAGTTGTAACTGTTAATATTGAGAGAGCCAAACCTGCTTTTTTGTTGGTTGACAGATGTGATGATCCGCCAACTCATGTTAAGAAGGTACGTTTTGCCATCGATGCATTAAGTGATTGATTGTTCTTTTTATTAATGGGGGGGTGTATATTTTTTAATGCTATCAACAAAATTTAATTTTCTAAAATTATGAAATATTTATAAAAGAACTTTAATATATGTTCTCAATTAACATGTATTTTTAATTATGGTATACAGGGTGTCCCACGACGAACTGCGGCGATCGATATCTGGAAAAGTAGACATTGTAAAATTTTGAAAATTTGGTAGTAAACTAATGTCGATGAGGGCAACTCGGCTAAAATATTCTCAAGATGATGGCGCTTCCGGTTATACCGGAAGTAGATGCCAACTTGCTTATTTTAAATAGGACATCCTATATATTATTACATTTTTGGATTCTACGCAAAATTCTAAGCCGATTTTGTGTATCATGTATTTTACTTAAGTTTCTCCGTTTTTGACATATTTCAATTTTTATGTCAAAAATGACGTTTGCAGACCCTAAAATAATTGTCAATTTTTCCTATAAGGAAGCCTTTATTATCTAATTTGGGTTAGATTCTTTGTTGAGAAAGACCTATTTTAATAGTGTTTTTGTAATATTTTGATAAGTATTAATACAGAGTGTCCAAAAAAACAGAATAAAAATGAAACTGAGAAAACTGTCAAAAATCAATTTTTTCAAATGGAAACCAATTTTTATAATCTTATCTTATTTACCATTAAAAATAAGGGTAAGTTTGTGTATGGATGTCTATTCCGAAAATTTTTAGTTTCCGAAATATTGCCAATTCAATATTTTTATATGGGGATTTTACCTTGCCAAAATTTTTAAAATTCTCCATTACTCGTTTAATACTGTTAGGAGACGGTTTTCGTTTCTCTGGATATCTATTACCAAATATTTCACATGTTCTTGATAAAACTTTGTTACATTCTCCATAGATTATAAACAAATTTAAATAAACCTCGTGCGTATAATTTAAGCGCCCCGGCATGATAACTAATACTTGTCAAATGTCATAGATATGTTTAGCATCCAACGCCGTCATAGCCAACTAAGAGTATTTGAACTTAATATCCATAGCAAAATCCCCATATAAAAATATTGAATTGGCAATATTTCGATTACTCAAAATTTTCAGAATAGACGTCTGTGGCGTACTTGCCTACATATTTTAATAATTTTACCATAGATAAAAAATTCAATATCAATAATAATGATAATAGAATAACAAATAGATTTTTCTAATGTTATTATTATAAAAGCGTTAATATACATTTTATAATTTGAGTTTTAATATTTATTTTTATGGACCTATCTCCATACATTGGTGAACCCGACTTCTCACGCATTCCATGATTTTGTCCCCATAAATTAGTGACCCCGACTCTGAACCAGAAGGTCCTGATTAATTACACGACGTGAATACAACATTCTTTTAGCAGCTGCTCAAGTTATCTTGGATCCTTTGGAGGTAAGACTGGCACCAAATCCATTACTTTATAGAGCTCAAGCTGTGTTGGCGCGAATTTCGATAAACTATGGATTATATCTATTCAGATCAAGCAAGAAAGTTCTCTTAGAGAAACCCTGGAAAATAAAAACGACATCAAAGCTCTTGAAGTGCCTGATATTCCAGACGAGTCCGAATTCGTCGACTTGGAAGTAAATATTCCCAACGTTCCCTTAAGTCAAATCCACAACAGCGAAGAAGTGAATGCCCTGTTCTTGCATACACACAAATGGTTGAAAAGAGCACAACTTTACTATACACTTAGAGACTACCCTCTACATATTATTTATACTGTAAACCTGTAGGTAAGTGCTTACTATTATTCTCCCTGCTCTTTTGATCATCACATCAAAGTATCAATATATACTCAAATATCTTATTAATTTTTATTTCTAAATTACGACAATTATAACTATTCAAAATTCAACCATTATATTCATATTCACTCTATATAATTTAATAAGTTTGAACAGCATCATTCAAAAATATTCGACCAGGCTATAGATAACTATATTTTACAGAACTTATTAACCCAATTTAATACTTTTTCTACGAATTTTCAAACTACTTTGAATCAGATTGTTTAAAAGCAACAAGCACTTGAATCGCAGATGTCTACACTACAGACTACCCCAATGTATCCATTAACGATTCCTCCTCCAGTTTGTTCAACTCCTTTTACTGCCAGTAATTATTGTCAAAATTGTCGAAATTCCAGGAATCGTTATCGTTCAAACAACTGCTCATCATCTCACTCCCTCAATCGTAATTTTTACGATCCTTCTAATAATACTGTTTGTTATCAGTTATATAAGGATCGAGCTTTTAAATGCTCCGGCACTTGGTGTATTTACAATAAAAATCGTTCTCAAATGTCACAATACCCTCCAACGTTAAAAAAATGAATAAATTCTAGTATCCTTACACCAAACACTAGTATACTCGACAACAAATGTCGCCTCTTTGTTTACGATCAATCCAACAAGTTATGTTTTCTGGTTGACACCGGAGCTGATTTGTCAGTTATTCCCAAAAATTATCTAACAGATTTTAAAAGAAATCCTGACCTTGTCTTAACTGCAGCAAATGGATCTACCATCCATACTTATGGTAAAAAATTGTTTCAGGTTAATTTAGGTTTACGTCGTGTATTTCCTTATGTATTTAATATCGCTGATATTTCAGTACCTATAATTGGTGCTGATTTTTTAGTTCATGTTGGTCTAATCATTGACTTGAAAAATAAACGGTTGACAGACAACAAAACGTCACTGTCAGTTAATTGTTTCCTTCAACATATTACAATTTCTTTCCCAATTTTTTTTCATTTGAAGATCAATATACGAAGTTATTGCTACAATTTCCACATCTTGGTAGTACCTCCAACTATTTTCTACCAATTAAGCATTCCGTCAAAATCACATCATAACTGTCATAACTTTTTGTCGTCCACGTAGATTAGATGCAACTAAACATAATATTGCAAAAAATGAATTCAAACAGATGGTTGAATTAGGAATTTGTGAACCATCTTCTTCGTCAGTTTCTTCTCCATTGCATATGGTTGTAAAAAGAGAATCAAATGACTGGCGGCCGCATGGTGACTATAGGAAACTTAACACAATCACCATTCCTGATCGATATTCATTACCTCATATACACGATTTTAATTCTCAATTATTCGGTTGCACTATTTTTTCGTGCTTACCGACATATACCTGTCGCAGACGCAGACATTTACAAAACAGCAATTACTTCTCCTTTTGGTTTATTTCATTTTTTAAGAATGCCATTCGGATTACGTAATGCTGCACAAACATTCCAACGTTTCATGAATGAAGTTCTTATTGGCTTACCTTTCATTTTTATATATTTAGACGATATTTTGATTGCAAGTAAAGATTCTCATGAACATTTATTGAATTTACGTCGAGTTTTTGGACGCCTTGACACTCACGGGATTAATATTAAACCGTAAAAATGTGTTTTTGGTAAAAGTTCTCCAGATTTCCTTGGACACCGCTAACAGTATTTCACCTACCGATGACCGCATTAACGTTATTAATAATTTTCCAAAACCTACAACTCTCAAGAAACTACAACGATTTATAGGAATGATTAATTATTATCATCGTTTTGTTCCTAACTTTGCCAACATTTTAACCCCTTTACATTCCTTCAGTACTGAGTTAGCCCGTAATAATTGTAATGATAGATTTTTAAAAGCTAAACACGCTTTACCAAATCCAACAATTTTATCTCATCCTAGCTACAACAAAGATGTAACGCTTACATTATCTGTGGATTGCTCAAATATATCCACGGGTGCAGTTTTAGAACAAAGAATTGGAGACTTATCTACTCCTTTAGCATTTTTCTCTTGCAAATTAAATGATTCGCAGAAGTCGTACTCAACTTTTGACAAAGAATTGCTATCTTTGTATACTACGATCAAACATTTTAAACATTTATTAGAAGGTCTTCTTTTATCTGTTTCACAGATCACAAACCATTAACAAAAGCTCTTTTTACTAGTGCTGAAAAAACACAATTTACTAATGACATACGTCATGTTCACGGTAGAGAAAACATCATTGCGGATACGTTGTCGCGTTTAAATGATCTTTCATTACTCGAACAGCATGATTTTTGTCAACTAATTCAATTTCTCAAATAAACTCAACCAAAAATCAATATTGCTAATTCGGATAATGAAATTTGGTGTGATGTTTCTTCTTCTAAATGTCGACCATATCTACCAAACTCTATACGACGCGCAGTTTTTGATATTTTTCATAATTTAACGCATGCTGGTATTCGTGCTACAAAAAAACTTATCAATTCTAACTATTTCTGGCCAAGGATGAACACCGATTGCACCTTGTGGACCAAAACTTGCTTAAATTGTCAAATAAGCATACCAAAACGCAAATTGGTAATGTGGAAGTCCCCAAGGGTAGATTTGAGCATATCCATATTGATCTTGTTGGACCATTACCACCTTCACATGGTTTTTCTTACATACTAACAGTTATTGACCATTTCACTCGTTGGCCAGAAGCTTATCCTTTATCAGACATTACTGCAGAAACTGTTGCTAAAACTGTATTTCGAAATTACATATCTGTCGCTTTGGTATTCCGGTTCGTGTCACGAACGGGTTCAGTTCGAATAAAATCTTTTCCGTGAATTTTCAAAATTTTTAGGATTTCACCGAATTCACACAACTTCATTTCACCCAGAATTCTATGGCATGATTGAAAGATTTCACAGAACCTTTAAGACTGCATTAATTGCCAGAGCTAACTCAGTTCATTGGTTTGATGAATTACCAATTATTTTATTAGGTTTACGGACAATGCCTAAAGATGATTTACTTTGTTCATCTGCAGAACTTGTCTATGGCCAAACTTTACGCCTTCATGGTGAATATTTTATTAAATCACATTCCGATATTAAACTACATTTATTTATTAGCAAATTACAAAAATATTTTAATAACTTACAATTCACAAATCCTAAACGGGATCATTTTCGAAATACATTTGTCAGTCCAGACATTAAAGATTGTAAGTTTATTTTCATTCGGAAAGCTAAACTTAAACCATCCTTATCCCCTTGGTATGAAGGACCTTTTAAAGTTCTTTCTAGAACAAACAAAATTATAACAGTCCTTAAACCTGCATATTTATTAAATGACGTTGTCAATCTACCTATCACTTCTGACTGTAAAGAAGTCCATTTTAATATTGATACTTTGGTGGGTTGATTTTTATTTTATAGGGGGTGTAATATGTAGCGTACTTGCCTACATATTTTAATAATATTACCATAGATAAAAAATTGAATATCAATAATAATGATAATAGAATAACAACTAGATTTTTCGAATGTTATTATTATAGAAGCTTTAATATACATTTTATAATTTGAATTTTAATATTTATTTTTATGGATCTATCTCCATACAACGTCCGTACACAAACTTGGCCTTATTTTTAATGGATAAAAATTGGGAGTTTCCATTTGAAAAAATTGATTTTTTACAGTTTTCTCAATTTCATTTTTATTCTTATTTTTTGAACACTCAGTATTAATACTTATCAAAATATTGTAAAAACACTATTAAAGTAGGTCTTTCTCAACAAAGAATCCAACCCAAGTTAGATAATAAAAGCTTCCTTATAGGAAAAATGGACAATTCTTTTAGGGCCTGCAAACGTCATTTTTGACATAAAAATTGAAATATATCAAAAACGGAGAGACTTAGGTAAAATACATGATACACAAAATCGGACTAGAATTTTGCATAGAATCCAAAAATGTAATAATATGTGTCCCATTTAAAATAAGCAAGTTGACTTCTACTTCCTATATAACCGTAAGTGCCATCATCTTGAGAATATTTTAGCCGAGTTGCCCTCATCGCCATTAGTTTACTAGGTACCAAATTTTCAAAATGTTACAATGTCTACTTTTCCAGATATCGATCGCCACATTTCGTCGTGGGACACCCTGTATATTTACCGTATCTTACTTACTTGCTTCACCTAATTATCTCCATTTACCCCCCCCCCCCACTTTTCAAAGGAATAAAATCAGAATATAATTTATTTCCAGATCTCTCGATATGCATAGGTGTACCTTTCAAATCAATATCATAAACCGCTCGCACAAAAAAGTAACAGGCAGACAAATAGACATTTGTATAGCTCAAACTTAAAATCTTGATGGTTTGTATATATATCCCGAGCCTATTTGAACATAAAACAAATTAATTCCTTTCTAAGATTATTTTCACGATGTGGGAGTAATTAGACTGACCATGACAATATTGCGATTTTTAAAGTACTTTATCACTTTACGCATCAGTGTGTTAGGTAGATTTGTTTATGTTTTAATTTATACTTATATTTCTTGGTAACTATTTAATATAAATACAATACAAATAATATGTAACGTGGCTTTTTTCACTCATAACTACTTTTTTTCACAAATTGGAATTTTGTCCCACTCGCCTACGGTTCATGAGACAAAACTCCCATTTGTGAACAAGTATTACTTTACACACTTATTGCACAAATAACTATTTCAGAATTGCAAAGTATCAAACTGCAAAGTGTCAAATATATTAAATTTGATTGACAGGAGGAAAGGGCTGGAATTCAAAGGAAAGTGTGGAAAACATTAATTGATTATTGTGACAACTCCTACATTACACAAGGAAAAATTTCTTGTAGGAATTATTCACGGATCAAATCACAGATTGACTGTACTATATGTCTAGACGAATCTATGTTTTAATATTGAAAATGTTTATAGTTTATATGGGGCCCGAATTCGTGAAAAGTGCATGTTGCATTTGTAGCCTGTCGTAGACAAGGTTGCCTGGTAACGACTAAAAATCTAACTTCATAATTTTCAATGTCCATCCCTGGTTGCATCTTTGTGAAAAACTGAATTTGATTTAAATTTTTTGTATTTTTATATTTAAAAAATACAAAGCATTTTTAAAGAAGTGTTGTGGCATGTATGTATAGTTTCTTTCATTGTAACAAAAAATGTTATTATGTTATTTAACATATAAATATTAATAAATATTATTTTTAAATAAATCTGTTGCATGTTTTCATTATTATTAAAATAAATGGAATACATATTTTCAAACGTTTTATTTGTTCTTAATATAGTGGAGTCAAATTAAGCATCAAAATAGGAATTCTCTGCTGCAGCAATTTTATCATATGAATGTTGTATAAGTATAACAACAAGTGGTATGAAAAGTTTTAGATTAAATCGGTTCATTTGTAGCAGCTCAGTTGCCTTAAAATTAAGTTTCTTTTAAGTTACCTATCACTGATGTAACCAAGGATATTTAACAAAAAACAATGAATATTTTCTAAAATATAAAATGAAATACATTTAAATGTAATACAATATTTGATATATTTAATATATATTATAAATTTGAAGATAAATATGTATTTATTATGGATAATATCGTTAAATATATGATATATCTATAAATTGACACCAACGTGATGAATTGATAAATGAATAATTGTTGTAATGTCACATATTAATTGGACTATAAATTGGTACATTGGAATTGGTGTAAATTGATATATCTATAAATTAGAATTACTATAAATTGATAATCCTGATTTTCAACATTATGTCCACATATTCATTAATACATTTAAATTATATAGAACTTGAATATAATTTTGGATTCTGTTTGGTTAAATATTGTACACCTGATGATGCAACAAAATGATTGGAATATTAGACGAATTTAAAGCAGCGGAGTCCTGAATTGTAAACCAATCGTTACGAATATTAAATTATTTGAAGAAAATGATTACGAGTATCTAATTTTGGAAGCAAAAGGTTAGGAGTTTCAAATTCCTCAACATAACCAAGTTTGAAGAACCCCAAGAGAATCATCTACCACATTTGTACCTTTTGGAACATCTTTTGAATTTCATCCTCAAAGTTGAAGATAATCCAAATTAATCCCAAAATCCCCTATTAAAACCTTTTTTTTATTGTAAGGTAAGTGAGTTGTTTTTCCATTTCCCTTGTTAGTAGAAAGAACACTCAATTAATTAAAGATGGGACAACCAACAAACGATAAATTCCTTGATAATCCAGTGGTGATGCCTCATAACCAATATATATGCCACAACTGTCAAACTTCCGCCTCTTTGGGTTCCAAAACCAAAAATTTGGTTCACGCAAGTAGAATCACAATTCGCAGTAGCTCGTATTGTTACCGACAAGAGATAATATGACCAGGTAGTCGCTAGCTTACCATTAGAAATAATTAATAATGTTTATGACATAATTGCTAATCCCCTGAAAACGATTTATATTTAAATTTAAAGACTGCTGATTTCTCGCCTAACTTCTAGTGAGGAGAAGCGTGTCGATGATTTGATCTCTAATTCACAAATTGGAGACTTCAAACCGTCAGATTTTTATCGGCCTATGTTGAGTGTTGTAGGAGGCTCTCATATGGTGAGCCAAGAATTACTGATTAAATTATGGAAGATACGCTTACCCAAAACTATTTTTATCGCTATTACCGCCTCTGGTAAAACCGATATTAACGGTATAATCGACATTGCAGATCGTATTTGGGAATCATGCCAAAATTCGATGGTTGCTTCTGTATCTTCTCAAAATCCAGTGAGAGTTTCATCGGAATCCCCTTTTGACTTGGAACACACACCCTCTCTGTCGGATTTGGTAACAATTTTAAAACATTTTTCAACTACTTTTCAAGGTACTTTAAATCAAGTCTTACAACGACAAGAATATTTTAGTTCATAATTACATTCCATTGAGTCTAAAATTTCTACAGAAAGTCCTGATCCTCCAGTCTCTACTTCATTTTGTAATAATTGCAGGAGTCGAGACAACTCCAGAAACCGTTCCTCAAATAACACACTTTGTTACTGGCATCAACTTTTCAAAAATAAAGCTTTCCGATGTTGGGGAACCTGGTGTATTTACAATAAAGAAGTTAAAGTGAATGATATTTTGACATCTGACTTTAACATATCTGGCAATAAACGTCGACTTTTTATATATGATCGATCAAATAATTTGCGATTTCTTATTGATACCGGTGCTGATTTATCCGTTATACCACGCAATATTTTTATAAATTTCACCACAGCTAATGGTTCCATTATATACATGTATGGAAAAAAGTTGTTAAAAGTTAATTTGATCTTACGCAGGTTTTTTCCTTTTGTTTTTAATATAGCTGACAATGAAGTTCCCATCATTGGGGCTGGATTCACAGCCCCACAAGAAAAAAAAGTGGTCCGTCCGGCAGACCAGATCAGTGTATCCTTATGTATTTGGACCCGCTGAAACCGAATGTGAAGTCAGAATTGTCAGATTGGTTCGTTGTTCACCCCCAACCCCATAAAAACAACCCCTACCCTCATGGTCCGTCCGGTAGACCATACCAGTGTATCCATATATACTTGGACCCGCTGAAATCGAATCCGAAGTGGTCTGTCCGGCGGACCATATCAGTGTATCCTTGCCAAATACATAAGGATACATTGGTACGGTCCGCCGGGCGGGGCACTTTTTTTTTTTGGGGGGGGGGGGGGGTATTTTTTAGGAGTTGAGGGTGAAAATGAGCCAATCTGACAATTATAACTTCGACTTCGATTTTGACGGGTCCAAATATATGAGGATACATTGATATGGTCCACCGGACAAACCACTTTTTTATTCTTTGGGTGTTTTTTGGGGTTAGGCTTGAAAAATGAGCCAATCTGACAATTCTCAATTCTGACTTCAAATTCAGCAGGTCAAAATACATAAGGATTCACTGGTATAATCTACCGGACAGACCACTTTCTTTTTGTTTTGTGGTTGTATTTTGGGGTTAGGAGTGAAAAACGAGCCAATCTGACAATTGTGACTTCGGATTCGATTTCAGCGGATCTAAATAAATAAGGATATACTGGTATGGTCCGCCGGACAGATCATTTTTTTTGGGGGGGGGGGGGTGTTCTTTCCAGTTAAGGGTGAAAAACGAACCAATCTGTCAATTCTAACTTCTAACTCGAATTTAGCAGGTCAAGATATATAAGGATACACTGGTATAGTCCGCCGGACAGACACTTTCTTTTTGTTTTGGGGGTGTTTTGTGGGGTCGGGGTGGAAAACGCCTTTGGTGAACAAGTACAACAAATTACTTTAGAGTTTCCTAATTTAATAAGTTCACCAAATTATAATATACCTGTAAAACATTCAGTTGTACATCATATTGTTACCGAAGGTCATTTACCATTTTCACGGCCGCGTAGGTTGGATAGCGTTAAATTTAAGATAGCACAAGATGACTTTAAAAATATGCTAGAACTAGGTATATGTAAACCTTCATCTTCTATAGTTTCTGCGCCACTTCATATGATAGCTAAGAAAGAGACCAATGACTGGCGTCCTTGCGGAGATTATCGACAACTTAACACAGTTACAGTTCCTGCCCTCATTTTCATGATTTCAACTCCCAATTATACGATTGTATTATCTTTTCAAAGATTGATTTGGTTCGAGCATATCATCAAATATCCATCGCAGAAAGTGACATATTTAAGACAGCTATAACTGGGGGGGGGGGGTGTTCTTGAAGTTTTTTGGTTTATTCGAATTTTCACGAATGTCTTTTGGTCTACGAAATGCTAGTCAGACTTTCCAAAGATGAAGAATGTTCAGTTCTCTTCGGGATTACTTTTCGTTTTCGTCTATTTAGACGACATTTTGATAACAAGCAAATCAAATTTAGAACATATGGAACACTACGTAGAATTGTTTTCGAAAGATTAGACATATGTGGTATAAATATTAGGCCGTCTAAATGTATTTTAGGAGTTAATAATTTGACGTTTTTAGGACATCATATCTCTTCAACTGGTATTTTACCATCTTCCGAATGATGTCACTAATAATTTTCCCCTACCAACAACCCTCAAGCAACTTCAACGTTTCATAGGTATGGTAAACTTTTATCATTGTTTCGTACGTAATTTCGCTGAAATTTTAGTTCCTTTACGTTCTTTTTGTACCAACTTGCTGCATGGTAAAATTAAGATCATGACAATTGGCTTATTGACTACCTAGACAGTTTGTTAAAAGCCGAAAGTGCTATAGCTGACGCGACAATTTCAGCTCATCCTCGTTGTGACGATGGTATGCTTTTGTCGCTAACAGTTGATTGTTCCAATGTTTCTATGGGAGCAGTTTTGGAGCAACTAAAAAGCAAAGAGATACTAATACCTTTAGCTCTCTTTTAGCTCAGACATATTCAACATTTGATAAAGAATTTCTGTCCTTACACATTGCTATTAAACATTTTAAATTTTTACTTGAAGGTCGCAAATTTATTTGTTTTACCGACCATAAACCTTTAATTCACCAAATGTGACGGAATTTCTTTCGAAATAACGTTACAGCTCTCTTTAACATTGTATTTTATAAATATTTAATATTTTTTCGCTGTTTTGCGATCAGTTTAAAATATTTTGTGAAGTTTTGAGTTATAAAGTGGTATGTTATACGATATGAACCTTTAACTTAATATCTGGTAGGTAATTGTAATTAAGATATTCAGCGCCACTGTAGGGAATTTTGACGGTAGAATCGGGGCGAGAATTCATGATCTTTAATCAGACCTTTGGAGACAGCGGTTGTTTAAAGATCCTGGCTGGTTTCATAGCAATGTAATGGTGAGATGACTTGTGCTTTATTCACTTTTGCAATCCTCAAAGTTTTCGATTATTTTATGTAGACGAATTAATTAAATGTATATTTTAAGCTTGGAAATTGACGTATTTTTTGAATAATTTTCATAAACCGTATGTTTTGTTTTAAAATGTTAAACACATGTTTACCTGTTTGTATCGATAATTATTTAACGTAGAGGTTAACTAAGTATTATTATCGGCCCATTTGGCATTAGCTTTATGTATCTTGATTACTTTACGATGTTTAAATGATTATTACGGCCCACTTCGCAAATTTATCTCTATCTCTAATAGTGTAACGAAAATGTTAGACAATTATAGATTGACCCGTGGCGGTAACCTGTATTCTTTTTTGTGGTTCCTAGATATTTGTTCTGCTGTTTGATGAATTTTTCTAGGTGAAATACATACTGGTGTGGATGCAATAGAGAATACATTTGTGTAAAAGCACAAAAGTTGGTTCAGGAACTGATGGTGGAATTTTCTGAAGTTTTTTATGGTACCTAGGCTGGAACCAGGCTCAAAGCCGAATCTGTCCAGATTGTCTGCTGCTGGAAATACCTCTGGGAGACGTAAGGTGAGTGTTTTTCTTTCATTATCTTTTGAATCAATTTGTAGAGATTTAAAGCACTCACCGAACGTTTGTCCAGTGATTCCTAGAATTTGGAGGTTTCTGAACTAACGAACCATTTTCTTTTCTTCTCGTTCCTTGTGTAGCTTCATTAATGTATTAATTAATTACTAATTTTTGTCTTACCTGAATTAATCATTAATGAAAGTGACGGTTTTTCTTATTCCGGTTAAATTCTGGTAAATAAAAATATATCTAAATGTCCATACCTAGTAAATTGTTGTTACTCATGTCTATCTGTCCGTACAAGTTTAAAATATGATTATCGATTGATTTAAATGTCATAGAATTTGCACAAGTCGTCGTCACCTCACCATTGATATAATTTTGTCTTACTTCTTAGAGTCAATTTGAGAAGTATTAAAATTTTTTTAGCGAAGCCACCAGTAAACTGATTATCTTTTATCTTTTTGGCATTTGGTCATATCTTTAAGTACCTAACGTAATTTTTTTTTATCTTTTTGGCTAATTTTGTTTTCTTAAAGTAACGTAAAAATATCTTATCTTTTTGGCAGTACCTTTAAAGTAGATTACCTTTTTATATCCCATTTTATCTTGAGTAAATTTCCTTAAAAAGTTATATTGTAGTTTTTCCGGTTTTTCTTATAAAATTATGCTAATTACATAATAAATAATATTTGGTTAGAGAATATTATTTAGGTATTATGCAAATCACAACTTACACACTTTTTTATTTGGTTCATATTCACTTTGTATAATTTTTTATTGATATTTTCCTTTCCGATTTTGTGTAAAGGAGGAGGGTTGATTTGGGCGGTTTTTGCCCCAAATTATTTTTAGATGGAAAAATCAGTAAACATTTTTTTAATGTCTACTAACAATAATAAGTCGATTTTACCCTAAACGGGCGGATTGGTCCCCAGACGAATAAATAGTAGAACCACCCTCTCCACTCCCCTAGGGGGGAGGGGGGTAAAAGGGAAAAAATGATAAATGAGAGCGGATACAGTTAAAAGGGAGTTAGTGTGGTAGTGTGGTATTTTATCAAGCAAATATAACTTTGAAAGCGATATATCTCCCCAAGAACGTTGTTAGCAAGTGATGGATTGAGGAGGGGCAGGACTTATTATTATTAATAGACATTAAAAAAAATATATTTTCTGATTTTTTCATCCAAAAATAATTTGGGGCAAAAACGCCCAAATCGACCCTGCTCCTTTCATGTTCAATCTTTTTTAACACGGAAATATATTTTTTTGTAGTTAAAATTTATCATACCTAAAATATGGTTTATTTTAATTTAATATTATCTAGTAATTTTGCATAGTAACTACTATCGCAATTTTGCTATCTTGATTTCTTTTATCTCGTAACTTACAATTTCTACCTAGGTTAGCGTGGTAAGCATTTTGTAGCTAATTGATTAGTTTATCGTATTTGTGTATTTGAGTACATGGTACTTATCGTATTTGCAATCGCAATTTCATTTTTTCTATCTTGCCCGACTGGTTTTAACTATTTATATTTTCCCGTTTTATGTAAAATCCCTGGACAAAGTGAAGAGGAGTGGACCAGTACAAATCAACATCCATCACCGGTCTTATGTAAGGAATTTGGTGGTTTGGACAGTATCCTCGTTGAGAGCGGACAGAGCTTAGACTTCAAGTTCAATTTTGAGGATCCCGGCTCAACCATGAGTCCCTCACCTACCGAATTTTCGGCAGCTTCCAGTCTACTAGAGTTACCCAATTACGTAAGAATTTGTACTGTCATTGCACACCTTTTGGTCAAAAGAAATCATGTAAAAACCAGTCAAAATTTGTTTTTTCCTATTCATTTAACTTATAAATTTACCTCATTTCACATTACAAATTTTTTTCTCTTAATTTAAATTGTCAATATTTTTTTTGTTATATACTTTATCTAATCTTTAAGTTTTATACATCATTGTACAAAAATTGTAAATTTTCATCACGTTGCTTTTAATATATTGTTCTAATTTTTTTTTTGTGTACCTGTGTTCATTACCTAGATTTATATTTTTAAGCATCTTCTCCCAATTTGACCTTGAAGTAATTTTCACACACGATAATTATGTCAGTGTTAAATAATATATATTCTTTTGGTAGGTGTCGGTTGATGTAAAAACAGCACCCCTCAAAAATTAAATTATTTTTTTTATATACTAAATGACGCAATAGGAATGTAAAAAAATGTAAAATATAAAGCTATTTTATATCAACGTCTACTATTAATTTCAATTAATTATCTTCAATAGTTTTGAAAAAAATTAATTTTAAAGTTGTTGTTACCCCCATAACTCTGCTAATATAGGGGATAGAGGTTTATTATATATATTTATTGAGCATTCCTAGTCATAAGCAACATTCATGTGACAGAATAGCCCAATAAGCCGCTGGGCCCAATTCCATATACTTAACCAGCGAGACCCTTTTATGTTTTTCAAGTTTATTCTCATTTTTAATGTTTGTACACGCATTTTTAGCTTGGAGCCGTACTGGCTCAAAGCAAATATTTAAAAATTCACCTAAATAATTTTTCAATACTGTTGATTATTAAAAATAGACTACTTTATTACAGGCTAGATTTCCAACCTACAAAAAGAGTCTTATTTTATTAGGACAAAGTATTTAGAGCTTCATAAACATTACACTGAACTATATTTTAGTTGAAAATACGGGAACCAGGCAGAAATTTTAATAACTGCTCCGTAATACTCATAAATCTTAAGAAATGCATATTTTTGAGGTTAGCTGTGGCGTCACGTGCAGATGCCCTATAATAGCGACACATTCGTTTTCAACCATTTTCTGAAAAGTTTTCCTCAACCTCTGGGGAGGCCGGGTCTATTGCCCCTCCCCCAGATGAATTTTCTGGCTGTGCCACTAGATGACACCGCCATATTTTTTAAAGGAAATTCATGGGAGGAAGTGAAAAGAATTTCGGAATTGGACTTAAAGGTGATTAAATATTGGTTTGATGAAAATATCTTGACTCTTAGTATCTCAAAAACAAAATATTTGACATTTTGCTCCTATATAAGCAATTTACCTTTATTTAATGAAATAAATATTGTTAACACTAATTTGGTCATAACTACCTATGAAAAAATTAACTATCTGGGAATAACTTTAGACCCTCATTTAAAATGGAATCAGCATACCACCAACACCGTAAAAAAACTAAGATCTTTAATTTACAGATTTAAAATATTAAAAGAAATATTAAGCAAAAACACATTAAAATCATTTACTATGGCATGATATATTTAAAGATTTTACATGGAAAACCCAACCTTTATCCTACTGAATTATTATACAGAGTCATAATTATTAAATGTGTGTCAGCTATATTCTCAATGTTTATTAATGTACCAATACAAAATATACTCAGAAACAACACTCGTTGATCATATCTACTACACAAGAGGTATAAAGATAAAAAACAAATAAAGATAGTCGTTACACGAAAGACTATAGGAACAACATGTTTTGTCTACTTAGGTCCTAGATTATACAATAAGCTCCCAGAAAATATTAAACAAATCAGATCTGTAACAAAATATAAAAAAGAAATAAAAAAATGGCTGCTGAACATAAATTACACAGAAATAGATACATTTATTAATACTTAAGCTTTCTTTTAGTCTTTAAGTTTTCTAATTTGTCAAATTTATGTTTTTTTATTTGTAAATTTTCGTTTTTAAGTTAACTTCTAATATTTTAATTTTAATATTTTTCTTAATATTAATACCTAAAAATTCACCCACATCAAATTCTTTTATAATTAAATGTAAATACATGTTTTATAAAATCCATGAAAAATACGCAACACTGGTCTATTGCCTTTGTATTCAGGTTCTTAGGACCCTTCGCAAAATAAATAGAACTTAGTTGTGTATTTCGCATATGTACGCACACTCTTATCAAACTACCCATTGCTCACAGACTCTAACGAGTCTAAGCACACTTTATTTATTTATGCCTATAGATATTAAAATTAAACATTGTGTCTTTTGTTAACCTATATAAATAAATAAATAAATATTCTATTCTCTTCTATTCTATAATATTATAATAATATATATAATAATATAGTTTATTTACCATTTAAATCCAATACAATATACAACAAATACAAAAAAATATAATACAAAATAAAATGTAACAGAATAGTTGACAACGGACAAATATTGTAAATAAACAAGATGGGAACTCGCAGAAGTACCGGGTACTTGAATGGATCGTTAAATATGACATTGCTTCTTTTAAAATTTAAGCAATTTTTGTTTTGTTATTTTCCTTTTTATCTCCGGATAAAATTATAAAAAAAAACTAGATATATCAAAAAACTTTTTGATAATTTGCTAATTTGTACAAAAATAAAAAGCACTAAAAATGCTTTTTATGGATAATTTAAGAAATATAATGTATTAATACATCAATTTTAACGAAAGTTGGTGAAACTGTGCCCTTTGCAAAATTAAACCTTCCTGTCAAATTATAATGCAAAATATTCATTTAATAAAAATAAAAATGATTTGGAAATTTGTTTATAGTTTAAGTGCATCGAGTCGTAGGAGGACAATCTTTTTTTCTCAAGATGTAATTTTTTACATGTACTTTACAATGGTAGGTATTAAGAATAAACATGTTATCTTCATTTAAACCGTTTTTTTTAAATTTATTTATAGTTTTCAAAACTAAAGTGATAAACAAATTCAAATAACCCTATTGATTTTTTTATCAAACCAAAAACAGCAAATGAATTATGAAAATAGGTAAAATATCAGACATTTTTTTGATAAGAAAAATAATGATTTAATTGCATTTTTGGCCGAGATATGTCAGTTTTTGCGTCTCAATCGCTTATAAATAAGCAACTCTATATTTCTTAAAATTTAAACTGGTTATTCTGCAATACTCATATTTCGGCTAGTTGGAAATAATCCAGAAGTACAATTGTTAAAAGATAGTGCATAGATATTCGAAAGTCAGATCTTCAGCGATTATTTTAGAGATTCGATAATCGTCAAATAGATATAAACGTTTAAAAATCAGACCTTAGTCATCAGATAACCTAGTATATAAGAAATATACACGGACATAAGGATAGCTGTTCAGGTTTTATTAGGTTATGGCTATGCTGATGACATGGTCGTTACTGTGAGAGGCCGGCATGAGGTTATGATCTCAAACCACATGCAAATTACCTTAAATAATAACTAAATGGTGCTCGTCAGAGGGCCTTAGTGTCAATCCGAGCAAAACAGTTATTGTTCCATTCACCAAAAGAAGAAAACTAAAGAGAGCTCCTATGTTAAATGGAATAGTACTGAATTTTTCCAGTGAAGTTAAGTATCTAGGAGTAATCCTGGACCAAAAACTTACCTGGAACTCGCACATAGAAAGGACACTTACCAAAGCAACGATGGCTATTTTTGGACGTGCCGTAGGCTGTTTGGTAAGAATTGGGGTCTGAAGCCAAAAATGATACATTGGTCCTACCTTTCGGTTGTTAGACCCATGGCGACCTACGCATCATGTGTATGGTGGCTAAAAACAGAAGAAAAAATAGCACAAGGAAAGTGCCTGTTTAGGATCAATGCGCTCCTGTCTCGCAGCAGCTATGGAGGCATTGCTGGACTTTTAAAAAATTTAATCCCGTACTAACCACAGCCACCTCTAGATTTATTATGTCTGGAAAAGGTAGGTAGGTTGTAGGTTTTGTCGTTATTTCTACTTGGATGATGATGCACACTTTATGCTTAATGTAGTGTATTTGTCTCTTTTTTTATATTTACTTGTAGGTATATCTTGGGTTATCAGCTTTTATAATAAAATTACTCTTTTCTTACGTTTCGGTTTATTCAACCATCGTCAGAGAACTACAATTAAGTGAAGATATTTTATTTAAATGCTATTTTTTATACACATGGTTTAAATTACTTACATTACTTAATATTTATTGTTGAATTGCACACTACAACTATTTACATTTTAGGTGTGTTATACTGGGTGGTCCCTGGGAACGGGAAGTTTTGAAAACATCATAATTTTGAAAGTAACTTTACTTATTTAAAATAAGATATAATAGTGGCTAGGTAATTATATGCATTTTTTATTTCTTAAAAATAATTCCTGGTAAATGTCTTCCTCTTATCTCTTTGCACTCTTAAATACGATTGGTGAAATTTTCTATTACACGATGCAATATGTCTAATGGAATATTGGCAATTTATTTACGGATTTTTATTTTCAATTCCTGAATATTTCTTGGTGTGTCAACAAAAACCTTCAAGTAGCCCCATAGGAAATAATCGCATGCCGTAAGGTCTGGTGACCTCGGTGGCCGTTCAATGTTTCTACGCCTGGAGATAATGTGACCAGGAAATAATCTCTGCAAGGCATTTATTGATTCTCTTGTGGTATGTGGAGTAGTTCCAACTTGCTGAAACTACCAATCTTGAATCCCTGGAAAAACGTTTAATTGTAGCGTCAAAAACTGGTTGAGCATTTCGGTATAGCGTGCAGAATTGGTTGTCACAGCATTTCCATCATTGTTTTCAAAAAAATAGGGACCGATAATTCCCATTGAAGAAATTACACATCAAACTGTTACCTTCGGACTATGTAATGGTTTTTGGTGAAGGTGTTGTGGATTTTCGGAATTCCAATATCTGTAATTTTGTTTGTTGGTAGCCACATAAATGAAGTTGAGCCTTTCAGAAAACCACAAGTTGTGATTAATTCCACGTTCTAAAATAATTTCTTGGGAAATCTGTTGTTTTATTTCTTGAGCTATTTGGATTTTATACGGATGAAGATTCAGATCCTTGTGTAAATTTCTAAGCAAAGAAGATTTACCTAAGCGCAACGCCTGGGCTCGTTTTCCAACTGAACGTTTTGGACTGTGTTCAACAGATGCTCTGACTCGTTCAATGTTTTCTATTGGGTCCTTTAAGTTTCGATTTAGTGATTGTACCTGTTTCTTCAAATTTACGATTCCACCATTTTATGACATGAGCGGAAGAAATTCTCCCATGACGAGGAATCGTAAAGTGTAGTCGAAATTGCCGCTGCAGAGAAACTACACTGTCGTTGTTTTTATAATACGATTTTATTGCAAAAGCACGCTGCTCACTATTCCATGATTACCAAATAGCATATAATGACAGACAATATGACAAATAAATCCATGGCCAGCTATATATAGTTACAAAATAACATTTTCAAAACTTCCCGTTCCCAGGGACCACCCGTTATATGAGTGTTTAAAAGCAACTAAAAATTGAAATTAAGAATTGCCTGTCTGCGTTGAATATGTAGTGGTTTGTTTATGTTATGTAGATAAGACTTAATTTACGTACATTAGATTTGAAGTTTTTGTGTAAGGGTGGTGTGAGATTTTACGATTTAAAATTACTATATTTAGCAAACTTGGTGGAAGGATGTAAAAATATTTAAGTTATATAATCATATTATCTTTTTATATTTAATTCAATAGATTGAAATATATTTCGCTTAAATTCTCTGTATCAGTGCGGTAGTTTATTGCGTTAATATGCCTTTTAATTTGTAACATTTCATGTATTGTTCTTCGGTGGAGGTTTGATTCTTTTTCTAAAATTTTTATATTATTAAAGTTAAAGCTATGAAAATTTTCTAAGGCGGTTTTGAGAGTGCTGTTGAATGTTGATGTATTTTTAAATTATATTTATGTGTATATGTTCTTTTATGTAGATATTGTTTTGTTTGGCCGATGTATGTGCTATTACAGTTGTTGCGATCCATTTTGTATATGGTGTTTGTCTGATCTTTCGGTTGCAATTTAGGTTTAAGTTTTGTAAAAAAAAATTTTGTTGTGATGTATGGTTTATTTTTTTTTTTTTTACAATATGTATGGTTTATGTGCTATAGTTGTTATATTATGTTTTTTAAAAACGTTTGAAATATTTTTTGATACTTATTTGGTATGTAGGGCATAGATATATATTTATTATTATTTTTTTGTTTCATTCCTTATTTTATTATATATTTTGGGTAGGAATTTGTTTCGAGGACTGTTTTAATTTTTTTCAAATTATTTGGTCTGTATTTTGGATGTGAAAGTTGAATGGCACAATCTGCTAGACTATTGACAACATTTTTTTGTAGCTGTTAGGTGTATGTTTAGATATCTTTGTGACCAAACTTCTTTTGTGTACCAGTTAGAATCAATAATATCAGATTCATCGTCTAAAAAGTTTATGTATTTACTTTTTCTATTTCGGTGGTAAATTGCAATCGTGGGTGAACATTATTGAAGAAATCAACTGTATATTCTATTTCTATATTAACTGTATATTCTGTATTTTAAGATATTAACTGTATATTCTCGTTGCAGTCCAGTTCGAGCAACAATGAGCAGCAGCAGGCAGCTTTCAGCGAGAACCTGAAGATGGCAGATGGGATTCTGCCGAAACGTTGTTTAGACAACAATGGCTCCAGCAGGATCCTATCAACTACGTGGAAAAACGAAGCACACCAACACTTTATATATATATATATATATATATATATATATATATATATATATATATATATGTTATATAATATTTGGTACACTGTATAAAAACTTGTACGTGACTTTTATTCCTTTTAAACTATCTCAGCATATCATATTTCAGCTACGTGTTGATAACAAATTCCCTCGTATTATTTATCGCCGATATGTAATATCATATTTCCTTTGGCTTAGCTTGGGAAACAATACTAATGCTAACTAAGTACAACCAACCGAGGATATAAATTAGTTAGATAATCTTTTGTATTCAGTTCATATACTCATGTCGCAATAAACACTTCAATATAATATTATAATTTTATTTCAAGAGTCAACGTTGACTCTTCTTAATTTTAATAAATCTTTTTAAAAACAAGTTAATGTAA
Organism: Rutpela maculata; assembly: GCA_936432065.2. Taxonomy (NCBI): domain Eukaryota; kingdom Metazoa; phylum Arthropoda; class Insecta; order Coleoptera; family Cerambycidae; genus Rutpela; species Rutpela maculata. The sequence goes on along the minus strand of OW386287.2, from coordinate 107,341,355 downwards.
ATCCTGATCTAACAATTGGCGCAGTCGGTAGGATACCGTGAACATCGCTAGAACAAGAAGCCTAACCGGTAGTGACCCACAAGAAAAAGGACAACATCTCCACGAGGTGCCTAACTAGTGCAAGTTATCTATCGGAACAAGGAGACCTTCCTCACTGGTGGTGGCGGATCCCAATCCCTTACTGGAAGAACCTACACTCAATGAAGAATCTATTACTGTAAGTACTTTAACGAATCATCTCGTAATTTTCACTTATCGTTTTATTATTACACGTAGTGTATTATACTGCTAATACACAGAAAAACTATTTCTATTATCCAATCCCCATTTATATTTATTTTTATTATTACAAACAAACTAAAGCTTAGACGTTAAGCACAAACGATTAATCTACAGCATTATACTGCTAATGCTCAATTAAAATCGTAAGAGTTAATTTAAAATACTGTGCATTATACTGTTAATGCAACATTCGTATCACTAAAAACCCAATCGATCTACCAAAGGTACAACATTTTTTTTATTCTAATCAATTCATTTTAACTCCTTAATTTACTAAATATCGAGCAACATGCCCGACGAAGTAACACAAGGTACAGCACAAGGTGCAGCATCAGGTCCAGCACCAGCACCAGCACCGGTTCTTGAACCGTATAAATTAAGTGAAATTTTCTCAATTGTGCCCGAATACGATGGCAACCCTTTATTTTTACAAACTTTCTTATATGCTTGTAGCTAGGCCTATTGCATGGCCGTGGCAGACCAAAAAACATTGCTCTCGCTACACATAAAAAATAAATTAAAAGGCAAAGCGGCCGAAATAATAAATTCAAGAAACCCAACTTCATGGGGTGAAACTAAAAACTTATTAGAGTCTCATTTCGGAGACGCGCGCGATCTAACCTCGCTTATACAAGATCTGCAACGACCCCATCAACTAAGTAATGAATCTCCATTAACTTTTATCTCTAGGCTACAAACTCATAACGCGAAAATGCTTTCCGCGGTAAACAAACAAATCGCTATGACAAATGAACAGAAAGATGCGCAAACACGCTTAATTGATACTATGACCCTCAACACCTTGTTAACCGGACTCGAACCCAAATTAGGCCAGATAGTCCGAGCTGGAAATCCGGCTACTGTACTAGATGCAACTCTCCGAGTAAAACGAGAATTACAATTGTCTTATTTTGAATCTCAGAAATTCAACAAATATAACCCAAATAAAAATCCCATTCAAACTCAAGCGAAACGCCCTCCAATTCCACAAAAATTCTGTTCTTTCTGCAAAAGGAACGGACATACAATTAATGAATGCCGCACAAGGCAAAATCAACAATTTTCATCTCCTAGTTTCATTCCAAATGCTTATCCCAGTCAAGCGCAAATTTCAAGACCAAATTTCCAGAATTTTTCCAGCCAAAATAATCAAAGGCAATTTTCTCCGCAAAATTCCCAACAAGCAAATAATCCACAACAAAATAGACCTTCGGTAATAAGACCGAACCCCAACTTCCAACAAAGATTCCCAAATCAACAACAAAATCCAAATTTCAATCGTCAAAACCCACAAAGAACGCATCACGTTAATTTTGACAATTACTGTGATCCTCTAAACTATGAACATATTAATTACTATAATGAACCTGATAATTTCGACCATCAGCAATACAACGATTTTCAAAACTACCAAACTGATTGCAACGATCAATATTTACCACAAGAGAATTATACTGGTAATTCTCAAAATTCACAAACAAACCATACCGATATTTGGCAAAATGAATACGAGAGTTATACTGCTAATTCTCAAACGCCTCAAGAAGATTATAATACCAATTCTCAGGATTTTTGTTTAGGCCCGGAGTATCCCGCGGATACTCCAACACAGGAAACAGATCAATTCGATCAAATATCGAATCAAATTCAAGCTATGAATCTAAACGACAATTTCAACCCGTTCCTGAACTTTCCGGAACAAGGGTTCATGTAGAAACGCTATCTCACTCACTGTTGACCGTAAATTCAAAAAATTTATACTACATTAAAGACATCACAAATAAATTCAAAATTCTAATCGATACGGGCGCAGGTATCTCTATCTTTAAACCAAAAACTGCGGAAAACTACAAACGAAGATTTTCAGAAAATGTAATTATACAAGGTATAACAGATCAGAAAATTACTATTAATGAATCTGTTCTTATACCCTTCACGGACAACGACCCACATAAAGTTTACATCTATGATCTAGATATCAATTTTGATGGACTGATAGGAGCTGATTTCCTAGAGCACTATCATTGTATCGTCGACATAAGAAATAAACAATTAATAACCAATTTTAAAACGGTTCCACTTTTCAAAGTAACTGACGATTCGTCAAGACCCGAATGCGACAAAATTCAGTCAAACCACAACCCTAATCAAAATAAAATCCAAATTGACGGCCGCACTGAAAAAATTTATAAACTAAAATGTAATCTCAGAAATACTGACGCTATTTTACAAGCGCAGGAAAACGAAAAAGTCCGTTTACCTAATGCTCTTGTTAGAGTAAACGAAAACGGAGAATTTTTAACGACAATAATCAACGCTAACGTCATCCCGAAGACTGTCGATTTTTCTAATTTAAATTTAGAACCTTTACAAAAATTTAAGTCAATTTTTAACTTAAATACGCAAAACTCCGACCAACACCCAATGACGGACAGATCCTTTGAAATTAAGAACGAATTGCGCTTGGACCATCTAAACGAAGAAGAGGCCGAAATAATAACGCAGCTTTGTTTAGATTTTCAAGATATATTCTATTTAGAAGGAGACAATTTGACCTTTACCAACGAAATCAAACACCCTATTGACACCGACAATTCCCCGACCGATATTTACAAAATCGTATCGCTATCCCCAGGTCCATAAAGAAGAAGTTAAGTCCCAAGTATCGAAAATGTTAAGTCAAGGTATCATTCAACCCTCAATTTCACCTTGGTCCTCCCCTGTTTGGGTAGTCCCAAAAAAACTGGACGCTTCTGGCAAACAGAAATGGCGCGTTGTAGTTGACTATCGTAAACTCAACGAGGTCACAATCGGTGACAAATATTCTCTGCCCAACATTTCCGATCTCTTAGATCAACTTGGCAAATGCCAATATTTCACAACCCTAGATTTGGCTTCTGGTTTTCACCAAATCGAAATTAATCCCGCAGACATTCAAAAGACTGCTTTCACTGTCGAAAACGGTCATTACGAATTCGTGCGAATGCCATTTGGACTCAAAAATGCCCCTTCAACGTTCCAAAGAGTGATGGACAATATTCTATTAGGCATCCAAAATGAACGGTGTCTCGTCTATATGGACGATATCATTATATACTCCCCCACCATTCACGAACACGTTTCCCGGCTAACAGAAGTTTTCAAACGCCTTCGAAAAGCCAACCTCAAAATTCAGCCAGACATATGCGAATTCTTACGCAAAGAAGTCGCCTACCTAGGACACCTGATCACAAAAGACGGCGTGAAACCAAATCCCACCAAAGTCGATGCCATTTTAAACTTTCCGCAACCTAAGAACCAAAAAGAAATCAAATCATTTTTAGGACTAGCAGGTTACTATAGAAGATTCATACCAAACTTTTCCAAAATTTCTAAACCCTTGACAAAACTTCTGCAAAAAGATGTCCCTTTCGACTTTAATAACGACTGTCAAAATTCTTTCGCCGATCTAAAACAAACACTAACTACATCACCAATATTAATTTACCCAAATTTTGACGAACCTTTCATACTAACTACTGATGCGAGCGCATTTGCCGTCGGTTCTGTGCTCTCACAAGGACCAATTGGTAAAGATTTACCTATTGCTTACGCTTCCCGAGTTTTATGCAACGCCGAAACTAAATACTCCACGATAGAACGTGAACTTTTGGCTATAGTGTGGTCAGTAAAGCATTTTAGGCCATACCTATTCGGTAGAAAGTTTAAATTGATAACCGACCACAGACCACTTACATGGCTATTTTCTATAAAAGACCCAGGTAGTAGATTAGCCCGCTGGCGCCTTAAACTCGAAGAATGCGACTACGAAGTCATATATAAACCCGGAAAAATAAACAAGAATGCAGACGCCCTATCTCGAATCAAAATTAACCACTTTAACGATTGTTCCAAATTTCATACCAAAATTCTAGCTGCGAACGGAGACGAATCGAATGACGAATCAGATGACGAAACTCGAGACGATAACACTAAATTTAGTGATGACCAAATTGCCCAAGAATTCGAAACCTTTGTCAACTTGTACAAGACGACGTCCTTAATAGATTATTCAAAAATCAAAGCCTCTAACAAACAACTATTATATCGAGAACACAAAAATATTATAACCTTTTTTCAACAAAATAATTTACAAGACCTTCATCACAAAATTATCGATGACATATTTGAAGAAAACCCAGAATTCCATAATGATAAGATCAATATTGTATCGAGCAAGACGGTCAGACATAGGAGATACTTTATCGTCCCGTTACCGTTTGATATCGAATCCATAATTGAACGCTTATTTTTAGTATTATTTAAAAACCAAGACGTCTTGGATCTTTCTAAGACTTACTTTGTCGAAAATAATTTAGACCTCCCTATACTTGAAATTCTGTCATTCATTTTTGCGGAAAAGGACCTAAAATTAATAATTTGTCAAGATATTGTCAAAACCCCTGCATTGAAAAAAAAAATGGTTTGATTCAAGCATATATTGGTTTATATATACGCAAATAAATGTATTCTTCATATAAAACAAATACATTTGTGGCAAGTAATCAAAAGCTGGTAGTAAATTAATTATTCTTGAAATAAATGTACTTGTTTTATATGAAGAATATATTTATTTGCGTATATATAAACCAATATATTCTTGAATCAAACCATTTTTTTTTTCAGTGTGATGAAGACCAAATTCCTATAATATTAGATCAACATCGCAGCGGTAAAAATAACCTACACCGCGGAATAAACGAAACTATTCGACGAATTAGAGAAAAATACACTTGGCAAGGTCTAACTAAAGACGTAGAAAACTTTGTAAAAAATTGCGAAACTTGTCAAAAAAGTAAAGTCTGTCGAAAAAATTTAAGCAGTCCGTTAGTAATAACCGAAACACCAAAGACACCATTTGAGAGAATTAACATTGACCTATTCGAGTTCCCCACACGCAATTATGCTTTAACGATACGCGAAGAATTAACCAAATTTACACAAGCTTACGCAGTCCCTGATAAATCCGCTAAATCTGTAGTAAATACCTTATTACTATATTTCCAACACTATGGTACTCCTCTGAGAATACATTGCGACTACGGAGGAGAATTCGACAACCGATTATTACGAGATTTATGTATTTTATACGATATAAAATTAACCTTTTCAAGCGTAGGACACCCGCAATCGAATGGCTCAATTGAACGATTCCACGCAACGTTAGCAGAAATGATAAGAGTTAACCAAACAGAAAATCCGAACGAACATCCGTTCACTATTTTACCTTTCGCTGTAATTTGCTATAATAACTCTGTTAACAAAACACATGGATTTACGCCATATGAACTAGTTTTTGGTCATACATCAGTTCGACCGCCAGAAACTTTGTATAACCAAAAAGAATTAATAACGAAATACGTCAGAGATTTAAACAATCGTATCTCCCATTATTATAAAATTGCTAGAGACCGAACGGAACTCCAAAAACAAAAAGCCAAAATTAGATTCGATAAAAACGTCCCCGAAAATCGTACTGAATATAACGTTGGAGACAAAGTTTACGTAAAAGAATCACAGATTAAAAACAAATTACAAAACAAATTTAACGGACCATTCGAAATTACCAAAATCTTTGAAAATTCAGCTATCTTACTCAACCCAGAAACTAAACAAACTAGTAAAGTCAATTTTGACAGAATGAAACCTTATTTTGAAAGTTAACCTTGTTTTCAGGTTATTCCTGCTGTTCGGATCAGCAACA